>CM038682.1:689306973-689658649 GCA_021605205.1 Aegilops longissima
GGCCCAAATGCATCTTCACAGTCCGAACACAGGCCCAACAAGGCCGACTAAGAAAAAACAATAAGTTCAAAAAAACATCAAAAAGAAAAATGAGAAACATGTTTTAAATGAATAACAACAAACAAAAAAAATGTGCGTCGACACTGCCAGAAACTATTAATAAATAAAACGCAGGAAGCCCGATGTCAACGTACAAATGCAGTCCGCGACGTACAACAATGCAGTTCTCCACGTGCAAGCACGAAGTATTCTTTTTTTGTGAATTGTAGTTATCTTCACTCTGCAATGCAGTATGGCTAAAATGAAGAATGCAGCCCTGTTACTTAAGCAAAGCAGTCCGACACCCCTACCCACACTACCCTCCATCCACACAAAAGTTGTATTACCACAAAAATCAAGAGAAGAAAAGAAAGAACTCCATCAAGAGAAGAAAAGAAAGTACATCTGTGTGAATCCTAATCCGATATAGTGCAGTACACTATGTGGACCTGAGCAGTTATGTTCTGATAGCAAAGAAGAGCACTGGCTTGGACAATTCACCGAAAACACAATCATCACATTTTCTGACAGTTGCGTCAATACATTGAACTATTCATGAAAAAAGAGGCGACGACGTTCCGGATTTCCAAAGCACTAACAGAGCCTCCTCATAGCAGAACCTCTCTGCAGTTGCCACGTAACTTAAAACAGAGCCCCACCACGCTACCGCCCCGCTCCACCTCTCCCACGTCTTGTCAAAGAGAGCAGAGGAGAGCAGAGGAGAAAACACAAGTGCTTCTTCCCCCCAAAAACCCCATTGCATCTTCTTCTCCGCACTTCATTTCACTAACCTCTCTCTCTCTCTAGAACAAACACGAGAGAGCAGAGGAGAGTCATAGCAGATGCACCTCTGTACAAGCAGCGCCGCAAGTACACCAGGGAGCTCCACGACGTCCACCTCCACGGCAATCACAAGATCCACGTCCTTTGCACAAGCAAGGGCAAAGACGTGGACAAGATGTTGTCCACGTTCAGGAGGAAGCTCAGCGGAATGCCTGTCAAACTAGTGGGCATTGATGTCGAGTACACGCACTACGTGAAGCCACAGCGGGCACCAGTGCTCCAGCTATGCGTAGAAAAGAATGCCTTGTCTACCACATCTCTACAGCTAAAGATAGGTAAGAATAACTATCAATCTGTACTATTGCTTGTCAATATTGATTTTAAATTTTCTTCACTGCAATTGCCAAATATTTAAACTTTGGTTCTCATTTTTGAAAAGCATGGCATATGAATTCATTGACAGTTTTCATCTGGCTCCATGTATGTCACTCATGTGTTCAATTCTTGAAATATATGATCTAGCAATACACGCAGTTTAATTCTGTTTTACCAAATAAAAGTTATTTGGCTGAACAATAGAAAACTGCAACATTACCATACAAAACATGTATGAAATTAGGTTCAAGAAATACAAGCATACACAAAACATGCATTGTTTATGCAATCTATTATCAGATTTACTAGTTATGTTGAATAAAGTATTAGCAACTACTCAATGCAACAAATTCAGATATTCATATTGCAGTTCAGTTTCAGAAAAACAAAAAAACATTGATAGTTCTAAATAAATAATCTATATTCACTCTATAAAACATATTGCAGGCCAATGGAACTAGACAAATTCCTCATGAATGATGAGTACACCTTCGTCGGATTCGCTATTGAAGGAGACAAAAGCAAGCTGAAGGTATCTGGTTTGAAGATCAACTCCGGCAACTAAATTGATATTCAGGTGGAATGGAGAGACCCATACAATAAAAAGAAGTTTGACTCTTTAGCTGATGTTGCCGGCAGGATGATAGACATTCACTACCATGACATGAAGAAAAAAATTAACTGCAAGGAGGACCATACTCTGTGGGGGTTTTGCCCGCTGCCAGAAAAGTTTATCAAGTATGCAGCAATAGATGCATTCGCGACATATGAGTCATGGAGAATCATCTACGATGTCATAATGGGGCTGGACAGGGCAAAAAGAGACAAAGAAGCAAAGAAGAAGAAGAACAAGGTTGTAATCCAACACAGCAACTAGAAATAATCGGCGCTATGTTTAGTTTCACTTTACTTTAGTCGTTGTGTTGTTCTTTGTTTCATGTATGCAAGCTTTTGATGATGTCCGTTGCTTCATATCGAACATTTCTTCTGTAAAAACAATGTCAGTTTGCTTGTGATCAATTGCTTTGGCAGAAATTAGTTTGTATTAGAACAAGTATCTAGACAACTTTGAAAAATTTAATGTGTGATACCAAAACATACTATTCACATAAAAAACATATTCAAAAACAACATTAAACAAAAAAAATTAGGCAATCTGACTACAAACTCATACATAAAAAAGAAAAGAATAATGCAGTTCACAATGGTAAAAAAGGAGTACACATGTCTCCACATGCAGTCCACAAATAGTAATTGTAGAAAAAGAAAATTAATATTAATATTTCTAAAAAAATATAATCCGCAAACCATTCTAAACAAACGTGAATATAGTTCACAGAACAAATATAAGGCAATTCAAGAAGTGTATACATGAAGTGCGGAACATGCATAAATGTAGATCGACAAGGGCCGCAACAACTTTCGTGTGGTGCCCAACACACAGACTTGCTACACGAAGTGCAGGACTCAACGTTGGTGCAAGCAGTACAAATGACATCATTTGTACTACCAGAAAATATATATCTTCCAAAAAGAAAAAAATGCTTCAAATAAGGAAAAAAATTGATCACCCAGCTGCAACCAAGCCCCAGACATTCTGTTTTTCCATCAAATGGGATGCACGCAACCCTAGAGCCACACCCCTAAGATAGAAAGGGGGCGACGGGGTGTGACGGACTCGCCTCCGCATGCGGCGCCATGGCACGCCGCGTCGCCGCCTGCTCCGGCTCGTTCCAGGCTCGGCCTCGCAGGGGGATGGGGAGGGGGGTCACGACCCTCCTCCCCACCCACTGCTCGGCCTCGCGCTAACGCATGCAGTGCGCTTGTTTGACAGGCGCCGTGCGGACATTCTGTTTTTTCACCAATTAGGACGCACGCAAACCCAGAGCCACACCCCTAAGATACATAGGGGGGCGACGGGGTGTGACGGACTCGCCTCCGCATGCGGTGCTGCGGCACGCCGCGTCGCCGCTGCTCCGGCTCGTTCGAGCTCGGCCTCGCGAGGATGGGGAGGTCACGACCCCTCCCACCCCCGCCCGGCCTCAAGGCTAACGCATGCGATGCGCTTGGTTGACAAAGCGCATCACGGACATCCTGTTTTTCCATCAAATGGGACGCACGCAACCCTAGAGCCACACCTCTAAGATAGACAGGGGGGCGACGGGGTGTGACGGACTCGCCGTCGCATGCGGCGCCCCGGCACGCCGCGTCGCCGCCTGCTCCGGCTCGTTCCAGGCTCGACCTCGCGGGGAGATGGGGGGTCACAACCCCTCCCCACCCCTGCCACCTCGCAGCTAACGCACGCTTGATGCGCTTGGTTAACGGTAGCGGTCACGGACATTCTGTTTTTCCATCAAATGGGACGCACGCAACCCCAGAGCCACACCCCTAAGATAGACAGGGGGCGACGGACTCGCCTCCGCCTGCGGCGCCGCGGCACGCCGCATCGCGGCCTGCTCCGGCTCGTTCCAGGCTCGGCCTCGCAGGGGGATGGGGAGGGGGGATCACGACCCCCTCCCCATGTTGGGGAACGTTGCAGAAAATTAAAATTTTTCCTATGCTTTCACCAAGATCCATCTATGAGTTCATCTAAGCAACGAGTCATGGGAGAGTGATTGCATCTACATACCACTTGTAGATCGCGTGGAAGCGTTCAATGGAGCGGGATGAGGGAGTCGTACTCGCCGTGATTCAGATCACCGATGACCTAGTGCGAGCGGACAGCACCTCCGCGTTCAACACACGTCACGGGCGGATGGCGTCTCCTCCTTCTTGATCCAGCAAGGGGAAGGAGAGGTTGATGATGATCCAGCAGCACGACGGCATGGTGGTGGATGCAGCAGAACTCGGCGAGGCTTCGCTAAGCAACTACGGGAGGAGGAGGAGGTGTAGCGAGAGAGGGAGGCGCCAAGGGCTTCAGGTGTCGCTGCCCCTCCCTCCCTCCCTTTATATAGGTGCAAGAGAGGGGAGGGTGCAGCCCTGCCCTTCCTCCAAGGAAGGGGTGCGGCCAGAGGGGGAGAGTCCATCCTCCCAAGGCACCTCGGAGGTGCCTTCCCTTTAGGACTCTCCCTCCCCAAGTCTCCTTGGCGCATGGGCCTCTTGGGGCTGGTGCCCTTGGCCCATATAGGCCAAGCTGCACCCCTACAGCCCATGTGGCCCCAGGGCAGGTGGACCCCGGTGGACCCCGGACCCCTTCGGCACTCCGGTACAATACCGATAAAGTGCGAAACTTTTCCGCGACCAAAATAAGACTTCCCATATATAAATCTTTACCTCCGGACCATTCGGAACTCCTCGTGACGTCCGGGATCTCATCCGGGACTCGAACAACATTCGGTTTGCTGCATACTCATATTCATACAACCCTAAGCGTCACCGAACCTTAGTGTGTAGACCCTACGGGTTCGGGAGACATGCGAACATGACCGAGGCGTTCTCCGGTCAACAACCAACAGCGGGATCTGGATACCCATGTTGGCTCCCACATGTTCCACGATGATCTCATCGGATGAACCACGATGTCAAGGACTCAATCGATCCGTATACAATTCCCTTTGTCTAGCGGCATTGTACTTGCACGAGATTCGATCGTCGGTATCCCGATACCTTGTTCAATCTCGTTACCGGCAAGTCTCTTTACTCGTTCCGTAACACATCATCCGTGATCAACCTCTTGGTCACATTGTGCACATTATGATGATGTCCTACCGAGTGGGCCCAGAGATACCTCTCCGTTTACGGAGTGACAAATCCAGTCTCGATTCGTGCCAACCCGCAGACACTTTCGGAGATACCGTAGTGCACCTTTATAGCCACCCGATTCGTTGTGACGTTTGGTACACCCAAAGAATTCCTACGGTATCCGGAGTTGCACAATCTCATGGTCTAAGGAAATGATACTTGACATTAGAAAAGCATTAGCATACGAACTACGATCTTTGTGCTAGGCTTAGGATTGGGTCTTGTCCATCACATCATTCGCTAATGATGTGATCCCGTTATCAACGACATCCAATGTCCATGGTTAGAAGCGTAACCATCTATTGATCAACGAGCGGTCAACTAGGGGCTTACTAGGGACATGGTGTTGTCTATGTATCCACACATGTATCGAGTTTCCTATCAATACAATTATAGCATGGATAATAAGCGATTATCATGAACAAGGAAATATAATAATAACTAATTTATTATTGCCTCTAGGGCATATTTCCAACAGTCTCCCACTTGCACTAGAGTCAATAATCTAGTTCACATCGCCATGTGATTAACACTGATAGGTCACATCGCCATGTGACCAACATCCAAAGAGTTTACTAGTGTCGCTAAACTAGTTCACATCACCATGTGATTAAGACTCAATGAGTTCTGGGGTTTTGATCATGTTTTCCTTGTGAGAGAAGTTTTTAGTCAACGGGTCTGCAGTATTCAGATCCGTATGTACTTTGCAAATCTCTAGGTCATATTGTAAATGCTGCTTCCACGCTCCACTTGGAGCTATTCCAAATGGTTGCTCCATTATACGTATCCGATATCTCTACTCAGAGCTATCCGGATAGGTGTTAAGTTTGCATCGACGCAACTCTTTGCGTCGAACTCTTTATCACCTCCATAACCGAGAAACATATCCTTATTCCTAAGGATAATTTTGACCGCTATCTGGTGATCCACTCCTTGATCACCTTTGTACCCTCTTGCGGATATGTAGCAAGGCACACATCAGGTGCGGTACAAAGATAGCATCTTGTAGAGCCTATGTCTAAGGCATAGGGGCGACCTTCGTCCTTTCTCTCTTTTCTGCCGTGGTCGAGCTTTAACTCTTAACTTCATACCTTACAACTCAGGCAAGAACTCCTTCTTTGGTGATCCATCTTGAACACCTTCAAGATTATGTCAAGGTATGTGCTCATTTGAAAGTATCATTTAGCGTTTTCGATCTATCCTCATAGATCTTGATGCTCAATGTTTAAGCAGCTTATTCCAGGTTTTCTATTGAAAAACACCTTTCAAATAACCATGTATGCTTTCCAGATCATCTCATCAAAGCGCACATTCCAACTCCGAGATGCTTACTCCAGTCCTTATAAGGATCGCTGGAGCCATCATACCTTTTAGCATCCTTAGGATCGACAAAAACTTTCTAATTGTATCACATACAACCTTTCCTTACGAAGACTGGTAAGGAAACTCGTTTTGACATCCATCTGCCAGATTTCATAAATGCAGCTAATGCTAACATGATTCCGACGGACTTAAGCATCGCTACGGATGAGAAAATCTCATCGTAGTCAACTCCTTGAACTTGTAAAAAACTCTTCGCCACAAGTCGAGCTTCATAGACGGTGACATTATCGTCCACGTCTGTCTTCTTCTTAAAGATCCATTTATCTCAATGGCTTGCCTAACGGGCAAGTCCACCAAAGTCCATGCTTTGTTCTGATACATGGATCCTATCTCGGATTTCATGGCTTCCAACCATTTGTCAGAATATGGGCCCACCATCGCTTCTCCATAGCTCGTAGGTTCATCTAGCAATATGACCTTCAAGACAGGATTTGTGCACCACTCAAGTAGTACGCATCCTTGTCACCCTACGAGGTACGGTAGTGACTTGATCCGAAACTTCATGATCACTATCATAAGCTTCTACTTCAATTGGTGTAGGCGCCACAGGAACAACTTCATGTGCCCTGCTGCACACTAGTTGAAGTGATGGTTCAATAACCTCATCAAGTCTCCACCATCCTCCCACTCAATTCTTTCGAGAGAAACTTTTCCTCGAGAAAGGACCCGTTTCTAGAAACAATTACTTTTGCTTCCGGATCTTGAGATAGGAGGTATACCCAACTGTTTTGGGTGTCCTATGAAGATGTATTTATCCGTTTTGGGTTCGAGCTTATCGCGATGAAACTTTTTTCACATAAGCGTCGCAGCCCCAAACTTTTAAGAAACGACAACTTAGACTTCTCCAAACCATAGTTCAAACAGTGCCGTTTCAACGGAATTACGTGGTGCCCTATTAAAGTGAGTGCGGTTGTCTCTAATGCCTAACCCATGAATGATAGTCGTAATTCGATAAGAGACATCATGGTACGCACCATATCTAATAGGGTGCAACTATGATGTTCGGACACACCATCACACTATGGTGTTCCAGGCGGTATTAGTTGTGAAACAATTTTCACAATGTCTTAATAGCGTGCCAAAGTTCGTAACTCAGATACTCATCTCTATGATCATATCATAGACATTTTATCCTCTTGTCACGATGATCTTTAACTTCACTCTGAAATTACTTGAACCATTCAATAATTCAGACTTGTGTTTCATCAAGTAAATACACTCAAGTATCTACTTAAATCATCCGTGAAGTAAGAACATAACGATATTCTTTGCATGCCTCGGCACTCATTGGACTGCACACATCAAAATGTGTTACTTCAACAAGTTGCTATCTTGTTCCATCTTACTGTAACCGAGGCTTTTCAGTCATCTTTCCCATGTGGTATGATTTGCATATCTCAAGTGATTCAAAATCAAGTGAGTCCAAACGATCCATCTGCATGGAGTTTCTTCATGCGTATACACCAATAGACATGGTTCGCATGTCTCAAACTTTTCAAAAACGAGTGAGTCCAAATATCCATTAATATGGTGGTTCTTCATGCGTTTTATACCAATATGACTCAAATGGCAGTGCCACAAGCAGGTGGTACTATCTTATATCTTTTGGCATGAAAATGTGTATCACTACGATCGAGATTTCAATAAACCATTTATTTTAGGTGCAAGACCATTGTAGGTATTATTCAAATAAACAGAGTAACCATTATTCTCCTTAAATGAATAACCGTACTGCGATAGACATAATCCAATCATGTCTATGCTCAACGCAAACACCAAATAACAATTATTTAGGTTTAACACCAATCTCGATGGCAGAGGGAGCGTGCGATGCTTGATCACATCAACCTTGGAAACACTTCCAACACATATCGTCGGCTCACTTTTAGCTAGTCTCCGTTTTATTCCGTAGCTTTTATTTCGAGTTACTAACACTTAGCAACCGAACTGGTATCTAATACCCTGGTGCTACTAGGAGTACTAGTAAAGTACACATTAACATAATGTATATCCAATATACTTCTATCGACCTTGCCAGCCTTCTCATCTACCAAGTATCTAGGGTGGTTCCGCTTCTGTGTCCGTTCCTCTCATTACAGAAGCACTTAGTCTTGGGTTTGGGTTCAACCTTGGTTTTCTTCACTAGAGCAGCAACTGTTTTGCCGTTTCATGAAGTATCCCTTGTTGCCCTTGCCCTTCTTGAAACTAGTGGTTTTACCAACCATCAACAATTGATGCTCCTACTTGACTTCTACTTTCGCGGTGTCAAACATCGCGAACACTTCAAGGATCATCATATCTATCCCTGATATGTTATAGTTCATCACGAAGCTCTAGTAGCTTGGTGGCAATGTCTTTGGAGAAACATCACTATCTCATCCGGAAGATTAACTCCCACTCGATTCAAGTGATTGTTGTACCCGACAATCTGAGTACAAGCTCAACGATTGAGATCTTCTCCCTTAGTTTGTAGGCTAGAAAACTCGTCGGAGGTCTCATACCTCTTGGCGTGAGCACGAGCCTGAAATCCCAATTTCAGCCCTCGGAACATCTCATATGTTCGCGATGTTTCAAAAGCGTCTTTGGTGCCTCAATTCTAAGCCGTTTAACATTACCGAACTATCACGTAGTCATCAAAGCGTGTGTGTCGGATGTTCGCAACATCCACAGACCACGTTCGAGGTCCACACACCGAGCGGTGCATTAAGGACATAAGCTTTCTCTTGACCGCATAATTGCTCATCAACTTTCAACTATATTTTTCTAGGAACATATCTAAACAGTAGAACTAAAGCGCGAGCTATGACATAATTTGCAAAGGGCTTTTGACTATGTTCAGGATAATTAAGTTCATCTAATGAACTCCCACTCAGATAGATATCCCTCTAGTCATCTAAGTGATTACATGATCCGAGTCAACTAGGCCGTGTCCGATCATCACGTGAGACGGACTAGTCATCATCGGTGAACATCTTCATGTTGATCGTATCTTCCATACGACTCATGTTCGACCTTTCGGTCTCTTATGTTCCGAGGCCATGTCTGTACATGCTAGGCTCGTCAAGTTAACCTAAGTGTATTGCATGTGTAAAACTGTCTTACACCCGTTGTATGTGAACGTAAGGATCTATCACACCCGATCATCACGTGGTGCTTCGAAACGACGAACTTTAGCGGTGCACGTTAGGGAGAACACTTTCTTGAAATTGTTATGAGGATCATCTTATTTACTACCGTCGTTCTAAGTAAACAAGATGCATAAACATAATAAACATCACATGCAATTATATATAGTAGTGACATGATATGGCCAATATCACATAGCTCCTTTGATCTCCATCTTCGGGGCTCCATGATCATCCTGTCACCGGCATGACACCATGATCTCCATCATCATGATCTCCATCATCGTGTCTTCATGAAGTTGTCACGCCAACGACTACTTCTACTTCTATGGCTAACGCGTTTAGCAATAAAGTAAAGTAATTTACATGGCGTTCTTCAATGACACGCAGGTCATACAAAAAATAAAGACAACTCCTATGGCTCCTGCCGGTTGTCATACTCATCGACATGCAAGTCGTGATTCCTATTACAAGAACATGATCTCATACATCACATATATCATTCATCATTCATCACAACTTTGGCCATATCATATCACAAAACACTTGCTACAAAAACAAGTTAGACGTCCTCTAATTGTTGTTGCAAGTTTTACGTGGCTGCAATAGGGTTCTAGCAAGAACGTTTTCTTACCTACGTGAAAGCCACAACATGATTTGTCAACTTCTATTTACCCTTCATAAGGACCCTTTTCATCGAATCTGCTCCAACTAAAGTGGGAGAGACAGACACCCGCTAGCCACCTTATGCAACTAGTGCATGTCGGACGGTGGAACCAGTCTCACGTAAGCGTAAGTGTAAGGTCAGTCCGGGCCGCTTCATCCCACAATACCGCTGAAGCAAGATAACACTAGTAGCGGCAAGAAAGTTGACAACATCTACGCCCACAACAAATTGTGTTCTACTCGTGCAATAGAGAACTACGCATAGACCTAGCTCATGATGCCACTGTTGGGGAACGTTGCAGAAAATTAAAAAATTTCCTACGGTTTCACCAAGATCCATCTATGAGTTCATCTAAGCAACGAGTCATGGGAGAGTGATTGCATCTACATACCACTTGTAGATCGCGTGCGGAAGCATTCAATGGAACGGGGATGATGGAGTCGTACTCGCCGTGATTCAGATCACCGATGACCTAGTGCCGAACGGACAGCACCTCCGCGTTCAACACACGTACGGAGCGGATGACGTCTCCTCCTTGTTGATCCAGCAAGGGGTAAGGAGAGGTTGATGATGATCCAGCAGCACGACGGCGTGGTGGTGGATGCAGCAGAACTCCGGCAGGGCTTCGCTAAGCAACTACGGGAGGAGGAGGAGGTGTAGCAGAGAGGGGAGGCGCCAAGGGCTTCAGGGTGTCGCTTCCCCCTCCCTCCCCTCCCTTTATATAGGTGCAAGAGAGGGGGGAGGGCGCAGCCTTGCCCCTTCCTCCAAGGAAGGGGTGCGGCCAAGAGGAGGGGAGGAGTCCATCCTCCCCAAGGCACCTGAGGTGCCTTCCCCTTAGGACTCTCCTCCCCAAGTCTCCTTGGCGCATGGGCCTCTTGGGTGCAGTGCCCTTGGCCCATATAGGCCAAGGCGCACCCCTACAGCCCATGTGCCCCCGGGCAGGTGGACCCCGGTGGACCCCGGACCCCTTCGGCACTCCGGTACAATACCGATAAAGTGCGAAACTTTTCCGGCGACCAAAATAAGACTCCCCATATATAAATCTTTACCTCCGGACCATTCCGGAACTCCTCGTGACGTCCGAGTTCTCATCCGGGACTCCGAACAACATTCGGTTTGCTGCATACTCATATTCATACAACCCTAAGCGTCATCGAACCTTAAGTGTAGACCCTACGGGTTCGGAGACATGCGAACATGACCGAGGCGTTCTCGGTCAATAACCAACAGCGGGATCTGGATACCCATGTTGGCTCCCACATGTTCCATGATGATCTCATCGGATGAACCACGATGTCAAGGACTCAATCGATCCCGTATACAATTCCCTTTGTCTAGCGGCATTGTACTTGCCCGAGATTCGATCGGCGGTATCCCGATACCTTGTTCAATCTCGTTACTGGCAAGTCTCTTTACTCGTTCCATAACACATCATCCCGTGATCAACCTCTTGGTCACATTGTGCACATTATGATGATGTCCTACCGAGTGGGCCCAGAGATACCTCTCCGTTTACGGAGTGACAAATCCGATCTCGATTCGTGCCAACCCAAGACACTTTCGGAGATACCTGTAGTGCACCTTTATAGCCACCCAGTTACGTTGTGACGTTTGGTACACCCAAAGCATTCCTACGGTATCCGGGAGTTGCACAATCTCATGGTCTAAGGAAATGATACTTGACATTAGAAAAGCATTACCATATGAACTACGATCTTTGTGCTAGGCTTAGGATTGGGTCTTGTCCATCACATCATTCTGCTAATGATGTGATCCCGTTATCAACGACATCCAATGTCCATGGTTAGGAAACTGTAACCATCTATTGATCAACGAGCCAGTCAACTAGGGGCTTACTAGGGACATGGTGTTGTCTATGTATCCACACGTGTATCTGAGTTTCCTATCAATACAATTATAGCATGGATAATAAACGATTATCATGAACAAGGAAATATAATAATAACTAATTTATTATTGCCTCTAGGGCATATTTCCAACACCCCAGCCCCTGCTCGGCCTCGCGCTAACGCACGCAGTGCGCTTGGTTGACAGGCGCAATGCGGACATTCTATTTTTCCATCAAATGGGACGCATGCAAAACCAGAGCCACACCCCTAAGATAGATAGGGGGCGGCGGGGTGTGACGGACTCGCCTCCGCATGCGGCGCCGCGGCACGCTGCGTCGCCGCCTGCTCCAGCTCGTTCCAGACTCGGCCTCACGGGGGATGGGGAGGGGGGTCACGACCCCCCACCCCACCCCCTGCTCGGCCTCGCGCTAACGCATGCAGTGCGTACAGGAGCAATACAAATATATAGACAACTAAAAAAAAATTTGGGGGGGGTGGGAACCCCCCATCTACCTTACCGTACAAACAATAAAAAACAAACTGCAATACGCAACTTTAGGCAAAAGCAGTGTGTTTTGTTGGGCAAAAAGGCAGTGCGGTATCATAAAAGCAATGCAGTTTCGGCATGCACAGAGGTGCAGCGCTGAACTTGTGGACAAAAAAATGCAGTGCTTTTTGTTGGACAAAGAAGTTTGGCATCAAATGCGATGCAGTTTATCGAACACATACCATACGTATAAGCGTGACAAATGCCAGTTCACACAGAACGTGGTCGTCAACAAAAAATAAAAATATACACTTATATATACTGTATGAGTTATTTATATAAAATACACATACACATACAAATTCGTCCACATATACTGCTGCAAAAAAGAACAAGAAAAACACAATGATAGAAAAAAAGTCTTTTTCATACATTATCGACCTTAGTCAGCACACACATACCCAACAACAAACCCTAGTTCTTGTCCACGCACATGCTTTTGCCCCCAGTAGAAAACAGTGCCCAAATGACTGTTACCGCGTCTGCAATTGCGACAGGGAAGTGAGCCCGAGGTCCGCAATCAGATCACGTAGCTCAAGCGGCATGTCTTCATAACACAACATGTTCGAAGGATTGAATAACAGCTGGAACATGTACTCCGCCTTCCAATCTTCAACAGCAGGCTGAAAAAAGAAAAATAAAAAAATGCAGACCAGTGATTAAAAAAATGTTGTCATAAAGAACAAAAAGTGAAAAGATTAAAATAATAAAAAAGTAACAAGAAAAATAAGAAAGCAGAGAAGGTTTTACGTCCGATTTCAAAATTTTCTCAACTAGACGTTGGCCGTCATACAACTGCGTCATCCCCCTCAGAACATAGATTCCACACTCATTTTCTCCCTGCGCTGACACGACCGGGTAAGAGGGCTTCTCTGCCAATTTAACCCAGTCAGGGTGGTTCTTCGATTTATACATTTTTTCACCATAAATCGCCTTCAGCAGCTGAGTCATCCTCCTCATCTGGCAAAAAAAAGGAAGCACAAGGTAAAAATAACACACATCATGGATCAAAGTTACTATTCAGATGAACCAAAAAAATATAAAAGTTGTTCTCAAACGTCTAGACAATCCCTCTTTTAAGTGCACGCGACATGACCCTTTTTTCACACAGATTATGGGGGGTGTGAGAAAAATGCAGTTCTATCGCGCATATGTTGCAGTGCACTACATAAACAATGGTGGTTCTATGTGTGCTAAAATTTGCATGTGCAGTTTATGAAAAAAATGCAGTAGGAGAAACACAAAAAAAGCTTTACGCTTGGCAAGAAAAAATTAACATACCACTTCAGTGCAATCTGCATGGTAGTCAGTCCTGCGCCACCTTGTCGTGACATCAGGATGGACAGTGTACTTCCTACTGTCATGGATGTCAAGCGTCTGGCGATGCTGGTTCATCGTGTATAAGGAATAATGACCATCCTTGGATCGTGGCATCATAATATGTTCGCATAAAAAACAAAAATGAAATGAAAAGTTCTTTCGACACGTAGCACCAGGACCACTGTTCCAAAAATAATTATAAAAAGAAATGCAACAAACCAGGAAAAATAAATGACAAAAAACAATGAATTTACCCGTTTTGCATCCAACAAGTTTGCGTCATCACTCACAAAAAACTTGAACTGGTTAACTGCATCTTCTAAAACAAACGAGCTATGCACAACTGGCAACACAGGATTTCCGTTATTATCTCTCGCCACAAAGGTTTCCATTTGAAGAACGTACTGCAGAGAAAAAAGAACAAAAAAGGACATGAAAAAAAGAATAAACAATGCAAGCAGGCATGGACATGAAAAAGCCAGTGCAATAGGAAAGAATGACAGCAACCGTTTACCGTGATAAATAAAGTTGAAAGTAGCACACATTCACCAGATTGATAAGCTAAACCCAATTCAGGGTCTTGCTTCCAGTACTTGATGACAAAATCCATGAGATACGAATCCATTAAAGATCCTTTGCCAAATGTATCATAGATATAGTCGACATTGTAAGTATCGACATCAGCAAAAGGACCATGCACCATAAAGAACGTGTTCCTGCAGTAAACATACACATAAGGGGTCAATAAAATTAGAATTAAAATCAAAACACACAAAAAGGATGAAGGGCACACACATCACTTAGACCTTACTCGCGGTATTTGGTTACAAAATCTTTGCTGAGAACAAGATCTTTTATTTTAATCGCCTCATCAATATATTTGAACCTCAGAGGCTTCAATTTCTCTATAGAGAATCTCAACTTAAAAGCCCTCTCACCTGCCCTCTTGTTCGAAAATACTTCAACCTCATCCAAAGGAGGACGATTAATTGCTGCACTCCTAGTACTAGTGACACGTGCACACGGCGTAACAAAATCATCATCATCAACATCATATACATCGTGTGGGGAGCTAGGTTGAGAGACACTTCCACCATCAAGTCCAGACGCCACATTTGTGTTCAAACCATCTTCAACCAAAGAACCAGAATTATCTGGAGATATTTCAATGACACAATCCTCCATAACCACCTCAGAACCCTGGGACTCAAACAGTGACGTACAGCCTTCATGAAGCCCCCCATCAAAACCTAAAAACGTGCAGAAAAAACATGGAAGCAGTCAACACAAAACACAAAAACCAAAAAACATGTATACAGAAAAATAGAATGCAGTCTACTTGTACACAGCAATGCAGACCACTTGTATACAGCAATGTAGCACACTTCTCTACATCAATGCAGTCTAATTGTATACAACAATGCAGCACACTTCTCTACATCAATGCAGTCTACTTGTATACAGCAATGCAGCCCACTTGTATACATCAATGCAGCCCACTTGTATACATTAATGAAGTCCACTTGTATACAACAATGCAGCCCACTTGTCTACAGCATTGCAGCACACTAGTCTACATCAATGCAGTCTACTTGTATACAGCAATGCAGCCCACTTGTCTACAGCATTGCAGCACACTAGTCTACATCAATGCAGCCCACACTTCTCTACAACAATACATCCCACATATAAAGAACAATGCAGCTCACTTGACAATAAAGAAGCGGAACCAAGAAGTAGACAAAAAAATAAATAAAGGGAGGATAAATAAGTTCAATAAAACAACCTTTATCTGCAAAAATTAGAAGTGATGTTAAATCAAGGCAACACTTCCTCGATGTTAGCCAACTATAGAGCATGGCCTTTCTGATGTAGCCAATGTGCTCCACCCCAAACTTAGCAACTCGAACACCATCCCAGGTCTGCAAGAATTGAAACATATAGAATCCACAATCATGCTTGCAATAAAAAGAATAAAAAACATCAGTTTCACAAAAATGAAGTGAAAAAAAATTTGAGCAGTATGCTAGAGAAGGGTTGTACAGAACGCACCCATTTGGCTGCATTGGGACAATGACATGTTTCAACACAAATCCATCAAATGTAGGAGGATTTAGCGGCTCATCAGAACTTGAGCTTCCTTCTTTCCATGCACGCTTGATATTTTAACCATCCTCCTAAAAACCCTGACCGCATCAGGGCTGCCAGGTTTGTTGAGCGAGTCAAGAAATTCAAACCGTCTTTCTTTCACATTTAACGCAACTACACAATAATGACCAACACCATCCCTCGTATCTGGCGGATCAAAAGTTGCAAAAAGGACCTGTTGGAAGCACGAATAAATAAATAAAATTATTATAAGAAGAAAAAACAGAACACTATAAAAACAAACAGACAAAATATAGTTTTCAACACATAAAAATGTCTCTCACCATATCCTTTTTATCAACACGCTCCTCGGCTTTTGAGGAGAACATCATTTTAACACTCCTGCCTATAGTACCACCATTCCAAATATTTGCCTGCCGAAACAAAACTAAAAATCAAATAGTGCTCAAGCAAACAGGTCGTCGCACGAAATCAGAAAAAGAAAATCAAAAAATAAAACAAAAATTTCTGCATTCTTACACAAATATGGTACGGGGCAACCATTGTCGGAGATCTCTTAAACTTATCTACCAGCAAAGAAACCCCAAGATCTACAAGCCTTGGACGGTGCACCTGGACGTAGGAAACGACACATTACTTATGAACCTCGAGATGCAGAGGATGGTCGTATAGGCGATGCTTGAAGGACAATTTCCTGATTCACGCTTAAGGTGACATTTTTCATGGGGATTTCTCCATTTATTTACCGTGATGATCACTAATCCCATAAAGGGGAAGTTTGGTTGTAAATGTACTGGAATATGGTTTTTCATTGTTGCTACTATGTCCTAGCATGTGCCCAGGCTAGCTTTGTGTCACTTTAACTTCCAGCTTAGTTCTAGTTTCCGTCTTCTCACTTGAACCATGTTTTGCTCCTTTGTCACTAATAAAAATGGGATCCGGACATGGGGTCGTTTGAAAAGAAATAGAAACGGTTGTGTCGTTTGAAGTTCATCCATTAATCATCCTCTACAATACCATTCATGTTGTTCCCCCCAAACTCATTTATTGCATTTGTGACATGTTGTTCAGTTGGTGAGATAGTTGTGTATAACACTTATGCAACCATGAGCACATCATTTGGATGATAAATAGTATACACTTCTAGCACTACAGAGTTCAGAAAAAGAGAAATTGTAGTGTTTACTAGCTTTGCAAGTACATGGAAGATATCTTTGGAAATTTGTGCAAGTTTTACCAGCTGAGTGAGGATAATACTTGGAGTAGGAGGTAACAGGAAATTGAGTTTGTTGCCTACATTGAATTTTGCAGAGGGCATATGTATACAATCTAGCTACACCACAATGGTCATAGAGCTGCATATATAGCATAATATCATAAGTAGGTGAATGTGAACTTGCCACCCTTGTCCCTTTGGCTGGAGCGGACAATAACCCCCATTACACCATTTCCGTGAAGGACACACCCACCATGGACATTTGCCTGTTTTTTTAGAGTGGAGGCACTTGCCCGACCTTAGAATGAGGCTAAATTGGCAATCCCTAATTATTATATGCATGCTCGCCCCTTTTCCTTATATATCTACACCAGATCCTTTCAAAGAAAATGATGTTCTTTGAAAAAAACACGATCTATGGAGATCCTTTCCCTAATAGTAGTAGTCTGACTATTCCAAGTATTAAACATTTGTGCTTGCTAGGAAGTACAATGAGGGTAAGGAATGAGTGACCAACAGACTTCTGAGAAGATGCGTGATGTGGATTCACTACTCTCCAAAAACAATGTGCAGACCTATCCGACATCAACTTTGACATTGGATACTTTGTATAAGGTTGCAGATTTAGAAGGTGTAATGGGGGATTACATCATCAAGTTGTTGTGACGAGCGATGAGTTGATAAGAGAGTGGTGTTGAATGAAGGTTAATATACTCCCAATTGGAAATGAAGATTTTAAAAAAATTACAATAAAATAGATGTAGGCTCAACTTTTGGATTGTGGTCCATATATATAGTCCCTTTAAGAATTTTGTCGAAAGCAAAACTTCCTGCAAAAATCAAAATCTAGATTTAGCTGATCTGGCAGATTGCCTAATGACTGTAGGAGGGCATGCCTTTGTGTCAATTCTGTACACGACCTGAGAATATAAATAGTTTGTTCTTGGCAAAATACATGCTTGTTATTTTCTATTGGACGGTCCCGAGAGTGAAGCTGACAGAGGCACAAAGTACTGCAAGAGATTGGACCCGTAAGCCTACAACAGGAAGATGTCAGCCTGCACACTGATTGGACCGTGCACGTGGACGCAGGAGACAATGCATTACTTATGAACCTCGAGATGCAGAGGATGGTCCACCAGGAGATGCTTGAAAGATAATTTCTTGGTACATGCTAAAGGTTAAGTTTTTCATGGTTTTTTCTATCAATTTATTGAATGTGGTAATCATTGGTCCCACGAGGGGAAGTTTGGTTGTAAATGTACCAGAGTATGGTTGTTCGATGTTGCTACTTTGTCTTAGCAAGTGCCTAGGCTAGCTTTGTGCCACCTTAACTTCTAGCTTACTTATAGTTTTTGTCTTCTCACTTGAACAATATTTTGCTCCTTTATCACTAATATAAAATTGGAATCTAGATGTGGGGCCATTTGGAAAGAAGAGGACAAGTCCGTATCATTTGAAATTTATTCATCAATAATCATCTGCAACAGCATTCATGTTGTTTTCCCAAGCTCATTTATTGCATTTGTGATATATTATTCAATTGGTGAGGCGCTTGTGCATATCACTTATATAACCATGAGCTCATCTCCCGAATGATAAATAGTCTACACTTCTAGCGCCCCTGAGTTCAAAAGAAGACAAATTGTAGGTTTTTAGTAGCTATGCAAGCACATGGAAGATATCTATGAAATTTGTGCAAGTTTTACCACTTGGGTGAGGATAATACTTGGAGTAGGAGGTAACGGGAAATTGAGTTTGCTGCCTACACAGAATTTTGTAGGTGTCAGATGTATACAACGTAGCTACACCACAAGTCATAGAACTGCATAGCAGAATATCAACGGTAGGTCAATGAGAACCTGCATCTCTTGGCTCTTTGGCTGGAACGGCTAATGACCCCCGTTATACCATTTGCGGGAAGGACACACTGCACACACATCAATGCCGCGTAGATGACATGGTCACCAGCTCAACAGCTGATAGACGGTCTATGAAGATCCCTTTTCCTAAGAGTAGTAGTCTGACTATTCCAAGGAGACCAAATTAAAGTGGCAAAAACATTTTCTCCAGATGGCAGCTCTAATTTACTTTTAACGGCATTCTAGAAAAAAAGTTGAATACTGTCCAAAAATCAACCTTTTGTTCTACCTGATAACCTAGAGCCGTTTTATCCATTTTACATTCATCAGACTATATGGAATCATCATTCATCGAAGTTGTATAATGGTGGTTCAGTTGCTAATGTTTGACTTATGCCCCAGTCCTCCTCTTTGGATGGACTCGAAGGGATCGTTTACCAATTTCAGATCATCTTTTCTTTTTTCTTTTTGCGGGATTTCAGTTCATCTTTTCTATTACAATCTTTTTTGTGGGGATCTTTTCTATTACAAAGTTTGATGTTTTTTCTCATAAAGGAATGTAAGAACCATCTACTCCCTCTGTTCCATAATGCAAGACGTTTTTTTAACACTAGTATAGTGTAAAAAAAAAACGTCTTACATTATGAGACGGAGGGAGTACCACGTACGGAGACAGGAGAATGTACTCCACAAATCACAAAGCAACGAAGCAAAAAAGGCATCGCATCGCATCAAAAAAGCTGTCAAAGCCTGTGAGTTGTGACACGACATGTACGTCGCTCACCGGTTGTCTCTTCCCCAGGGCCCGCGCTCCGTTTTCACTTCCGCCCCCTCCCTCTCGCTCTCGCCTCTCCCGGAACCTCGAGCACAGACCACCGGCCGGCCGGAGCCTGCCATCCCCCTATGTGTACATCAAAAAAGCTTTCAAGGCCGGCTCTTGTGCAGAGTTGTGCTCTTCGCCAACATGGACATGTACGTCGTCGCTCACCCGGAGTCTCTTTCTCAGGACATGCGCTCCGTTTTCCCTTCCACCGCCTCCCTCTCGCTCTCGCCTCTCCCGAAACCCCGAGCACAGGCCACCAGCCGGCCGGAGCCTCTCACCCGATGAGATGATCCCCTCTACCGTACGCACAGGGCACAGGAGCTCCACACACACACACACACCCGAGGCCCTTGGCCAATCACACGACCTACTTTACGACGCGGGTCGTGAGCCGCGCACTGCCGATTATTCGCCGACCAATCCATATGCGTGCTTGTCAAGCTCCATCGACAGCGCCGGTGCCAAGATTCCGTCCTTCGTCACAAGCTTCCGTCCGCACGATCTCGTGGCGGCGAGCAGATCTATCATCCTCCACCGCCCACCGCCATGTCGGCGTAAAGTCGGCATGCAAGAAGAAAAGGTTGCACTCCGATATATCCTCCACTCCGCTGGATCGTGCGTGCGTATCGTAGTTCTGTAGCTCCATCCTTGCACGCACCACGTCACAAGTGCACTATACGTTAGTGGTACACGCTCATTCGGGTTCAGAGTTCTGGTATGGTCGTACGTGCATAGTACTAACGCCGAGAAAACCCGATCTCACCGTTTCTACGGCTATGCTCCCGTTTAGTAGCCCAATCGAGTAAAATGACGGTTGCAAAGAACGTACCATCAAGCGTCAGTGGCGGAGGCAGGGGTGCTGGCAGGCCTTGGCCCCTATGCTCTCACAAATACATCTATATGTACTCCTAATTCTTTATTTGTCAGACAAAATTAGCTAGGTTTAGATAATTTGGCCCGCTCTAATCGTCATATGACATGTTTTGGCCCCTTCTATATTCAGTTTCTGGCTCCGTCACTGATCAACGTAACCTACATTCAGAAAATGCCGGGAGGGTTGGACCTGACGAAGCTCTAGTATGGCCGCTGGGGTCAATTGACCCCAATGCCTTCGAGTATTTGAAGCTAACTAGGTCTATCCAAACTGCGTTTGACCCCAGCCTAAAATATATGTTGACCCCAGCCCAGTAGCTAATGTCCAATTATTCATAGTCTCAGCCCATAACATGCGTAAATTCTAGTAAAAGATACTATAAAAGAATGTGGTGTACAGCTCCACACAGCGTTAGCACACAAGGCCCAATGCATAATACACGTACACGTTTGACGTTTGGTGAACAGCCCAGGTCGTCTCTTCGTCTCTTCCGCCATCGTCTGGTCGCCTCTCCGTCTCATCGCCTTCCCCTAATCTTTTCCTCGCCTCAACTCTCAATCCCTAATCCCCAATTTGCATCGGCGACGAACAGCGGCGATCCCTAATCTCCAAGGGTGATGCCGGCCGGCCGGCCGACGCCGTATAATCCTTAATCTCCCGAGTGTTGGTTGCCCACTTGGCACTTGCCCTCCTCGTAGGCTGTTCTCACGCAGGTACGCCAATCTCTTCCTCAGTTTCTCTTGGTCTCACGCACTAATAACTCTGTCTCTCACTCTCTCCGGATGGCTAATTACTAAATTTGTGTTTATGTTTTTTTGCTGCATCTAGGAGGCTAGGGCTAGAAGGATATGGACAGATTTCTGCTGAAACGAACGGCACCAGAGACTGATCTAGCAGGGACTTCAAGGCCAATTAGACTAAGGCAAGATCATGCATCAAATATTGGTACTACTACTACAGCAGATATTAATTTTGATGAACTTCCTTTTAATCCGGCCAATCGAAAAAGAATATCACAGTACACTAAGAATCCAAAGAAGCAAGATGAGATCAGAAGAATATATTTAACTAGAGGACCTTATAGGCCAAAAGAAGGCTTTGTATATCCGCAGAAGACCATCGGAGGATTCGAAAGAAGATTCAAGCCAGAATGGTTTAAAGATTATCATTGGCTAGAGTACAGTGATAAAGTGCATAAGGCATTTTGCCAATGTTGCTATTTGTTCAGAGATTGCATCGACGGTCAAGGTGGGAATGATGCATTTGTTGTCAATGGTTTCTCTAGTTGGAATAAGAAATACAGATTGGATACTCATGTGGGTGAGGTTAATAGCTATCACAATGTAGCTGCTAAAAGGTGTGATGCCTTGATGAATCAAGATCAGTCCATTAAAGTTGCCCTCAACAAGCAAACTGATATCACAAAAAGGCAAAATCGTATTCGGTTGAATACTTCCGTCGGATCTGTTAGATACTTATTACATCAAGGTTTAGCTTTCCGTGGCAATGATGAATTAGAGGAATCCAAAAATAAGGGGAATTTTCGAGAGTTGGTACAAACATTAGCAAATCAGAATGAGGATGTGAGGAATGTAGTTCTTAAGAATGCTCCAAAAAAATTGCAAATGGGTGTCTCCAGATATTCAAAAGGAACTTGCAAATTATTTTTCAAAGGTAAATTACTACTTTCTGGCATCTCTATTCTTTATTTATTTCATATGATTTATCTCTCCGAGCACCTAAAAATATATTTTATCTGGTTTGTTACAGATAACATTGAATTCTATTCTTGAAGAAATTGGTGGTGATGTTTTCAGTTTGTTGATTGATGAGGCTTCCGATGTGTCAGACAAAGAACAAATGGCTGTTGTGTTGAGGTATGTTGATAAGCTTGGGTTAATCCTAGAACGACTGTTGTAATTGGCAACTTCGAGAGTTTGATGACAGATTCAATGAAGTAAATTCTGCATTGCTTATTCACATGGCTTCTTTCAACCCAAAAAACTCTTTCGCTGCTTTTAACTTGGAGAGTTTGTTGAAGCTAGCTGAGTTTTATCCTGAGGATTTCGATTCATCAAAATTGATGGATCTTGGACATGAACTTCGGATTTACATTGACAATGTCCGAGCAGACCAAAGATTTGCCAATTTGGGTGGCATTGCAGATCTTGCTAAAAATTTGGTGGATACTAAGAAGCATCTTGCTTTCCCTTTGGTGTATCAACTTCTAAAGCTAGTGCTAATTTTACCGGTTGCCACAGCATCAGTGGAGAGATGCTTTTCAGCAATGAATATTATGAAGAGTGTTTTACGCAACAAAATGGGTGACCAGTTCATGAGTGATTGCTTGATTTGCTATGTGGAGAAAGATATATTTGCTACCATTACGAATGACGCCGTAATTGATCTATTTAAGAAGATGGGAGATCGAGAAGGCAAGTTATAAAATGTGAGTCTAACATCACTCTAACTTTTTGTTTATGCTATTTATTCTCTATATTATTTCTTACACACCATTGTTGAGAATATAATATATTACTTTTGTTCATCCTTTTCAGGAAGTCATCGTTTTTTTGCTTATTTTCCCTGAATATGTAAACAAATGATTTTATGACTTTGCGGAACCAGTACTTGGTATGACAACCTTATTATTATGATACTAGTTTATCATTGGCTCATTGCATATTTTCGCTCTTCATGTCGCCCTTGGATGATATTTCTATTTGTGTTATAGTGGGCATATTTTTGGTTTTTGCTCTTTATATTGCTCTCGGCGTGAGTCACACCATAGCATGTGCTGTAGTAGGCATTGGACATTGGTTGACCCCAATGATAATTTTTTCTAGCTTCGTCCCTGTTGGACCATTTTCTCCTCTGGGAAACGCATGTGCGTGGTGCGCAACGGGAGACTGCTTTTCTGATCTCTGTTCGATTTTCTTCCGCCGAGGTAAGAATTTGTTCTGCCAATCTTCCACACTTTCACCACCATATCGGAGCAAAGTTAGCAAGGGGAGAAGTTGCGCTCCGGCCGATATCCTCCACTTTGCTCGTGCGTGCGCATTGCAGTTTTGTGGGGGTGTGTTTTTTTTTTTTTTTTTTGCATGGCGTGGGGGTGTGTGTTAATGCTCCATCTTGTACACATCACGTCAGCACTGCACTATACAGGTCGGCTCATTCAGGTTCGGAGTTGGAGACGGTGGTGCGTATAATGATTCTAGGAGCTTAGGGCATCTCGAACGGTAACCCGTATATTTTGTCCCGCATTCGTCCGTAGACACGGATATGGGAGGCCGTCATCTAACACTAGCCGCATACATTGCAAACTCTTTTTCAATAAATTTCATATAAATAAGGTTAAATTTTAATATAAACATGACAGATTTCATATAAACACGTCCGGATTTCATTTCATTTACCTCAAAGCAGTGCTAGTCGGTGCTAGTCCGGCTCTGAAGGTATAATTAATACCTAATATAAATGGTCGCCGGCGCCCGTTCCCCATGTTTGGCCATGAGCCCCGAGAACTGAAACTTCACCGTGACCAATTCCGCCTCGTCGCTCTCCAGCTCCGCCTTCGTAACCTCCTCCCCCGGAGCCTCGGGAACTGAAGCTGTCCGCCTCCACGTCGACACCAAGCGACTAATCGGCCACCAATGCTCAGCCCACCAAACTTGACGTCGACGGGAGGGGAGGAGCGGTTACCTTCCTGGGACACGAGCAACGGTGACCTACCATGCACTATTCTTCCGCGCTGTCGACGACGCCCACGAACGTGTCGGCTCGTGGTCGTCACGGCGGGGCGCGAACTCGGTAATGTCCTCCTCCTCCTCGTAGGTCTTGTCGAACACCGCCTCGATCGCGTCATTGCTCTCCTTGTAGGTGGCCGCCACCTCCGCCATCCGCTGGCGGTACCGCCAGCGGGCGAGGTGGATCTCGCGTGCGCAGCGGTAGGACTCGAGCAGCACCTCCTGCTCCGTCAGGTCCGCATCCGGCACGACAGCCCTGCCAAAGGTGAGCCGCTCCTCTGCCTGCGCCTCCCAGAACTGCTCCTCCCACTCCTCCCGCACCATGTCTACGTAATGGGCACGGGCCTCGCCGATGGTCAAGGTGCAATGCACCGGCGAAGTTGGCGCGGAGGAGGAGGGTGGCGCTGGTTCATCGGCGGCGGTCTTCTGCATTGGGATGTCATTGTCCTCCGGCTGCCTGCTAGCCAGCTAGCCGGCAGCAATGGCGGCCATCCCCTTGTTCTAGTCCGGCGACAGCCTGTCCTAGAGAGCTTTGGTGGGGGAGGGGTCCATGGTGGGAGTGGTGCGAAGACGAATCTGAGGTAAATGACTGCGGCTATGGTCAGGGCACCGGTTTTTATAGCAATGGTGGGCAGTAGAGGGACGGACGGGTGGCACCGGAGGAGACGCCTCAACAACCGCGTGCCATCAATGTGGGCGGCAGATGGACGGACGGGCGGTCGTCGTGTCTTTTGAACATGCGACAGTCACCTACACCGGGAAGCGGCGTAGGCGGCGCTCTCTCGGCCGGTGCGTCGCTCCAATGCCGGCGCTAGTGAGCGGTTGCGTGCGCTCTAGCCAGGCATGAGTGCGGACACTTACGATCTAGGAGCGGCGCTGACCAAAAGCGTGGGAGGGGGATGGGGGTTTTGGTGGGCCAAGGCAGTCAGAAACGGGCTTGGGTTCGGTCCGGACTCCCGTAAAGCCCCCTCCCCCAATGTTTGTCTCCTGTTCTTGAGAGAAATTGCGTCCGGACTGCCCCGCGAACCAATAAATGTCCGCGTTGGATGGCTTCTGCTATCCGGACATCATGGTCCGGACGGATGCGAGAGGTTTGAGGGTCGGTGTTGGAGATGCCCTTATGATGAGTCTCACATGCAATAAATGGCAAGGTTGATGAGAGAGAAAATAGAAGAAAATATTTGTCTTTTTCTTTACTAAGAGATGATCTTCTAGCATTTTCATATGTTTCATCACATATTTACATATATTTAGTTTTAAGATAAAAAATTAACTCACTGCATTAGTATTTTCCTTTTCATCTATAAATTATGAAATATGATTAAGAGGTAACTAATCGTGGATGGAACTGCGGTGTAAAGTGTATCGGTTAGAGCATATCGGACCCCATACCAGTCCCAAATGCCCGGGTGGGCTGCCTGGTCAATGCCCGAACGTTTTTTGATCACCCAACTGGGCTCTTCATAGCTGGCCTAAACGCCCGGACTGGCCGAAAATCCCCATAACCGGGCCATATATGGGGCGGATATGGGGACGCTCAGACTGACCAACAATCCCCATACCCGGCCCATATATGGGGCAGATATAGGGACGCGCGGACGCATCCGTCATGTCGGACTGACCGATAGGGCCACACGGGATACTACCGGTTTGACGGGCTCCTCATCCGCTCCACGTCACGTGGCTCCGCTCCAGTTTGTTGCCCGAGGGAGGAGGCCAGCTATTTAAGCCAGATGGCTGCAACCAAACTCTATCCGCCCCATTTTCTCTTTCTCCTCTCCACCGCCGCCACTTCTAATCCATCCTCCACTTACCATGCCGAGGCACCGGATCACCACCTATCCATGCTCACTCCGGAGTAGCGTGTGCAGCTGCTGGAGGAGATTTGGGCGAGGCGCGCTGCTCGTTTTGCTACAGGCCTTCCTACGGATTCACTAGAGCTGGAGGAGGAGGAGGAGGTGGTGGAAAAAGAGGATAAGGAGTAGGCAGGGGAGGAGGAGGAGGAGGGGGAGCATCAACAGGCGGAGTAGCCGCTTAAAGCAAAGCCCCAACCCATGGAGGAGGAGGAGGCGGTGCAGCTAGAGAAGGGGGGAGGGGAGGAGCAGCAGCAGGCGGAGCAGCCTTCGAAAGCGGAGCCCTAGTCCACGGAGGAGGAGGAGGCGGGGGAGGAGAAGGAGGCGAAGCCGGCTGTGGGCTTCGCCATGGCGAACGGCATGACGGAGTACAAGGCCGCGCAAGTGGCGGAAATGGTGGAGCAGACCACCATCTTGGAGTCCATCCAGGATGAGGCCTATGTCGAGGCCAACCGGCGGTTCATCCAGCAAGAATGGGCAGCGACTGGCGCGCTTTTCATGAAACTGGAGGCAGAGGAGGAGGAGGAAGGGGAGGTGTTGGAGCCTCTGCAGGTGTAGGAGCTGCTGCACTTGCCTGTCTACCCGTCATTGCGCATGGAGATCGTCGATATCTCCGACGATGAGTAGTTTTATGTACGTAGTACGTATGTTTTTTAAGTGCGTTGACGCACGTTTAGGGGCTGGATTTTGCTGTTTGTGGTTGTAGATGCTCTTATCCTCCTTGCGGTGGAACCAACCCATCCCAACACTGGCACTCACCTCTCTCGCGCTTTTCTTCCGATGCACGTGCCGCTTACCGCGCCGCATTCATGCTGGCTCAGAGCATGCAGCGGCCCACATTGATGCCGCGATGTGACTGCAGGGAGGGCAGCGCTGACCGACGCAATCTCTCAGGGGCCGTCACTTCAATGTGGATGTAGCTTCCCGAGGAACCAACTCCGACCGTTCCGCTGCATTGAAGCTGCTGACCGGCCCGTCGCATGGCCTGGTCGCGGCTATTTAAGCCGCGCTCCATCGCCATCCTCATCGCAATCTATCCGCTCTTCCTCCTCCTTCTCGCCTCTCCCTGCCCATCTTCCTCCATAACTCCGGCGATGGGCAAGTCATGGGCCTCGGCGCCGACACGCGGCGTTTCTTGGACACACTAATTCTATGCTATAACTACTATGATCCTGAAATATGCGATTCAGTGAAAAACTCATATGCACGCGTGGAATGATAAACGGTAAATAAAAGGTTCCTAGTCTTGCCTCTAAGACTAGCTCAAGTGTTGTTGGTGATCACGTTATCTGGATCTTAGAATATCGTTAAGTGTAACGATAGTCCTAAAACAACACACTGAGATTATGACGTTGGAAGAACGATCATATTGAATCGACCCAATCTTGTTTCTTATGAATTGATTTAATATCGTCTGCATTCAATTGTAATAACACAGAGTGTTAACATGTGATATTTCTCCTTAGACCATGAGAGTATCGTGGTCACTTCTTATTGTACGATGGGCTTTGGGGTTGCTCAAACATCACCTGTAACACAGTGATCATAACGACAACTTACATGTTCATCGGAATGTTTGACGAGTGGTCGGATAGCTCGAGGGTGGGATTTGCTCCTCCGATGATGGAGAGATATTCTTAGGGCCCTCTCGGTGTGGCGGCATCGATCATCATCTGGCCAAACATAAGTGACTTCATCACGGGATGCCGGAACACAATGACGAGAAAGAAAAACAAAACATGTAACGAGGATTTCGGTATAGTGATCATGATGGTCACTCAGGAGGATACCGATGCATCCCGAGTTTTGTGAAGTATTGCAAAGCAAAGGGAACATCACATGGTAACCAAAGATTCACTCGAATATCATTCTCACATGGACCAATATGGACGTCCACAGTCCCGCTGTCGTTCATTGGATGAAGGGTTTCCTCCATGTCTGTGAGTTACCGAACCTATGAGGTCACAAGCTTAAGGCAATCACGATTTTCTGAGTGTTAGTTGAACGAGAGTCATGAGAATATATTTTTGGAATTATTTTATGAATATTCGAAATAGTTCCTAGAGGATCTGGAAGCGTTTTGGGGTCACTGAAAGGGTTTCGGTGAGTATTAGGTAGTACTGGGTATTACCGATAAATTATATATAGGTGGAAAAAGTTTCTAGAGTTTTTAGAAAAATATATAATGGTCTAGAAGTACTTAGAATATTTTATATTTAATTTAAATATCAACGAGTCTGAAAAGGCCAAGAGGTGGAAGGAAACTTGGGCCAAAAAGGCCCAAGTGGGAATGTGCCTCCCTTCCCTAAGGAAGGGGACCGAATAGGAGTATGGGAGGAGTCCAACTCCTCCTCCCCCTTGGCCGGCACACCAAGGAGGCTTTCCTTCCTTGGTGGCAGCTCTCCCTCTCCCCTCTATCCTATATATACTTGAGGATTTGATCCTTTTGGACACACAAGTTTTGGAGCCTCCTCTAGTTCTTCTAGTTCTAGTTTTAGTTGCTCCTAAATGACTAATTAGAGCTAAACTAATCCTCTTGTCCTCATAATTAGAAGCCATGTGTGGTTCTAATCTTATCCCTCTAATTGTCCGGCGATGATTAGCTCTGGACGGCAAAGTGCTGCCGGATCGTGAAAGATGCACGCTTGCAATCAAGTAGAGAGGTCATGCTTTCGGTCTTCAGTTCGAGGGACTGTTCGTGGGTGGTACGAGGGATCGTTCATCAACGGTTTGAGGGATTCCAAATATGATCTACACAGACAAGTTCTTCTTCTGCTGCAACTCGGTGACGGTAACGGTCGTGATCTCAACCCGTTATGCATCTGCATATTGATCTTGGGTGATCGTAGGCGCGGAAATTTTGCTTTCTACTACGTTTCCTAACAGCGCCATCAGGGACACTCCTCCCGTGATGCTAGACCCGCATCCCCTCCGCGCTCTTCGATGCGCAACCGCGGTGTCCAAATCGGACGCCACGTGAAGGAGAAGCCCCTATCACCGCCACTCCGGCGCGAAGGATGATCGGATCTCGCCGACACCCCGACACGTCGAGGAGGAGCGCCGCTCGCCACCGCCCCGACCCAATGCGATCGCAGCTGTAGGGGCAGCGGTAGCTGTTCGTCATCCCGAAGTGCCATGATGGCACATGAGTACGCCGGCAGGACAAGCGCAACGCGACACGCCTGTCCAAGTTCGCGGACTGTGATGTTCCGCCGCCAAACATCACGGCAGGCCGGAACTGGCGTATGCCTGGGCCCTGGACCGCTCCGTGACGACGTCAGAGACGGCCAAGCACAGTCTTCGAGGGTCAACGGGGATGACCAAGTTGGGAGAGGAATGGTCTCTCAGCGAGATCGCCGCCGCCAACGTTGCCTCCTCCAAGGACCACCGCCCTCTCCCCCAACCCACGTCATCGGTGTCCACGGTCGCACTGCGCACGACGCAGGAGGAAGCGGAGAGAATCATCTGCGAGCGTCGGGCGGCTGCCGGGAAGCCCTGCCGCGACGCCGCCCCCTTCCGCCGCCCGAAGCTCGACTTCGACGACTCTGACGCTAGATCCGGCGACGATGGCGGAGGAGGAGCCGGCCAGCTGGACATGGCCTACATGATCACTGTCAAGTATAGGGTAGCTTAGGGTTTTTGTTTTAAGATATTTAGTTCACCGGACGAAATATAATCTAGTTTTATGTAAAAAATATCTTACTTTACATGTACTTCGTCCGATTTATATCAATCCGAATAGTTCAAAAGGTTATTGAAATGTATGTGATTACCGTTGCATGACGTCCTCTCGTATCCGTGTCCATGGAGTGATCCCATTGAAACAACGTACATACGTGTTAAGCAATGGTGCCTTCCCTTCCTTTTTCTGCCGATTTCTTTGTTTCTGTGGTCACGATGACTCTAGTCGAAAGCAGAGCCGATCGCGAGCCCCACGATCTCGGACCGGATCCGGCCCTACTAGGCATCCTTGTCAGCAGCAAAGCGACAGACACAGAGAATCGTGTTAAAAATAATTCTGTAATTAGGGGAAAATCTCCCCTTGCCCAAACCGTCGTTGCGGTTTGTCCCGCAACCGACGCCTCCCTTCGATCTCCTGGAACCGACGCCTCCTCGAGGGATTGTTGTTTATCCTCGGGACATATAAAAGGGGGCCTGTAACCATCGATCAATCAATTCGATCATTCTGATTCAAAACACGTTATCACGCACGTAGAACAGCCAGCGTGAGCGAAAGGCAACAGAGAAAAGGAGAAGAGAGGAAGCACTCGCCGCCGGTGAGATGACATGCCTCGTCTCCTTATTCCTCCGTCTGATCCGCGAGGACGGTCGCCGCTACCGCCTCATTGCCCTTCGCCGCCATGGAGTTGGTGGCCACCGCCGTTTCCGTCGCCGGATGCAAGCCATCCGTCGATTCTGCCGCAGCGCCGCTGGACGTGGCGCTCCTGGCCGCCACCGCGCCGCTGGACGTCGTGCTCCTGGCCGCCACCGTGCGCTGGGCGCGCGCCCGCGGTGCACCTTGGCCTCGGACGCGCCACGATGGTGCTACTGCGCCCGTGGCCAGGCGCCCATGGGGTTCGACCCCTGGCTAGTGGCCGGCCCGAGCGCCTCCATGGTCCACAGGGCTGCAGCCGCGCCTGCACCGCCCCCTGGATCTCCGCCTCCACCACCTCCTCCGCCGGCCGCGTGGCTCGCGCCGTCGACGCCAACGCCCGCCGCCGAGGCTGCCGGCCCGCCCGGATATTGCCCCGTGCCGATGTGCGCCGTCGTGAACGAGGAGGAGGCGCTCACCTTCGTCTCCGCGCCGACCGGTGCCTCCGGAGTCGTCCGCCTTGGAGCAGGCATGGAGGACGGTGCCGTCACCGCCACGCCTCAACAGGAGACGGTCGCGGGCTCGAGCAGCCGTACTAAGCAGCGCTTCGGCCACCTATTCGGGCGCGTCGTCGCAGCCCTCGACCGCCGTCCCGGCCGCCGCGCCAGCTCGTGGGCTCCGGCGAGCCTCGGCCTCGCCAGCGCCGCGCCTCCAGGAGTCCGCCTGGACCCCGTCGTCGTTGCTTCTTCTTCGGACGAGGAGAGCTCGGCGGGGTTGCGCCGGTAACCAATGGAGAAGAAGGGATGCGGCGGCGGCCACTCCTCCTCATGGCGGCGCTGTGACCAGAGGTGGGGATCGAGCAGTGGTGCGGGGGGTCGGAGTATCCGATCCGTATCCGTAACCGCTCTCCCCCATCTGCTTTATGCGGTGCGGCGGCGGATGGGCTGGCCAAAGGGCGCGCAAGCCTAGGCCCAGGCGCATACGGGTCCTCGTGGTGGCTACGAATTTTTTAATCTGTTTCATTGATCATTAGTACTAATTATTGTATTAGTGCAGTTTTAGACTATGTTTAGTACTGTTTAGTACCTAGTTTGACTGCTACTTACATTCTAGTATTCTAGATTACATCTGACTAGGACCTGTGTTATTAGTGTGTTTATATTATGTAATGGATTGATAATATAAATAAACTACCGGATTTCATCTGGGAAGTATGACATGTTCCATGTGTTTACCACATATCAAGTTCTCTTGAACATGTTTTAGCGATCGAGATCATCTTCTCTCGCACACCAAACTTGCAATTTTTTGAATATTTGTCCCTCATTATATTTGGAATCACAAGGTAATGAGTTGGGATCTACTGCTCATTTGCAGATTATCCCCTCTTACTGTGAGGTCTACGCTTTGTCATTCTCGACAAGCGATTACCTCCAACGTGTATTCCTTATATCTGAATTGTAGCATACACAAGGTAATGGCGATATAGCCAATTACTGTGAGATCTAAATGATCTTCAAAGTGTTATGTTCACACAATTGAGGTTGAGAATTTTTCAAGTTTACACTTGAGTATCAATTTTTTGCATTCTTATTACAGAACCATGATGGTTTTTAATTTACCACCTGTAAATTAATTATCTCTGGTTTTTCCCATGTAGGCAAAGATGACTGCCAAAGAGTTTGAGGAGCTTGCCCTCAATGGCCACAATTACCCTATATGGGCTATGGACATCAAGATCAGTCTTGCGTCCCGTGGGATAGCGCGTGCAATACAACCCCCGGAGACTTCTCTCCCGGATGGGGCCACGCCGCTGACAGAACATCAGAACTATGTAGCCTTATTCATCATAAGGCACCATATTCATCCAGATCTCAAGTCTGAGTATTTACAGGAGGAATCTCCTAGTACTCTGTTTCTGGCCCTCAAAACGAGGTATGAACAGCAGAAGGCAGTAGTCCTGCCAGAAGCACTTCATGATTGGACTCATCTCCATCTTTAGGATTTCAAGTCCATTGGTGAGTACAATCATGCTGTTCATAAGATATGTTCCAAACTGCGCTTTTGTGAGAAGGAACCTACTGAGGGGGAGAAGATAGAGAAAACTTTGTCTACTATGCTCCCTTCAGATAGAATCCTCCAACAGCAATACCGTGCTCGAAACTACACTGTCTATTCCGAGCTTATTCACATGTTAATTCAGGCTGAGAAGCATGATGAGCTACTCGCTAAGAATGGCTCTCGGCGCCCAGTTGGGGCACAACCTTTTGTGTGCACATCTTGTGCCACGGGAAAGCTAATTTTGAGGCCTTCACACCTCAAAATACAAGCTGAACCACTTCAGTTCCTTGAACGTATTCAAGGAGACATTTGTGGTCCGATTCAGCCATTATATGGACCTTTCCGGTATTTCATGGTTCTGATTGACGCATCTACACGATGGTCACATGTGTGTCTTCTATCCACACGAAACCATGCATTTCCGAAGATAATGAGGCAAGTCATTAAGTTGCAAGCCCATTATCCTGAAAGTCGAATTAAGTCAATTCGAATGGACAATGCTGCAGAATTATCCTCACGTGCTTTCAATGATTATTGCATGGCTTTGGGGATTGAAGTTCAGCACTCTGTTCCATATGTCCATACACAAAATGGTTTGGCTGAAGCATTGATTAAGAGGATCAAACTCATTGCAAGACCTTTGTTGACGAATTGCAATTTGCCAACCTCTTGTTGGGGTCACGCTATTTTACACGCTGCTGACTTGATACAATTGAGGCCAACTGCATATCACAGTTCTTCCCCTTTGGAATTGGTACGTGGAAATCCTCCAAGCATTTCCCATCTGCGTAAGTTCGGATGTGCTGCATACATCCCGATCTCACCACCACAGCGGACATCTATGGGCCCACACAGGAAGTTGGGGATCTATGTGGGGTACAAATCGCCGTCGATTATTAAGTACGGAACCCCGATCGGGATCTGTTCTCAGCCCGTCACGCTGATTGCATATTTAATGAGGAACATTTTCCGGCATTAGGGGGAGATTTCAAGTACCAGAAAGAATGCCCGGAAATTGATTGGAATGCTCATTCCATTTCATCCTCTGATCCATGCACCCATGAGACTGAACTTCAAGTTAGGAAGATCATTGCAACATCTTGCAAATAATCTGCCAGATTCATTTACTGATTTGAAAGGTGTTACAAAATCCTTAAACCCGGCCAGAAACGCGCCAGAAAGAGTGGAGGTACCAATAAAAACCACTCAACTCCCTATTCCTAAAAAGAGGGGGAGTAGTACGGCCTCTGACCCGGAGCATGCTTCTAGCAAGCAGCAAAGAAAATCGAGGAGAAAAACCTCGGAGTCAGTAAATGCAGTTCAACTCAACGTTGACAAACACCTGATGGGTAGTATAAACCCAGTGGAAGGGCAACCTCCACAACCCAGTTCCAGTATGCATAAACTGACTGGGACATCGGAACACCCAGACTCGATCGTATTGGGAAATCACGAAGAGTCACTACGGGTGCAGGAAATTTCCATCAACTATGTTGATTCTGGAGAATCATTTGACCGTAAGACTACGACTGTCGACATATATTTTGCTAAAAAGATTGCACATACCCTTCTCACTGATCATGATCCAAGGTCTATCGTTGAGTGCCAAAAGCGCTCCGACTGGCCTAAATGGAAGGATGCAATCCAAGCAGAAATTGCCTCGCTTAACAGAAGAGATGTATTCACTGAAGCAATACCTACACCTCCCAGTGTTTTCCCTGTGGGATTGAAATGGGTTTTTCTCCGGAAACGGAATGAGAACAATGAGGTGGTGAGATATAAAGCAAGGCTCGTAGCACAAGGTTTCACGCAGAAACCCGACATTGATTTCACTGAAACATATTCTCCAGTAATGAGTGCAACTACTTTCCGATATCTTATATCTTTGGCAGTGCAAAATTGTCTATCTATGCAGTTGATGGACGTCGTGACCGCATATCTTTACGGGTCACTAGATTCGGACATATATATGAAGGTTCCTGATGGAATCTCTGTCCCGAATAAAAATGCAAAACGCAACATGTATTGTGTAAAGCTGAATAAGTCATTATATGGCTTAAGGCAGTCGGGACGGATGTGGTACAACCGACTCAGTGAGTTCCTTCTTCAGAAAGGTTACTCCAATAGTGCTGATTGCCCATGTGTTTCCATCAAGAAGTCCTCTACAGGATTTTGCATCATTTCTGTGTATGTTGATGATCTCAACATCATCGGCAGCAGCACACCAGACATTGATGAAGCACGCAATCACCTAAAGATGGAATTTGAGATGAAGGATTTGGGTAAAACCAAATTTTGCTTAGGTATTCAACTTAAGCATCTTCCCTCAGGAATCATGGTACACCAATCTGCCTATATCTAGAAAATATTGGAGAAATTCAATATGGACAAATCCTATCCATCCAAAACTCCTATGGTGGTTCGATCTCTAGACGTGGAGAAAGATCCGTTCAAACCAAGGGATGATGGAGAAGAGGTGTTGGGACCTGAAGTTCCATACCTCAGTGCCGTTGGAGCGCTTATGTATCTTGCAAATTGCACAAGACCTGATATTGCATTTGCAGTGAATCTACTTGCTAGACATAGCGCAGCTCCCACCAAACGTCATTGGTCTGGAGTGAAGAATATCTTTCGATATCTCCAAGGCACAAAGGATCTTGGCCTATTTTTCCAGTTCCAGAAAAATCAGGACTCTGATGTGATTGGGTATGCAGATGCCGGCTATTTGTCTGATCCCCATAATGCCAGATCTCAGACCGGCTTCGTGTTCCTACATGGTGGCACTGCTATATCGTGGAAGTCTTCGAAACAGACTCTGGTGGCAACATCTACCAATCATTCTGAAATAATTTCATTATTTGAAGCAACATGCGAATGTGTATGGCTTCGCAGAATGATAAACCACATACAACAGCCATGTGGAATGGGTTCGATAAAATCACCTACCATTATCTATGAAGATAATGCGGCCTGTGTTGCGCAGATGCAAACAGGATACATCAAGAGTAATATCACCAAGCATATTTCTCCTAAATGGGTTTTCCCCCATAATCTTCAGAAAAGCGGGAAAATAAGCATTCTGCAAGTCAAATCATGCGACAACCTTGCTGATTTATTTACCAAGTCTCTACCAAATTCTATATTCCAGAAATGTGTTCATGGAATTGGTATGCGAAGACTTAGGGACTTGCAGGTGTCAGGGGGAGTCTCTTCTTGAGATATCCTCATTTTAATGACATCACATTATGCTATCTTTCTTTGTGAGTATATGTTTCAGAATCTCATTAAAGATTTTATGAAGAACTTTTGAAGGAGAATCTTTTGAGATGATAGAGCTTCCCGGACAATCGTGAAGATGATCTACATGGTCAAGCGTAGATTAGGGGGAGTGTTAAAAATAATTCTGTAATTAGAGAAAAATCTCCCCTTGCCCAAACCGTCGTTGCGGTTTGTCCCGCAACCGACGCCTCCCTTCGATCTTCTGGAACCGACGCCTCCTCGCGGGATCGTCGTGTCTCCTCGGGACATATAAAAGGAGGCCTGTAACCATCGATCAATCAATTCGATCATTCTGATTCAAAACAAATCGCGCGGCATGGCACTTGCAATTCCCTAGAAAAAGAAAGAATGTTCTTCCTTTGTTCTTAGCCACACCCACACGCGCACGCAGGGCCACCCCGGCGACGAAAAACACCACACCACTCCTCCGTCAACCCACGCCTTTCTCTAGAACGCCCGGCCGGGTATAAAAGTAGGCCGTAGCAAAGCAGGAGCTCATCGACCATTCGCTAGCTAGCTAGCTCCGAGTCCTGTCGAGATACGCACGCACTCCCATCATTTACAACCATTTTCTGCATGGCTTCCTCGGCGGCTTTCTTCCTCGTCGTGGCTGCTGCTCTGCACGTGTGCTGCTGCCGCGGGCAAGGCAGCGGCGGCGCCGCCGTGGCGGCGATCTACAGCCTGGGCGACTCCATCACGGACACCGGGAACCTGGCCAAGGAGGCGCTGCCCGGCGCCTTCGAGACCATCAAGCACCTCCCCTACGGCGTCACCTTCGGCCGCCCCACCGGCCGATGCTCCGACGGCTTCCTCATGATCGACTTCCTCCGTACGCACGTTAGTACTACTAGATGACCCGTTGCGCCCATGGTGTAAAGGCCGAACGCAAGCCATGTATTTTAAGAGTGTGCATTAAAATATGCAGATACAAATTAAAACATATATAAGAGCCTCTTTTCTGTTGGCATACATCTGAACTTATTTAAGCAAATATTCTTGATAAGGCATCTTTATACTAAATTTTTTAAAAAGTAGAGCTTGCAAAGTTGCAATGAGCAGAGAACATGCAGTAGACAAAGGAGGATTTTTAATAAGTATTGCTGCTGCCAAAGCACAATTCATGATACTGCATGCAGCAAGCAAGTGATACCAATAAACAATTATGCAGAGGCCCTTGGACGTGCACTTGAAGGCAAAACATTATATTGGTTCAGAAGCGCACCACACAACAGTCTAAGCAGCAAATGACCGACAATTAAACGCACATGATGGTCTTAGGTGATTACATAAGATTCAAAAACATGATAAACATAGAAGTCTTGGTAGGCATGTATACTAATGCTAAGTTATATAATAAGGAGCTCTTGCAACTTGATTATATTGAGTAGACGATTAGGCGCAATCCCTTAGAAGTGCATTTAAAGGTGAAACCATATGCTTGACCTTCCTCCATGTGCGCCTCCCCATCAGCATTAAGAATAGTGAGCGGTTTGGTAAATAATAGATAGAATCGATGTGAACCAATAGTTTTACTTGGATGCAAAATGGAACATTTTGAATTCATGTTCAAATGAAAAACACCCAGAAAATCAGAAAATCCTTATCCACAGCCCTGGGTGCATTACACGGAGCAAATTTGTGTCTAAACAGTAGAGAAATCTCACAAGCTACCATAAAAAATGGTTGCCGCCAATGTTGAAGACTGCTCTGCTGGAAAATAGTCACACTGGCCTCGGCATCATCGTTGCCCAGAGAGAGAGACTATTCGAGGAGCTCATCTTAGAGTTGATTCTGATTCTCGAACATCGACCCAGGCTGGATAGGGCGCTAACCACCAACTCTATGTGTTCAATATATATAGAGAGATATTTTAATAGATAGAGGAGGCTTGATCGATTCTCTGGTCATTACTGAACTCACGTATAAGCAGGCTTGTGGATCAACAATGAAAGCTAGCTAATTTTGTAGGTGAGCAAGATCGTATAATCTACCAAAAATTGTACGAGCACACAAAAAGATACACACGGCAACAAAAGGTCAAGCGGTGTGCCGCAGTTGTGCGAGTGTCATGCTTGTTGCGCACACCAACCAAACTTCCACGCTCCGCTACAGATGTGTGCCGCACCGGCAGACCGGCACTACCGGGCCCTACTGCACGCCGAGCGACCGTGCGACATCGCCGTTCTATGACCATCACCCACTTGCATGCTCCCGTCGGCCGTCGTGCCGCAACCTCCATCGCATCAAGCATTCAACAAATCGGGTGTAACGAAGGAGGATACACGACGGCCGGGTCAGGGGGGCATGTAAGGAGGAGCCCACGCGGTTGACGCCTCCTTGGACTACTCTGCATTTTCACGGCCACGATCAAAGGAAAATGGGAAGCAAATCTCAGTATTTGTATTCCCACTGTCTCTCAGAAAGAACGACCATGGATTACAGACACGTGATCACTTAATGTGTCGGCAACAACAAGCAATCAGGAAGGCATGCACACATGACAAATCAATAAAAAAGGAACCGCCTGCCTTGTGGCCCCCATAGCGCTTCAGCCACGCGTGTACCTCTGCTGCCGGCTGCCGGCTGCGTGCCGCATGTGAGCAGTCGCTCCAAGAAACGGCTCGTGAGTGTGGGGCTCGGTTCCCTCTCCTCCAGTTCTCCACCACGCGCGGTCCAGTCACCTGCGGCCGCCTCGACTCCACCGGAGCCCCAACTGCTGCCGCCAGATACATCTGGTCGGAGTACCAGTAGGTCCGCCGGAAACACCGAGGTCAGCCAACCACATCCCCTCACTTTCTCTCTGCCTCGCGCCGCGAGTTTGCATCCCGAGTTGATTAATGGATTGCTTCGAATCTGCTCGTCGTCACGCAGTCCCGGTGCCTCTGGCCATGGAGCAAGGGAGTCTCGTAAAGGAGCTATTTTACCAAGGCAACGGGCCTCCGGGGCTCGGAGAGGCCAGGATCCTCCTTAGATCTGAGCAAACACATTCCACCTTCCAGATCAAGGTGATTGTGTTGATTCTGCTGCTTTTTCCAAGCCATGGAGTCATGCCCGAGGAAAGAGGTGGGCAACTTAGGAGAAGCTAGTTGAAGAAATTTTGGCTCTTGCTCCCTGAATAACAGAACCTGTTATCACTTTTTTTCCATTAGTCAGCTGAACAGGAACGTGTACCTGTACTTCTACTGAAACTTAACGACACTGCGCCTCAAAGAAAGACGGTTATTATACTACTGCGCAACTCTTACAAATGCAAGGAATGGTTGTGTCCACTGCTTCAGGTACAATTACCTCTCTTTTGAACCATGCCAGATAGTGCCCCTAAGCAGCAGGCATCGATATTTAGCATTAGTTATTGTCTTTGAGTCGCTTAAACATTGGTTGGCATATGCGTTCAGGGTTATATTTATCATGGTGAAAGCATCAGCCACAAGACTAACTTACATATATGTAATCTACTTAACTTCTGATTTCATCAAATGTTCAACAATTGTGGTAGTATTCATACATTTCATTTGACCTGACCATCTCTACATCCATGGTTTAAACACAGGCACTGAACTCATCTTGGAGGAGTGGGAAAACTATACCTTTCATTTTTACACGGTACCATACATTACTTCCACTTGTTAAAATTATTATTTTTATCATCCTTAAATTGTGCTGTTCAATTTGTCCATCAAATATAGTTTTTAATAAATGGATAGTTATGTACTCAAAGAATATGATATCAAAAATACGTAAGATGTTCCTTTAGTACCTCTCCCCTTCTGCAAGTTCAGCTGATCAATATTGCTAGCGTCGGTTTAGCTGAATGTTTGGACAGGGAAATCATGTCTAAAGGGAGTAAGAAAGTAAGCACTGCTGCATGACGTTTATAATTGAATAGTCAAACATTTTGAGTAGTAGCATAAAAGCCAGAAAAGATGACAAAAGGGAAATATAGGAGGTAGAGATCTCAATTGTAGTTCTGTAGATCGGTATACAAGAAAACACACACTTACCATTAATCTGGATAAGTGAGTTAGCGTGATAGTACGTTTTCAAACTCTCTGAAAGAAGATGGCTACCAAGCTTTTGTTTGCTGGAGAAGTGCCATGATACAGATGTATATATCTAGCATTGTCACCTCCATAAACAGTGAAACTTCAAAAGAAACAATTGTCACAGTCAGCTATCTTCAATCATAATGATAGTCTCATTCATTGCTAGGTCTGTAACCTTCTTGAAAATTATGGTAGAACTAATCTGGAGAAAATCAATTGGCATAGGAGGAGACAATGTATACCCATAAAATTCATGTTAATAGGTTTACATTGAATTATTGGTTGAGACAAACCAACAAATTAGTATGGATGTTACAATTTGAATTCCAAGAATTATCAGATACAAATCTGTGACTCCATTATCAAACTGAGTTAACATCTTTATCACCATGGATGAAAGAGCAATACAACAAGGTACAAAGACATAATAGTTGTAGGAAAGAGAAAGGATGGAGGGGAGAGGGCTATGTGTGTGACATCCACCTCGTGTGGATCTGGCTGCTCGTCAGCGAGCCTCGCTGGTGAGCAGCAGGAGATCGACGTGAGACACCTCACCTCGAACTGACTCTTGCTTGACTGCACCTTGAATCTCAACAGTGCGTGGCGTTGCCATTGTGCGTCACATAGCAGTTTGTAAAATTGGGAACAGGGCAATATGAGGAAAATAGAGAAACCATACACATCATGGCGATGCTGAACTTCAACAGCCATGCACAGCGCAGCAGATCCTAAGCGCCGTTCTCCTTGCCAGCGCCAAACAATAGCTGGCGGTGAGGCGCTGCCGGCCGGCGTCACCTCTCCTACTGTGTCGCGGATCTGTGTCCTAAAAGACGAAGAATTGTCAAGTCACTGCAGAGATGCAAATTAAAATTCCAATACATATCTGTTAGTATGCAAAATGTTTAAAACTAAGGTTGTACCTTGCAATGCACCACAACAACCAACGTTTTAGCATGCCATTTATTCCAAGAGCAGGATCGTAACATACTTTCAGAAAAGTGAACTCCATATCATACACTCAAGAATAAAGGTTTTGGTTTTCAACTGCCACAATGATATCCCCCCTACTGCAAGCCCCTGCCTATAGCTCTAAACTGAACCAACAAGTTAGCATGTCATTTATTTACAAAGTAATGCTTAGCAACCTAATTCCCCAAAGGCAGGAGTCTAGATAGTTTCAGAATGTGCAGTTTAGATTATTTTTTCTAGTATCAATTATGAACATGACACAACATTTTAGCTCCTTTTATTTAAGCTCACAGCATGTGATGATATTTTTTGCAGTTGCAATCGCAGTAGGTTTACTTGCACAATGCTAGTAACTTATTCTTTCTGTATTCTGAAATAAAACAAAAAAAAGACCTTAGAAACATCCAAGTAGCACCAAAAGAATAAAACAGGGGAGGTTAGAAAACGCTCAAGCATCAGGATGGATGAGTAATTATCAAACAGAAACAAAAGGGTCTTCTTCCATTCTTTTTTGTTCCCTGTCACTTATATACATCACAGCAACACACATGCATTTTAACTATAGAACAACATAATTCCTAACTGAGGAACAAAGTTATATTAGAGCACCACATTTTATAAGCACTATACATCTATACTGACCTTACTTGGGTATGACCTAAGTAGGCTTGACATTCACCATGATTCATACACACAATGTACTACATCTGAGATAGAATGGTACCCACAAATTAAACAATTATCTACATAAATCGGAATTAAAATGTCTATTACTTTGCCTCTTCTCCGCAATGGTACATACAGTTGGAGAAACATGAAAATGCAAATGAATAAATTCTCCATATTTTTGGTGATCCTTTAATCATAAGCAAACATTTATAGTTCAACTCCTCACATTCTGTATTGTTTGTAGGTATAAATAAGGAATAGAAAAATTAAGAAACAGTGACTTAATTAGTCTTTGACCAATATTTGAAGGTATAAATAAGTAGGCAAATTGGTATCCAATTGCCGGCTTGAGTTTCACATTTGAAGACCACTTCTTTCCATGGATTATAGGCATTAGATACTGGTTGATTTCAAAGTTTCAATTTACATGAATTGGAAGGAAAAAAGATAGAGCAGAAAAGGAATTTATCAGGTAGTGGAGGAGCTCACCCATAGTTTAGACCCGTCGATCTAGCCGTGTGGACGCTGGATGTAGACAGAGAGCATGCATGCTCTTCTTCCTCCTCCCACCACACCACATAAGAGGAGGGGTTGGAGCAGGCTGTGGCATAGGTACAAGTTCAAAAGCGAAAAGGGAATGGAACCGTGACGCAATATAGTCACTACTCTAACACCAATAATCCTAAAGGTGGTTGTACTATACACTGTAACCAACAGCTATGCATAAAATTAATAAAAGCATTTGAGAAAAAAAATAATAAGATTAAAATGACATTACAATTTGCTCAATAGTCCAATGCTTTGATTATAAAATTACTCCAAATTGATGACTGAACAATATGGAAAATTAATAAAGGTATGATGCTGATGATTTATTTCATATTAAAAGAAGATAAGTAATGGATATTGTATTATTAGTAAATAAATAACAAAATGATGTAATTTTATGTAGAATTAAAAAGATGGAGGGCAAAATAAATACATATGGCTATCCTATTCCACAATGAATAAGAATAAACAATCAGCCAAACTAAATCAGTCTATTTGAAGGTTTGTACTCCCTCCGTCGGTGCATTAGGCAACTAAGGAGCTGCATCGTGACCTAGGCACACACAGATGCCCAATGCACGGGAAGGAGGGAGTAACCTATGTCCTGATTAGTGACAGGTCATCAAAGCAAAAGTATATTCAAGATTTTCAATGATATAAATGTAGTTGAAATAAAGCTCCAGATTCAGTATGTTATGCTTAGTTCTTTCAAAGATAGCCTCGGCGAACAAAAGGGGATGGATAGTCTATAATTTGAAGGGAACTGTTGTTATAAACTAAAAAAAATGATTCTGAACTGTAATAGTAGTGTAGCACAAATATACTGCTTTATGTATTCCGGTTGATCAGTCCATATCAACTTGACTTTCCAATGCTTGAACAATTGAATGAATTTTGCAACTGAAACTAAACACAAACTAACACCATCAAAACAGAGGCAATTGACGTGGTGCCACGCAATGTCTTATTGACCTTGGCCACCACACCAGCCTAAATTGTAAATAGATGCGCAAGCCAATCTCCGTACCTATAAGTATTCGGTGTAGGATAGTGCAAATAAGGGATATTAGCCTACAGAAAGATGGGGTCATGGCAAGGTTGATCCCTTTCTTTTTCTATCATGTTCGTCTTCCTGCGTCCAAAGAGCATCCAAACCTTGCTTCAAAGATAAGGAGCCCCACAAGGGTGACCAAAGCCAATATAGCAATCAAATGAGTCGATATCTCCTTGTAAGCATTGTGTTTATGTTGGTTATATCCTGCATTTGACATGAAACAGATGGTGTCAAATTGAGTTGATCCACCGGCAAATAAAATCAAGGCATAAAGAAGTAATTGGATTAGTCTGACCTTGGATGCGCCAAAATCCTTCACGGCCAGCACCATTGAGCTAGCATCTTCTCTCACTGTCACCTCCATCGGATAATATCATCAAAAACAAAACACCACTGATTCCAACATTTCCGAAAATCCTCAAGACTCATGGAGTTTCTCCCGGCCAATCAAAACCAGAGAATTCACCCTTTGCTAAGGGGGGAGTATTATACCTGAAACTCGCAGGTAACAGTAAATAGGCCGGTGAGGGAACTAACCAACAAGATAAATGCACTACCCATTCAATTTGATCATATCTTCTTGTGCTTTCCTTCGAAAGGCAACACAATTTTGTCAAAGAGATAGCCTGAAGCAACATCTTGTTTTGTTCATATCAGAAAGTCAGTATAAATTATTACATACCTTTAGCAAGAGGGCTTCGGCAACAGTTATGTATGTTCTGATGACCTGGGATAGAATCAACCATAACATCAAAATCAAACTGTAGGAACAAACGTGGGGTGGGGGAGAGAATTCACCTTGTTCCCCATGACCCAACTCTTCGTCAAAATTCTTCCTCTTCTTTTTTGTCTCAGATCTTCACACATCATGCTTAGAAAAACGATAAACCAACAATTGAAATCAGATCATCAAAAAACTAAGGTTAATTTCAAAGGAAGAAGAAGGTGAGACGCAGATGGGCAACCTAGATTGAGGACGACAACGAGGGCCGACGAGCAGCGTCCGACACATGACGCGAGCGCCGTCTCGGCCTCCGGCCTCGCTGCTCCTTCCCCCAGTGCCGTCCTCCTGTGCTCCTTCTCCCTCCCCGCCGTCCTCCTCAGCTCCTCAGCAGCGACCTATGACCGGTCCAGAACCACAACCCACAGCGGTGGCTGATGGAGGATGGGGAGGCATCGTCCCGCAGGAGGCTGCGGGAAGAACTACGCAAGCGGCGACGGCGACCATACGCAGGGGCTCTGAGGTCAGGGAAGGACGAGGCGGCGCAGTGACGGCGGAGATAATTGGGGAACGGGAAGCGGAGCTCGAGAAGGGAGCGATTGGTGGGTCAAAGACGCGAGCGATTGGTGGCTAGGGTTTCACCGTGCGAACCCCACGCTCGTTGTAGAGCCTTTCTTTTTTCACGCAGGCCACGCACGAGATGCACCACCACGCTGGGCCCATGGGTAAACAAGGCCTACCCGTCATTCACTGGAGCATGAAACAATAACGTGCGAGAAAACACACGGTTAGATTATTGACAACGCCGTAAAATGCTACAGTAGTGGTGGATCGAGTGAACGGCGTTCACCGCGCGACGCGAATGCCCCGAAATGGCGGGTACTCTAGGAGGCTTTATATGTTAGACTAGCTAGTACATGCATGCTCTGCTTCAGTACATGGCACTGAGTGTTCTGCTCTCACGTGCAAATGCAGCTCAGGACATGGGCCTCCCGTTCCTCAACCCTTACCTGGCTAAGAACATGAGCTTCGACCACGGGGTCAACTTGGCCGTCGCTGGAGCCACCGCCATGGACCCCGCCGACAAGTTCAACCGCACCTTCTCCATGCCGTTCACCTCCAACTCCCTCAAGTTGCAGCTCCGGTGGTTCAAGGACTTCATGAAGTCCACCTTCGCCACTGATGCAGGCAATTCATCAATTTTCTTCCCTCTTATTACTCCTCAATGCACACTCTGTTTTCAACAGTCAGGCATACTAATTCTATATGTAAAATCTTTGTGCGCAGTGATACGCAAACGGCTCCATGTTAGAATAAATCTGAGGCATACCGTTGATCATCCGAAGACTAAGCAATCACAGGAGCACGACACCAAGATTTGTTAACGAGGTTTACCGATATGGCTACATCCCCGGGACCTGACTACAGGCACTCCTCCTTGTGACACCGTCACAATACCGCACATCGGCCACCCGGGCGCCGGCACACACCGCCGGCTCCCCCTTGCGCGTCTGTGCTATTATGTTGGCATAGGTTATATCGTGTGTCTACCCCCTCTATATAAAAGAGGCCTAGGATACAAGTGTCCTACTAGGACACGACTCCACATCCTATGTAAACACGACACAACTACAAGTCCAACTGTAACCTACCTCGTACACTATATTCGACACAACTCTAACAAATTCCACCTTGGCGAATATTCTCCATCACTTTGAATATCAGGCTTTTCGATCGCGCTCCCCAGGTCGCTCCCGCGGGCGGCCCGGGAGCGAACCCTAGCCGCCGCCAGCGCAGGCCCCTCCGGCCCCTCCTCCCCTCGCCGCCGCCGGCGGACATCGCCTGGCGAAGCCCGCTGCTCGGCGGCGGCGGGCCCTTCCTCCTCCAGCTCGGCAGGCGGCGCGGGCCGTTCGTTCGGCGGGGACTCGGCGCGACGCTTCGCTGGTGCGTGCACCGGCGAGGTTGCCGTGTTCGGGACGGCGTGGCGGGCGCAAAGCGCGGCGCGGCGCGTTCGGTTTCAGCGGCGTGGATCGGACGCTGGTCGGAATCGCGGTGGGGGAGGCTCGGCTCCCTGTGATGCGGTGTAGGCGGCGTGTGATGGATCTGAGGTTGCGCCTCCGGTGGGTGGCGGCCGCGGGAGCGTCGTCGGCAGGCCCCGGGGCTGCGGCCTGGTGGTTTCTGCCTGACGAGTTTGGGCGGGGTTGCGGTCCCCCCTCCTGCCTCCCGGATCTCCGTCACCATGGTTCTGGCTGCGTCGGCTGCGGGCGGTAGATGGGACGCCGGGGCGGCGGCTTTGGTCCGGGCTCCGGCGGTGCTTCATCCTACTCATTGATGGTGGCGTATCTCGGCGGCGTGGCGCAGTGGAGATTCGGCGTTCGATGTGTGACGATGGACTCGCGCAGAAGGACGAAGCTGTCTGGTGTCGTGGTGACGTCGATGGCTGAGTGGCCAGACAAGGTAGAAGCCTCAATATTTGCTCTGAAAACGGACCTGTGGAAGATGGCGGCGACGACACACGAGTGCGTCAGACCGGTTTGTACCCCAGACCCGGTATGTGGCTCGGCTGGGGCTTCCGGCTTTGATGTTAGGCTTAGGTGAGTGGTCTGGGTAGTGGCCCAGCTAGCACCCCTTCATCATTTTGATGTTAGGCTTAGATGAGTGGTCTGGGTAGTGGCCCAGCTAGCATGCCTTCATCATTTGGATAGGAGTAGCGGCATATGTTGCCAAGATGGTGGATTCAGGCATATTGTTGTAATACTTTGTAAGGTCCTCAAGAATAATCAATAAAGTGGCCGCATGCATCTCCCAGATGCAGAGGCCGAGGGTCATCCTCCTTTTCTAAAAAAAATCACTTTGAATTCTTCCATGCGTCAAACTTCCATGTACATTGCACTTGAGTTTATCCCATGAGCACCGCTGCTACTCCAAAGACTCCATATGACTCCACCTGCAACTTGTAGTCCCTTCTTTTCTTGACAACGGTCAACACTCGAGCAAAATTAAGTTCCTTGTTACTCTAGTTTGTGCTCCCAACTTCCAGAGTATCCGTCCAACGTCATCACACACTGATCACTGACCTACGTGAAAGTGAACAACTCACATATTTGGTGTCACACATAAGAGTTACCTGAACTCAATATCACCGCTCCTTTCTTGACCGCCCGTCTGAAACTTGAAGGAATTTCACCATTGCTTGTAGTCATCCTGAGTCAAATTCATAGTTGTCTCCTCACATGTATGACCACCAGAGCCTTGGCCCGTCTCCATGTCCCGTGTGTACCGCACGCCTCGCCGCTATTACCGCGTCGAGCCTCCGTTGTCCCGGTCGAGTCTCAAGGGTCGCGAACCCACATCACTCAACCCCCACTGCAGAGTACCATCAATCATCACCGACCGATGAAGAGTTTCACGCTTCCATCAGACCACTGGGCTCCAGTCCGAACTGCATGTCACTCGCTTTTCCCACTGAATAGGCTTCGGATCCTACGCCGTAGCCCCTCAATCCAGCTCCACCTTCAACATGACTCCATGGTAGATGATCAGTCCACCCTCGCGTCCCGTCGACTTCAAGCTCACATGCGTACGCCATGTTGAATCAACCCCACGCCATAGTCTTGTCGAAGCCACACAAGCCCTCGGGGCCTGCGCCACATGTTTCCACGCCCAGAAGTCGGTCACCATCAGCATCACGCTCCTATGTCACCGTCGCTGATCCCAACACCGTCTTCTATACCAACCGACTCGCGTCGATCCCGTCAGACTGCCTAGTCCGACCCAGGCTCCCAAATCATTTCATGAATTTCCATCCATCACGCGATAGTTCCATCACTGCTGACATGACTTTCCGCAACGCCTTCAAGCATCTTTGTTGTGCCAACAAATCTTTCACCCTCGTCTGCCATAACCTAAGGTCTTTAGTTTCGTGAACTTCTCCATCTCAAACCTGTTACCCGCTGATGCCATGGTTCTTTGTATGACTGACTTTGTGAAAAAAATAATCTGAGCTTTCCATGTGATTCCCCAAGCATACGAACAGAACTCCGCATACTACTTGCAAAACTAACCAAGAATTGGTCTTCATGTTTTGGCTCCTTGGCTTCAACTCCAATACTAGCAATTGACTTGTCAACACCTCCTGTTAATTCCGATGGATACATATCCCTTAGATGAATTTCTTTCGCCGATTGATTAAGCCTGCCTATCTCAGTGGAGCCTCGGTCTCCTTTTTTTCAAACAAATCCCATGACCTGTTTCCTGATCAACACCAGCAGTCTGCTCCCTGCGATCGATTAGCTCACCGCGTCGTATCTTGATGGGCCCTATTCCCACGCTCGGGTCTTGCCTTGGCCGGCCCTGCTACTGCTTCGGCCTACAGCTAGCCAGCGCCTGGCCCGCTTGCCCGTAGCCTCTGGATCGATCCATCGCACTGCAGCTTCAAGCGTACGCGACGCTGCTTTCATCAATCCGATGCAACCTCGTAGTTTGATCTGCTGATTACGCGATACGTCGCGCTGTCGCCGAGAACACGGCCTGCTGGACCGCGTCGCTGCTGCCACAATTTGCGTGCGCTGCTTGACGCTCGCCCGATCGATCCACTTGATCGACCGCCGCACATCTTGCCGGCCACCGTACGTGCTGCTGCAAGTCCTGCCGAGAACTCTGCCGATCGCTCCTTCAATCTTGCCGAGAACCACACCGCAACCGGCTGCATCTCGAACTCGATACTTTCTCTAGATTAACAATCCACAACCATCGAACAACCTAGCTCATGATATCATTTGATAGTATAAATTCAAGGTACACCGTTGATCATCTGAAGACCAAGCAATCACACGAGCACGACACGGAGATTTGTTAACGAGGTTCACCAATATGGCTACATCCCCGGGGCCTGACTACGGCGCTCCTCCCCATGACACCGTCACAATACCGCACATCGCCCACCCGGGCGCCGGCACACGCTGCCGGCTCCTCTTTGCGCGCCTGTGCTATTATGTTGGCATATGTTATATCGTGTGTCTACCCCCTCTATATAAGAGAGGCATAGGATACAAATGTCCTATTAGGACACGACTCCACATCCTATGTAAACACGATACAACTACAAGTCCAACTGTAACCTACCTCGTACACTATATTCGACACAACTCTAATACAATCGTCTCTGGTTTTGGTCGGGGAGATCGGAGGAAACGACTACAACTTCGCCTTCTACGCGAACAAATCCGTCAGTGAGGTGGAGAAAATGACCCCAGCTGTGGTTCAGACCATCATCAACGCCACCAAGGTACCATCAAAACATCTTCTATTACATGTACATCCAATGGATTAACGTCAGGAACTAACGCTGCGGAGTCGTTGCCTCTATCATCACAGGAAGTGCTTGACATGGGCGCGAGCAGAGTCATCGTCCCGGGCAACTTCCCCATTGGCTGCCTCCCGAGCTACCTCACCGCGATGGCAGCGCCGGAGCCATCGGCCTACGACTCCACAGCCTGCCTCAAAGACCTCAACCTCTTCGCCGCCAAGCACAACGCGCAGCTCCAACGAGCCGTGGCCACTCTCCGGGCGTCATACCCCGACCCGGCGATTGCCTACGCCGACTACTTCAACTCCTTCCTCAGCCTCCTCAAGGGCGCCCCGGCGCTCGGCTTCGATGCGGGCAGCACACACAAGCCCTGCTGTGGCGCCGGCGGCAGGTACAACTACAACTTGAGGCTGATGTGCGGCGTGGAGGGGACGGCGGTGTGCGCCGACCCGTCGGCATACGTGAGCTGGGACGGCATCCACATGACCCAGGCGGCGTACAGGGCCATGTCCAGGCTCATCTACCACGGCCGGTACCTGCAGCCTCAGATACTCAACCTCCCGGAGAAGAATGGGCACACATGATGAAACTGTTTTGATTCTCCCCTAGATGATGGAAACCTCGCCGCGACATTTTGAGCCTTCGACGAGTTCTTCCATGGCTATGCTATATATGCTACATATGTGCTCTGCACTATGTATCCAGACTAAACTACGAGGTAAAGTAAAAGTGAAGATGCAGTTTTAGCATGTTGAGCAGGGTACTCAGTTACAAACAAAGTTACGTCTCTCAAGTAAAATGAGAGGATTTTACCGTTAGAATAAGTTGTATAGGGATAGAATTCTCTTTAAGTTGTAATCTATTCTATCTCTTCTTGTGTTTCCAACTTCTCCCGATTTCCTCTCTGTACCCGATCGATCTACGATCGAGCTATTCTTGTAAGCCACGGCATGTCTCTAATATAATGCAATGCGGCCCGAGCAAAGGATTCTACGCTTTCCATAATATCTTACATGGTAACAGAGCCTCTTCCTCAGCAAAAACGCATCTAGCTACCTTCCTCCATCGAGAGCATGTCTACCACCTCCGCCGCCATGTCGCCCGGCACCATGGGTGCACTTTCCACCACCTCCTCCTCCACCTTTGCCTCATCATCCACAACCACCACCGCGTCCCTCGGACCACCACCACAGGAGAAGCTGACGAGGGGGAACTTTATTCTCTAGAAGACCGTCGTGCTGCCGCAGATCAGAGGCGCACAGATGGAGCATCACCTCGACGAGAAGAGTCCGGCACCGACATCCACCCTCACCATTACCAAGGACGGCAAAGAAGAGCAAGTGGCCAACTTTGCAAAATCCCTCTGGTATGCACAACAGCAGCAACTTCAAGGATATTTGATGGGCTCTTTTCCCCGCGATATACTTGCACAAGTCGCCACATTAAAGACGTCAGCCGAAGTTTGGCGTGCAATCCACGCCATGGTTGCTGCTCAGAGTCAAGCTCACGCCGTCAACACCCGCATCGAGTTGACCAATCTTCAGAAAGGTAACATGACCATGGCCGAGTATCTTGGCAAAATCAAAAGTCTCACAGATGAAGTTGCCTCTACTGCCGCCGCCATCTCCGATCCGGAGATCGTCTCCAAAATCCTCGCCGGACTGGACATGGAATACAACCCTGTCGTATCGGTGCTCGCTGCTCGGGTGGAGCCGATCACGGTTCAAGAGCTTTACAGCCAGCTCCTAAGCTTTGACGCCCGCCTCAGCCTCCTCCACGGCACCAATCTCCGCCAGTCTTCTGCCAACGCTGTCTCCCGTGGTCGCGGCCGTGGGCGCGGTCACCAGGGGCAGTCCCGCACCGGTGGGCGCGGGCGTGGCAACTCTCAGGGTGATGGCGGCTACAGCAGCTCTGGCGGCGGCGGCTACAATAACTCCAGCAACTACACCAACAAACCAGCAGGCGGCGGCTTCAACAACAACTCCAGCCGTCGCCCTTCTTCCTCCCGGGGGCGTACTCGGTGCCAACTCTGCAAAAAGGCAGGCCATGAAGTCATGGATTGCTGGCATCGGTATGATGAAGACTTTGTGCCCGATACGCGCCTTGTTGATGTAGCTATGCACGAGCAAGGGGGCGATGGCGTGTGGTACATCGTCTCTGGTGCAATGGACCATGTTACTGGCGAACTAGAGAAACTTGCTCTCCGGGAGAAATACCTTGCAACGACCAAATTCATACTGCAAGTGGTGGAGGTATGGATATTCGACACATCGGTCAAGCTGTTATTAATTCCCCTACTCTTAAATGTGATCTTGTTCTAAACGACGTTCTTCATGTTCCACAAGCCGATAAAAACCTTGCATCCATGTCTTGTTTAGCCACCGATAATAATGTCTTCTTTGAAACTCATCCTCGCTACTTTTTTATAAAGGATCGGGCAACGAGGGAACTCCTTCATCACGATAGATGCATTGGAGGGCTCTACCCCATCTCATCCGGAGCATTCAACCGCAAGCGTCGTCATGTTTATTCTGTCATCAAGCCCTCTTTGGCACGGTGGGCATCAAAGTATTAGGACACCCATCATCAGTCATAGTCAAACAAGTAGTTAATAAAGGCAATTTGCCATTGTCACATAGTCAATCCAGTGAGTCTGTTTGTGAAGCTTGTCAATGTGCCAAGAGTCACCAACTCCCCTATCCTAGGTCAAACAGTGTGTCTCATGCTCCTTTAGAGCTTATTTTCAGTGATGTATGGGGTCATGCTAGAGATTCTTTTGGAAGGAAAAAAATATTATGTCAGTTTCATTGATGATTATAGCAAGTTTACTTGGATTTACTTGTTAAAACACAAATCTGAAGTTTTCTCTGTGTTTCAAGAATTCCAAAAGCTTGTTGAAAGACATTTTGACAGGAAAGTTTTGGCAGTCCAAAGTGACTGGGGAGGGGAGTATGAGAAGCTCAACTCCTTCTTTCGTAGCATAGGCATTGAACATCATATCTCTTGTCCTCATGCTCACCAACAAAACGGCTCTGCCGAGAGAAAACACCGCCACATTGTTGAAGTTGGTCTTTCTCTTCTTGCACATGCCTCCATGCCCCTCAAGCATTGGGATGAAGCATTCATTGCAGCCACCTATCTTATAAATTGCCTCCCTAGTAAAGTCATTGGCAACACTACTCCATTAGAGCAATTATATCATCAAACACCTGACTACAATTCCCTCAGAAAATTTGGGTGTGTCTGCAATCCAAATTTGCGTCCATATAATCGTCACAAGCTCGAGTTTCGGTCCACCCAATGTGTTTTTCTTGGATATAGTAACCTCCACAAAGGGTACAAATGCTTAGAGATTGCAACTTGATGCATCTATATCTCTAGAGATGTTGTCTTTGATGAATCTCTTTTTCCGTTTGCCAAACTTGATCCAAATGCGGGAGCCCTCTTATGTGCTGAAATAGCGCTTCTTCCAGATCACGGGTGTGAATTAACTACAACTGATCCTGTGAAGAATTCCATAGAAAATTCGGATTCTAGTGATATTTGTGCATATTCAGGTCATGATTTTATGTGTGCAGAAATAGGCAAAAGGGGCACCGGATCCCATGCAGATTCGGGTGGCAGTGGCGTTCGATCAGAGGTAGATCCCTGTGCTAGCCCTGCCGCCTCCAGCGACGCGCGATCCAAGGACGATCGCGGTCACCCGCATGCAGCCAATCGCGCTTGGGTGGCCGACTGGTCCGACCGCGTGGAGCCCACTGCTCCAGATGCCCTGGTGGCCGACAATTCCCGCACTGCGGGGCCCGCAGCCGAGCCCACCTCTCCAAACGTGAAAGGGAGCGAATCACCGTGCCCCACCAGCCCATGGGCCGACCCAGCAGCCAACAGCGGGACGCTTGGCGCGTCTGGGTCGCGATCCTCCTCGGATCAGGAACCAGCGCCTGATTCTGCTGCAGTTGATCCGGCTGGATCTTCTGTGGTGCAACAAACAGTGGCTGTTACGGCGGGATCTTCTGTGCAAACTTCACTAGCAGATCCTCGTTGCCATACTCGATCACAGTCAGGTATTACCAAGACAAAAGAGTATATTGATGGCACTGTAAGGTATGACAGAGTCAAACAAGCTTTTCTTAGTAGTCTTGGTGAACCAACACATTTGCATGATGCCCTTAATCATAAAGAATGGAAGGAGGCTATGGACAATGAATACAATGCACTCATGAAAAACAAAACTTTGGCACTTAGTACCACCAAGGAAGGGAAACAATGTTATAGATTGTAAATGGGTGTACAAGATCAAGAGAAAATCTGATGGAAGTATAGACAGGTACAAGGCTAGATTAGTTGCTAAAGCGTTTAAACAAAGATTTGGTATTGATTATGAAGATACCTTTAGCCCTGTGGTTAAGGCAGCTACTATTTGACTTGTGTTGTCTATTGCCATTTCCAGAGGTTGGAGTCTACGACAGCTAGACGTTCCGAACGCGTTTCTTCATGGTGTTCTTGAGGAAGAAGTGTTCATGCGGCAACCACCGGGATATGAGAATCGAAACACACCACATCATGTCTATAAGTAGGATAAAGCTTTATATGGTTTGAAACAGGCCCCTAGAGCTTGGTACTCAAGATTGAGCATGCAGTTACAACAACTTGGGTTTACACCATCTAAAGCAGATACCTCTTTATTCTTTTACAATAAAGGCAATATCACCATATTTGTGCTTGTTTATGTTGATGATATAATTGTTGCTAGTTCAAGCTCAGATGCCACCACCTGTTTGCTTAAAGATCTAAAGCTGGAGTTTGCTCTTAAGGATCTAGGTGATCTTCACTAGTTTCTTGGTATAGAGGTTAAACACGTAAAGGATGGCATACTTCTCACACAGGACAAATATACTACTGATATACTCAGGAGAGTAGGATTGGAACATTGTAAACCGGTGAGTACACCAATCTCAACTTCAGAAAAACTTACAGTTGAAAGTGGAGAAGTGCTTGGACCAAGGATGCCACAAATTACAGGAGTGTTGTAGGTGCTTTACAGTATTTGACTCTTACACGTCCTGATATTTCTTACTCTGTGAACAAAGTATGTCAATATTTACATGCACCAAGAACTACTCATTGGAATGCGGTCAAGAGAATTTTGAGGTATCTTAAGTTTTCAGAGGGACTTGGACTTCATATTACCAGGTCTTCATCCATGCTTGTTACTGCATATTCTGATGCAGACTGGGCAGGTTGTGCTGATGACAGAAGGTCCACAGGTGGTTTTGCTGTGTTTCTGGGAACAAATCTTGTATCATGGAGTGCAAGAAAACAGGCTACAATTTCAAGGTCAAGCATTGAGGCTGAGTATAAAGCTTTGGCAAATGCAACATCAGAAGTAATGTGCATACAAACTCTGCTTTATGAGCTTGGGATTAAGGCTCCACAAGCTGTTAGATTATGGTGTGATAACATTGATGCCACCTATCTCTCAGCTAACCATGTTTTCCATGCACGTACCAAACACATTGAACTTGATTTTCATTTTGTCAGAGAAAGAGTAGCTCGAAAGCTACTTGACATTCGGTTCATACCTACAGGAGATCAAATTGCTGATGGCTTCACAAAACCACTCACCATGAGAAGGTTAGATGAGTTCAAGTACAATCTAAACCTTTGGCAAAGCTTCATGAGGTTCAGATTGAGGGGGAGTGTTAGAATAAGTTGTATAGGGATATAATTCTCTTTAAGTTGTAATCTATTCTATCTCTTCTTCTGTTTCCAACTTCTCCCGATTTCCTCTCTGTACCCGATCGATCTACGATCGATCTATTCTTGTAAGCCACGTCATGTCTCCAATATAATGCAATGCGGCCCGAGCAAAGGGCTCTACGCTTCCCATAATATCTTACATTTACGTGTCGATTTGGTACACAGTTAGTCTGGAGCCCCATTTGTCCCGGTTCGCGAGCGAACCGGGACTAAAGGTCATGGGCTTTAGTACCGACCCTTTAGTCCCGGTTCCAGAGCCGGGACAAATGGGCATCTGGAACCGGGACAAATGGGTCTTTTTCTACTAGTGGCCATACTGCTTGAAAGAAAGTTGCCATGTGGCAATTTCAGTTTGTAGAGTATGGCAATTTTAGTATTTTGATGGTGGCAAATCCAGTATTTTGACCATGAACATTATTTTTTGGTATGAACCATGACAATTTTAAGTGCATGTATCATGGCAATTTTAGTTTATGGTTCATGGCAAGTCTAGTTTCTTAATTCCCCGTTTTATAATATGTCAAAATTTACTTTTTAATGTAGAAGAAAATAGTTTAAACATATCATGGCAACTTCAGTGTAAACACCATGGTAATTCATGTGCAATAGACATGGCAACTTTTAACCCCTCAAAAAAATTCGTCGAAATATATTGATATGAGATCTAGTTTCGAAGATCTCGTGGCGAGGGATTTAATGGTGAAAACGGATCTTCAATCGGATTTTTTTTTTCATTTAAGAGATACGAAATTTTAAAAACTAAAAATCCAAAAAGATTCTCACATGCATGCATGCGGTGACGTGGCGTAGTCTGTGTGTTATAAGGCGTGTAGGCTGGTTTCACTCCCACCACACATATGGGCGTTAGCGTTGTCTTTCTTTTTCCCCCACCTCCTCTCATGGACACACCCCCAATCCTCCCGATCTAATTGTCGTCGCCGCCGCGAGGGACAGAGGTGATGGCAACAGCGATGGCGGGCGAACCCCTTCTCTCTTTTCCACGGTCCCACCCTCTGATGGTAGTCCCTCGCAAACCATATCGTCGGCGGTGATGGCGGCGACGGATGGTGACAGACGGATGGTGACATCCAATTTGTACGTCGTGCCTCCTCCTTGCTCCACGTCGGTTGTTCCTTCCTATTCAACAACGCACCGGTGAGCTTAATCACCACGGCGACGGCCAATAACACTCATCACTCGTCATTCGTGAGGATATGATTTTGTTTCTTGATCCCATTTCCAAGGGTTGGTAATTGTGTTCATGCGGTTGAGCGGGATGGCGCATGGATTGATTCATTGGCTGTGAGGAGAACCAAGACACGATATGCTTCTGCAAAATCAACATGGATTTTGTCCTCTGAATGGCATTGTGTTCTGCAATTAATGATTTCCTGATTCTATTGCTATGTTATGCGTGTGTACTCAAAAATCAACCCCGTAGGAGTAGGTTGTCAAAAAGAAGAAAAAATGCCTTCAGGTTTGCTTCTTAAATCCAATTATTAGTTTGAAATTTTTAGGATAGATAAATTGACACTATGAATTTGCTACATCTATGAAAGTTAAGTTAAGCTTCTCCACCTAATATTCTTCTCCCTGCATATGAGCAGGTTGTCAAAAAGAAAAAGTGCCTTCAAGTTTGCCTCTTAAATCCAATTATTCATCTATAATTTTTAGGATAGACAGATTGACACTATTATTCAAACATCTATTAAAGTTAAGTTTAGCTTCTCCACCTAATATTCTTCTCCCTTGCAACCATATTTTTATAAATATACGCGGCACTGAATTTGTAGGCGAGCAAAGTCATATACCCGAGAAAGATAAAAGGCTAGGTTTATTCATGGTGCATGATAGCAACATGGACTCGTCTCATTTTATGCTAGGCTCTGAATAATATAAATACTATTATTGGGTTAATACTGATTGTACACATCTCAATTTCTCAAGTAACATACTTCAGTTTTCATTTCGGCGTGGTGCTAAAATAAAAGATGATTTGCTTAATTATAATGAGTTGTGTTGTTGGATTCAGTTGATCACTTTCACATCGATAACTTATTAGTCTAACAGCATGATCTAGCTGCTGCAATAAAAAAGGACTCCAGCAACCTCTGTGCCACCATCGACAACATCTAGGTACTCCTCTCTTTTCTCACAATCCGATCTCCCAGCATGGGTTCTTATTTGTCTTCTCCATGATATTATTGATCAGAATCTGTTGCACATCATCACTCTTAACTAGAGTTTTCTCTGATGATGCATGAATTGAATCTGATTTATACTGAAGTCTCGTAGATCAGATCATTCGGTCGCCTGTATCAGTTGCATGTATCTTGCGTCGACAAACCGACGTTACATAGAAGTGAGATATCTTGATTGCAAGTGGCTTTTCTGTGGCTTAGGTTTGGAAGTCATGAACTCTTTAGACTAGGGAATGTTGCTTTTGTACGTATTTTCTTCAGTTACCACACTGCGTGACAACCTGACCAGAATACTTCAGTCACATGTTCAAACAAAATTGTGGTAGCTCTTCCTGACCTTATGCCATTCTACGTGCTCTTCCTGAAAACAAAGTCTTTCGTATCTACCCTTATCATTCATCTTTTGTGTGGCCTAAAGAATACTAATTTCTCTTGATTAGCTAACTGGCTCAAAAACAGAATAAGCTGCACCATGCAATGCCAGTAAAATTTTACATCTCATATATGATTAGCTAGCCGGCACAAGAGCAGAATGCTGCACCATACAACATCGGTACAAGTTTACATGTCATGTATTCAGTTTTACAAGATTATAAATTTGGAAACAAATGGTAGCAAGCCTAAAAGTACAACTTTTGTTTTGTCATGTTTACATGTTGATTTCCATCGTATGCAGCCTGACCTTGATTAAGAGTTCACAAGCCTAACTGTAGAAGTATTGTTATTATAATTTTTCTTTTAGTTCTTTTGGATCCTCAGACAACATTGAGTATCCATGCCTGCATGCTTTTGGGCAGCTTACTACTATGTTAATTACTTAGCTTCAACATCTAGAATTTCTGCAAATGTTGTAACCAGATATTCAATATCTAATTTTGTTCAGCCCTACACATGTTGTTATGATGTCTAGGAAGGTAATGCGCCTAGGGCGTTAGTGCTTCATGATTTACCTGCACTCTGTTATAATCAATTAGTTGTCTCGTTTGTGTAGGCGTCAATGTCTTGGTTTCTGATTTCGATTTTATGTCTGGTTCATTAATTGTCACTTGTGGACCATCCTATTTAAAAGCTTATAAATTCAAAATCCAAGCACCAACTTGAAGCCCATTAGACCGAAGAAAAAAAATAAGTCCCATTTTACTACCACAATACTTTTTTGAATTGTTACTACCACAATACTTAACAAGACATTCATCTCACCTACTGTGCTAACAAATGTATAAGTTTTGTCAAATTAATTTATTCGTATATTGAAGGAAATTTCTAACATTCCATTGTAGAAATAGATGGGCGCTGCAACGCGAGCCATCAACGATCTAGTAAGCATTACAATTGTATACTAACTACAACTTTAGTCTTAAGGTAGACATCTATATTATAATGTCTAGACGCGCAATGCAGCTCATTTTCCTGAAACAAAAAAAGGAGCATGTTGAATGTGAGCTTCCAGCCACAGCTTGGAGAAGTCTTGTTATCGGGGGCATTGTGATCTCAACTAGCCCTTCGAGAATCTGAACCACCTGTCCCATTGTTGGCCAATCAAGCTCGTTGTCTTGGAGGCACCAACACGCAACCTTGCAAGCAATTTCAACCTCATCCTGATTGGCATTACCATGTAATTGTGATCTACCAAACTCCCGATGTCTCCTTCAAGAAGCTTATGTGCAGCATGGATAGGAAAGTAAAAGCCTATCTAATACCTAGCAGTCGAATTGAACATTGAGTTGCTTCCAAATAAATGGACATTAAGAGAGCGATTTGACAAGTATTCATAAACAAGCAACCTCTTAGAACCCTCACAACAGAAACCAACAAGCGTAACTAAATTGATGTGCTGGGCAACTCTAATTGAGCCCACTTCAGCTCTGAATTGCTTCTCTCCTTGATAAGCACCATCAAGCCTCTTCACTACTATGGCATTGGAGCCCTTTATAAACCCCTTGAATACGAAACCAAAACCGCCTCCCCCCAACTTATCTGTAAAAAAATTGTTGCTCGTTGAAGATCATTGTATCTAAATGCAATGATTCCATCACAAACTTCAGATTCATTCTGTATTTGAACATATATCTGATTTTTGTTTCTCCAAACCATTAGTAGGAGGATAAGTGAAAATAAGCCTAGAGCAGAAATACTTACGCCAATTACAACTCCAGTAACTATCCCTTTTCTGCTGTTTTTGAAACTTTGTATATCTTTAGCAGAAAGACAAAGATAAAGAGTTTCTCCATTTGAATTGGTAGTGTCACTGCATTGTAGGTGTCTTATGTTGATCAATTCATTATGCCACATAGAACATCCACTGTCACCGAAGGAATACGCGGTGCAAGAGCAATATTCAAGCAAATTTATGCGCAATCACTCGCGCTTGCATCAGCTTCTACTTCTGGGGCATTCCAGGGCAACTTAAACACATGGTACATAATAGAACATGTCTGTGGTATGTGTTTTGTTTTTGTTGCTAAAGCAGTCTAACTTAGTATTTCTTGAGCACACATCCGCTCAATTTTCTAGCTCCCAGTCCTTTGGGGATGTTATGGTGAAGCCCTCCATACAGTTGCAGTGTGGAACTTTATTATCAGTGCAAATTGTGAAAGGTCTACAAATTGCATGGACATCACACTGAGCTCTTGGTTGGGCATTGAGGGAGTTCCAGACTAGGGGGTGTCCGGATAGCCGAACTATCATCATCGGCCGGACTCCAAGACTATGAAGATACAAGATTGAAGACTTCGTCCCATGTCCGGATGGGACTTTCCTTGGCGTGGAAGGCAAGCTTGGCGATATGGATATGTAGATCTCCTACCATTGTAACCGACTCTGTGTAACCCTAACCCTATCCGGTGTCTATATAAACCGGAGGGTTTTAGTCCGTAGGACGAGCAACAATCATACCATAGGCTAGCTTCTAGGGTTTAGCCTCTTTGATCTCGTGGTAGATCCACTCTTGTAACACACATCATCAATATTAATCTAGCAGGACGTAGGGTTTTACCTCCATCAAGAGGGCCCGAACCTGGGTAAAACATCGTGTCCCTTGTCTCCTATTACCATCCGCCTAGACGCACAGTTCGGGACCCCCTACCCGAGATCCGCCGGTTTTGACACCAACATTGGTGCTTTCATTGAGAGTTTCTCTGTGTCATCACCGATAGGCCCGATGGCTCCTTCGATCATCAACAACGACGCGGTCCAGGGTGAGACTTCTCTCCCCAGAAAGATCTTCGTGTCCGGCGGCTTTGCACTGCGGGCCAATTCGCTTGGCCATCTAGAGCAGATCGAAAGCTACGCCCCAGACCGTCAGGTCAGATTCGGAAGTTTAAACTATACGGCCGATATCCGCGGAGACTTGATCTTCGACGGATTCGAGCCACAGCCAAGCGCGCCGCACTGTCTCGATGGGCATGATCTGCTCTGCAGCCGAACAGTGCCCTGGAGGCCGCACCAGAATCCACTCCGACCCTTAATCCGGAGCCGGACTCCCCGATCGGGGACGAGTGGTTGGACACCGCCTCGGGGGCTTTAATCTCTACGGTCAGGAAGGTTGGGATACGGACGATGAAGAAATTCAACGCCCACCCACCACCCACTTCGTAGCCACTGTCGATAGCCTACACGACGTGCTCGATTTCGACTCTGAAGACATCGACGGTATGGACGACGATGTAGGAGACAACAATGAACCAGCACCTATAGGATGCTGGACAACCTCACCCCATGATGTATACATGGTGGATACACCTAAAGCAAATGAAGATGAGGAGCAACGGGATGCTACGAAGGATAAATCCCTCGAAAAGCAGTCAAAACGGCAACGTAAACGCCGAACAAAGTCCCGCCTCAACAAAGACCCAACCATAGAGCAGAGCGAACCGGTGGACAACGAACAAGCTATCGAGCAGTCGTCCGAACAAGACAACTTGGATAAACAATCTGTCCCCGGCGAAGACAATAGTCCGGACGGTCTCACACCGGACAAACCACCGGAGCAAAATGACCTCCAGAAGAGGCTCGTCGCCACTGCGCGTAGCCTGAAAAAGCAGAAGCGGAAGCTCAAAACAGCGGAAGATGCACTCAGGATTAGATGGAGCAAAGTATTCAGCACCGCGAACAAATGCGGCGACGATCGCCGAACAAAGAGCTACCAAAAGAAAGCTACTACCGAATTGACGAGGAGGCCTTAGAGCCCCCACAATCAAAAAGCAAGAAGGCCACCCGGTCGGATGAACGACCTCATGGCAAAAAGAGAGCGGCGAATGGCGCCGCACACAAGCCAATATGCGATCCGCATAAGGATTCACATCAAGAGGATGGCCCAGTTAGGTCCATCTATGGGCCAAGAAAGCAGGCTCGTCAAAGCAATGCAATACACCAAAATTTCGAAGATCATGGCACACCCAAATATAGGGGCGCCGCACACCCCCTATGTTTCACCGATGAGGTGCTGGATCATGAATTTCCAGCGGGATTCAAACCCGTAAACATAGAGGCATACGACGGAACAACAGACCCTGGAGTCTGGATCGAGGACTACATCCTCCACATACACATGGCTAGAGGAGACGATCTCCACGCCATAAAATACTTACCCCTTAAACTCAAAGGCCCAGCTCGGCATTGGCTTAAAAGCCTCCCCGAAAATACCATTGGAAGCTGGGGAGAGCTCGAGGATGCATTTCGGGCAAATTTTCAGGGGACTTATGTCCGCCCTCCGGATGCAGACGATCTAAGTCACATAACTCAACAGCCCGGAGAGTCAGCCCGGAAATTCTGGAACAGGTTCCTTACTAAAAAGAACCAAATAGTCGACTGTCCGGACGCCGAAGCCTTAGCAGCTTTCAAACACAATGTCCGAGACGAATGGCTCGCCAGACACCTCGGCCAAGAAAAGCCAAGAACAATGGCCGCATTAACAAGCCTCATGACCCGCTTTTGCGCGGGAGAGGACAACTGGCTGGCTAGATGCAACACCAGCGACCCGAGTACATCCGAAATTAGGGATGGAAATGGGAAATCACGACGCAGAAAAGATCAGCGCCGGAATAAGGAAAATGTCCCAAATAGTACGGCGGTCAACGCCGGATTCAAAAGCTCTCGGCCAAACAACAAAACACTGCCCCTAAAGGATAACAGTGACGAGCTATCCAACCTAAACAAGATTTTGGATAGACTGTGTCAAATACATGGTAGCTCCGGGAAGCCTGCACACCATACCCACAGAGATTGCTGGGTCTTCAAGCAGTCCGGCCGACTTAACGCCGAACACAAGGGGCTTGACACACCAAACGCGAGTGACGAAACCCAAAAGCAGCACTCCGGAAAACGAAAAACTTTCCCACGAGAGGTTAAAACAGTAAACTCACTTCACGTGATCAAGGGGAAAAACAAAGCGGTGCCCCCTAAAAGGCGCGCCGCACACTGGTTGTCAAAACCAATCACCTTTGACCATCAGGACTATTCCGATAATATCCGGAACACAGGATGGACTGCCTTGATATTGGATCCTATAATCGACGGATTCCAATTTACACATGTCCTCATGGATGGCGGCAGTGACATAAACCTGATATATCAGGACACAATCCGCAGGATGGGGATAAACCCAACCAAAATTTGCCATAGCAACACCTCCTTTAAAGGAGTACTGCCAGGCCCATACACCCTTTGCACGGGCTCCATACTGCTAGAAGTTGTGTTTGGTTCATCCGACAACTTCCGTCGCGAAAGGTTACTCTTCCATGTCGCCCCGTTTAAAAGTAGCCATCAAGCACTATTTGGACGCGAAGCTTTCGCCCGCTTTAACGCAATACCGCATTATGCATCTCTAACACTTAAAATGCCCGGTCCACGCGACATCATCTCGTTGAAAGGAAGTATTAAGTTTTACTCGAGCGCGGAATAAGGGGATACTGCATCGACAGCTCCACAGCTATCCGGCTCCACTAGGCAAAGAACCTGCAATAGGTCATTCAAACCCCGGACACGGCTAGACGAGTCCGGCGCCCACTAGCGGCATACCCCCATACAAGGGGTTGCATGCATGTATAACAAGAGACAATAAAGCTCAAATTTTATTCACTTCTTCGAACCGTACTTTGTTTATTTAAATATTAAGTACATCTTTCGCACGATCCTTTTCTTTTAAACTAAGTTCCTCTCTTTTACGGATGAACAACGTGCTACACCCGTCAGGATACGCACAACGGAGACACAAAGCAGGCGTGCAGAGGGACCCGTTGCAAGGATTCTTTTTAGATTAAGACCCTCGTAAACCTTTTTCACTGTCTCTTGTTGATACATCCCCGGTTCCTTAATATAACCGAGGAGGAGGCTGGTGCTTTGGCATTGGCCGCAACAGAATTCTTGCGCATACCTAGACACCAGGGGCTTAGGGCATTATTCTGCCCATTTTCATAAAGACCGAATACCTTAGGGAGTATTCAGCGTCTTGAGTTAGGCCTTATATGCATCAGCTCCGAATCATGTCTTTGGTCAAATGTTGGGTTGCCCGGCTCCTGTGTTTTGCTGCCTTACGTTCCGTTTTCACGGCTAACGCGGCACCGGAGAACTCTGCGATTGTGCCCGGTTGGCCGGAGAGCACCTCGAGAGAAAGCGAAAACTGCTGTAATGATATAGCAAGAGACTGGTCAACCACTCGATGACTCACAGGAATGTTTAGAATTCCTCCACATTAACGAAGGACCGGTTTTCGGTCAGGCACATACACACCCCGAATTCGGGAGAGTGTGGTGCCCCCAGGGGCTATATAGTAGCCCCACCCTCGAACTCCTATGGCTAAGTGAAAGTGATAAAGCATTATAGTCCGGTTGCCTGGTTTGCTACGCTGTCACCTCCTTAACAGGACCAAGACGTTGGATTAAGAGTGAAAAAGTGCTTCTTTTTGCAAACACCCCCGCACTATGTGCATGGGGGCTGAAGTCAAGGACTGCCATCTTTCAGGTTATATACACATATACATAAACGGCCGCACAGGGAGTAGTTTACTACTTGAACGCACAAGTATAAAAAGCACTCATACTACATTGAAACATTGTTTTCACAAATCATACATGTCATTCCAACATAATATCCTTCGAGCACTGCGTCTCTATTAAACGAGCGCCCGACAGGACTTCTTCAAAGTAGTGCTCGGCAGGCACTCGGCTTCTGTCTGAGTCTTGGGATGCAACGTCGGTGGCCTTCATCTCTGCCCAGTATGTCTTGACACGGGCAAGAGCCATCCACGCTCCCTCAATACACGCCGATCGCTTCATTGCGTCGATACACGGCACCGCACCAAGAAACTGCTGCACTACACTAAAATAGCTCTTCGGCTGGGGTCCGTCCGGCCACAAGTGAGTCAAGACATGCTTCATGGCCAATCCGGACAATCGATTCAGCTCGGCCCATTCGGCCAACCGATCGGTCAGCAGCAGAGGACGCTCCGGACTATGGAATTGCGACCAATATAGCTCTTCCCTTCTGTGCCCCTTCTGGCCCCGGAAGTGCTCAACCGCGTCCACAGCACTCGCCGCCAAGTCCAGATAAGCATCCTCTGAACTCCATAATTTATCCAACGGAGCATACTTTGGATCTGTATATTTCCTCCGCAGCAGAAACGGTTTTCCAGCCGCAATTGCCCTGGCCTGACTCAGCTCCTCCTTGGCAGCTCTCAAAACCGATTGGGCATTCTTGGATTCGGCGGCGGCCTTCTTTAGGCCCTCCTGTTCCGCTTGATGCTCTTTTTCAAGAACCTCGCAGCGATTGGTAGCATTCCTTAACTTTTTGGCCATCTCGGCCATCTCCTCTTCTTCAGCGGTGAGCAGCCCGTTCAGCTTCTAGCTCTTGGCCGCCTTTAAAGCAGCCGCATTACTACTTCGGCTTGCTCTTTTCGCTCGGGCAAGTTCTGCCCGCAGCTCCTCAACGGCAGCGGCACCATCTGCATTAAAGCATACAAACAGTAAGACATGGGCGTCAAGCTCCCTTAACAGGTGTCCGCATAGAAGTCGCATACCTTGTGACTCGTCAAACCGTTTATTGACCAGAGCGATGTCCGCATCTGCCTCGTCAAGTTGCCGCTTCAGTTCGGCATATTCATCAGTCCGGCTGACCTCCAGATGCTCCGCCACCTGTTTAGAAGCGGCGATGTGTTAAAACTGAGAATTTGATCCTCGGCACGTTGTCAATTTTGACAACATACCGAGTCTCAGGGGCTACTATCTTCACAGGGCGCATTTTATATGCATAACTGTCAGAAGGTACATCATTTTTTGCGTACCTCAAACCCCGTCAGTAAGCTTCTGACGGCTTCACGCAATCCGCTCTCCGCGGATGTAATTCTTTCAATCACCGTACCCATTAGAGCACGGTGATCTTCGAGATAACCGCTTCGCCCGAGCAGATCCTTGAATCCTCCGACCGCACACCACTTGGCGCGGACCTTCCGCCCTGCCGGACTTGGGGAACCCTCGCGGCGACACCTCGGGTCGTCCGCTTCACATGAGGGTGCGACAGGTGGAGGCGTTCGCTCTCCATCATCTCGGAAGAAGATTCCCGAAGGCGAGCTCTGCTGAGAAGGGCTGAGGTCCGAACTACAAGGTACAATTCGGTTATCTTCATAAATAAATACGGGATGCTCCTTATTTACAAGACCCTTCTTTCTACTTACGGCTCTGGAGGGCTGATCCCTTGGGAAATAATGCGGCTGGGTTACTTCCAGCGCGGACTGTCTGCCAAGATTCCTTCCTTTCTTTGAGGCCTTGACCTCCGGATCTTACAAGCGATCCTCTTCTCTCCTCGGAAGGTGGGACTCTTAATCCCTCCTTCCTCGATAGCCTCCTTCGCAGAGGCAGTTGCTCCCCCGCTCCTCCCTTCGCCTTCTTCAAAGGGCGCGACCTTCAACATATTGGTCAACATGGGATCCGGCGTGGTCTCTGGGAGGGGAGCCGGACACCTTATCAACTTTGCCTTGGCTATCCACTCCTGTTCAAGAAACGGCTCCTTTAAAGGGCATATATATATATATATATATATATATATATATATATATATATATATATATATATATATATATATATATATATATATATATATATATATATATATATATATATATATATATAAAATTAATGAATGAACAGCTTGTCCGGTTACAGGACTACTTACTTGAGCATCCGGGCGATTGCAGCTTAGTCCTGCGTCCTCGGTCACGTCCGGACACTTCTCTCGTGATCCGAAGAACAGTTTATACATATCCACGGGCGTCGTGCCCATAAAATTTTGGAGAGCTCGTGGTCCCTCCGGATTGAATTCCCACAGGCGGAGGGGGCGACGTTTGCAGGGCTGAAGACGCCGGATCACAATAACCTGCGCCACTGCAACCAGATTGATCCCTCTTTCCTGGAGATCTCGAATACGGCCCTGCAGCAGGGGAACGTCCTTGGACGAGCCCCAGTCGAGCCCCTTATTGACCCATGACGCCAGCCGCTGTGGTGGACCTGAGCGGAAGGCAGGGAGCGCCGCCCATTTGGTGCCCCTAGGAGCGGTGATATAAAACCACTCCCGTTGCCATAAACCAAGCTCCTCTTGAAAAGAGCCCTCGGGCCACGGAGCACCAGCACATTTGCTTATGACCGCCCCTCCGCACTCTGTTTGCTGCCCCTTGATCGCCTTTGGCTCCACCTTGAAGGTCTTGAGCCACAATACAAAGTGAGGGGTAATATGGAGGAAGGCCTCACATACAACAATGAATGACGAGATATAGAGGATGGACTCCGGATTCAAGTCATGGAAATCAAGCCCATAATAAAACATGAGCCCCCGCACAAAGGGGTCCGTCGGGAAGCCTAAACCCCGACGGAAGTGAGACACGAACACCACGTTCTCGCCGGGCTCAGGAGTGGGAATGACCTGCCCTGGAGCAGGCAGCCTATGCGAGATCTCGCCGGTTAGATACCTGGCGTCTCGTAGCTTTAGCACGTCTTCTTCTGTAACGGAGGAAGACACCCATCGGCCATGCTGGTCGGAGCCGGACATTGTCGAAAGTCCGAAGCACCTGAATCTGAAGCTTTGGGGTGTTGGAATTCGAAGCGCGAGGCGAACTCGGTAGAGGGTGTAAAAAGGACAGTGCCTTGGTCTCATTATAAAGAGGTTGAATACCGAGAGCCCACCCCGTGGTCGATTAGGACTCGCCTTTGATAGAGAAGGCAGGCCAACAGGCACGGTTGGGTTACCCACGTCCGTATTGATGAGAATCCCCGAATAAGGGGGCACGATCTACGCTTTGATAAGACGTGCCAAGGAAACCGCCTCGCTAAACACGCTGAGGTGGAACAATAAAAAATAATTCATATGAAGGCCTGGCCGTGGTGTGATGTCACGCCGCGGAATGCGTCAGCAGATCTGTGCAAAAACTATTCTCACTACGGTGTTATGTGGAACTTGTTTTGCAGAGCCGGACACTATCCTGGTGTTCACAATCTTCTATAAATTATTCGGAGGAAGAACCCGCCTTGCAATGCCGAAGACAATATGCGCGTCGGACTCGTCGTCATTGAAGCCTGGTTCAGGGGCTCTTGAGGAGTTCGGACTAGGGGTGTCCGGATAGCGAACTATCATCATCGGCGGACTCCAAGACTATGAAGATACAAGATTGAAGACTTCGTCCCGTGTCCGGATGGGACTTTCCTTGGCGTGGAAGGCAAGCTTGGCGATACGGATATGTAGATCTCCTACCATTGTAACCGACTCTGTAACCCTAACCCTATCCGGGTCTATATAAACCGGAGGGTTTTAGTCCGTGGGGCGAACAACAATCATACCATAGGCTAGCTTCTAGGGTTTAGCCTCTTTGATCTCGTGGTAGATCCACTCTTGTAACACACATCATCAATATTAATATAGCAGGCCGTAGGGTTTTACCTCCATCAAGAGGGCCCGAACCTGGGTAAAACATCGTGTCCCTTGTCTCCTGTTACCATCCGCCTAGACGCACAGTTCGGGACCCCCTACTCGAGATCCGCCGGTTTTGACACCGACAGGCATTGATCATTACCCAATCCTCTGAGCCTTTCATCCAAATGAGTCTCTTTGCTTGACTTAAGACGTCAATGACATGACGAGTAACCATATTTGGATCCATATATTCAGCTACTAAATTATACATCAAGTACTTCTCTTTGTCATTGTCAACAAATTTTGGACTAATAAAGTGGCGGGATGACATCTCTGGAAGTGCGGCAAAGTATTTGCCATTCCATAAACCAGTGGACCAATATGGTATGGATGAGTTCAGCGCTACAAGCAGTAACTGGTCAACACCACTTGCGTGTAATTGCTCAAAGTACGAACCGGTTGCCGGGTCGACCAAGTTTTTCCAAGAGATAAACGGTGACCAGGCCGGTGACCTTGTCCCATCCGAGCTTCGCCCCAGGGAAAAATGTATCTGTGGGGTGATCAAAGCTCTGCCACGGGATCTCTTACGAGTTTGAAGTATCTGTCGGGATGAGATTTCCACTGCTAAACAACCTAGTAGTAGAGCTACTTCCTATGATGTTTGCTTGTGTAGACCAGATTATGGATTTGGCAGACTGGTTTAAGATTACAGGGTTGCCGTCATGGGAGATTCTGAGCTCCAGTAAGGTGGTGTTCTTGATGGGTCTATCCCTATTTGGAGCCCATGCTGAAGTGAATTTGGGTACCATGTTGAACCATATGCCGAGGTACCAATTGGCAGTCTGTCCCATTTCAAAGAAGCCGAGCGCGTGCCTGCCATTGCTGGAGACGAGCTTGTCGTTACGGCAAGCGCTTGGCCGGCCCAAATGGTATCAGTCACAGCTGAACTCGCTGGGGTGCGTAGGAACAAGAGCATGGTGAAAACAATGAGGAAGGGAGTCATGGTGAACCGAAGGTGTCGAGGGTGTGTAGAGGGCTTGTTGTTGTTATTCTATGCAGAGGCTTGAAATATAGAGACTGGGTGCTGAGCGGTCTTGGCCATAAGTAAGCACTGCAGAGTCAAACCCAGCATCCATTCTAGTATATGCAGATTCAAATGTTTTTCCCAATGGTGATGATGGAACGCTTCTTGCATAGCATGCACGGCAGGATTTGTGTGGTGGAAATGGAAGGATGGAGGAAGAAGAACACTAGAGATGTGAGCGCCAGGCACTTAGCTCCCCGTCAAAATCTCATCGTCGCTCTCCTCTGGTTACCCGGTGGACCCGGTCAGAAGAGGTCTTTGCACCCGAATAGCAATTCTTTGGTTACTATAAATTGAGACATCGATGTGTGTGTGGTTTAATGATGAGAGTGACACTGTTCTTTTTGCACCAAACTAAAGTGCAACTGCAGCAAAAAGGAAAAAAAATCTAAAAAAGGTGAAATCCAATTACAACAGGGACAAGTTGCAATTCCACAAAAAGAAAATGTATTTGCAGCCAATGGAAAACTAGTGAAGTAACAATAAAAGGGTGATTGAAGGTTAGGAAAAGTGACTAAACTTAACAAAACTAACTGAAATCACAAAGGTGACTGAAACCTAACAATTTTTTTGACTGAAACGCAATTGGACACATAAAAAGACTGAAACTTCAAATGCATAAAACTAAGGAGTCTAGTTACTACAACTCTACTACTTTCATTCGCGGAGGGAGAGACAGAGAGAGGGAGAGGGGGAGAGGGAGGGGGGAATGTGTGGCAGTGTGCTGCTATAAATTCTTCCATCAACCAACATCTACCATAGTTAACTAGCGCTAATTTTCCTACCTCCATCCAGAGCATCTGTATGACGGTTTTTCAGTTGGTGAGGGCACTTGTGTTGCACTTATGCACCCTCTCCCTCACCCCTTGGTTGATAAATAATCGGCACTAGTAGTGCTACAGAGTTCATAAGAATCATTGCTAGTTGTGCAAGCATGGGGAAGACATGCATGGAAGTTGATTGTTTGACATGCTGAAACCACAAGAATACATGGGAGTAGGAGGTAGCAGGAAACTTAGTTTGTTGCCAACAAGAATATTGCCAGGCCCTACCAGAAGACCATGTAACAGAAGACAAGGCTCCTGGGCTGACTCTGAAGTGTGACCTGCAGAAGGGTGTGCAGCCATTGCTTCGTCCTTTGAAGGTGCTATTGGGGAATGTATCTGGTGCACCGGAGCATGTGTTGCTACTAGTGCACCAATCACAACAACTTACTTCAGAAGCATTGAAAAAATACAAAATTTTGTAACCATGTAAATATAATATATATGTACCATGGTATAAAAATTTATACTTATCTAGAACAAAAAAGAAAAATCATGATGCAAATAGTAACTGACGCAAATTGGGCCTTTAATTCAGGCCAATGTCTTTATTATCAATGAATTTTTCTTTTTTGTTTCTCATACTATGTTTTGAATTTGCATCTGAAAATGTGGTATAATAAGTTCTTCTTACTACAGTAACATTATTTGTTTTCAGAAATTTTCAACATTTGTAAATAGGAGTTTATAAATCGGGTGTACCGATAGCATTAAATGGCTGGGTGCACCACATACTTTCCCGGTGCTATTAATCCTCAAGAGTGTGAGAGAGGAAGGGAGTGGGAGAGGGAGAGGGGGCGGGGGCGGAGGGGATTTTGATTTCTTGCCATCACTTACTTGGGACTTTGAGAAATTTCCACTGTCTACTTTGCAATTGATATTTTGCCACTTTGAAGTTGGAACTTTGAGGATTTTCCCTCGCCCCTGTGAAATCGTGAATTTGTCGATGTTCTTGTTCTTGATTGACTGAGCAGACAGATGTCAGGCGATCTCTTCTTGTTCATTCATTTCCGTCGCCGGTGCAAAACTGCTATAAGATTATTCCATGGGAGCATGCAAGCAGCTGGTCGATTCTTCCATGGTAACAACTAACAAATAAGGGGATTTGTGACGCTAATACACATCAGCGATTGCTCTCGCTCCAAGCATTGGGATTATGCATCGAATTGCACCAGTTGCCGTTCATTCAGAGCACAAGAGTTTACGCGACCGGCCAATGCGGAGGCAAGAGGCGTGAGCAGCACAAACAACACTAGTGCAGCAACGACGACCAACAACAATTGTTATACCACTAGGCGGGGTGTTAGGGGCGAACTGAGTAGCAGGAGGAGGCGGGTGGAATCGGCGGCAGCCTAAAGCACTCATCGGCATCGTTCCGGCTCCCTAACCACTGCGGTACGCTCGGCTACGCGTGTTTCAGGGCCGTCACCGTCACCGCACAGGCCGATGGCATCGATGGGACCATGTGGGCTGGATTCGACTGATAAGCATCTCACACATGCACTCCTCCACTGCCCCCTCTCTGCTTTTGCTGCTTCACCCAAATCCGCTCTCTGTAGGGGACACCTGGGACCAGCAGGGGCGACGGTGATGGGGCAGCAAGGGCCACCGAGGAGCAGCAGGGGCGACATCGGTGGGGCACCAGGGGCCGCCGGGGAGCAGCAGGGCGACAGCAGCGGGGCAGCAGGGGTGGCAACGGCTGTGTTATGACTTAGGGTTCATACCGCTTTGGGATGCGGGTGTGCTATGTTTCAGTCAAACAGGTAATCGGGTAGTTTTGTCCTCTGTTTTGTTCATTATTTTGTCTATCATTTACAAAGATTAATTTTGTGTTGAAAAGTGGCAAAAACTCAAAATGCATAATAAGAAGTGTCACCATATCAATTTCAATGTAATGAGTGTCAAAATGTCAAAGTCCAAAGTAAGTGATGGCAAATAATTAAATCCCCTGGGGCGGAGAGGGGGGGAGAGTGGCAGTGTGCTGCTATAAATTCATCCATCAACCAACATATGCCGTATATAGTTAACTAGCGCTGATTTTCCTAGCTCCAATCAGGGCATTTTTATGACAGTTATTCAGTTGGTGTGGGCACTTGTGGTGCACTTATGCACCCTCTCCCTCACCCTTTGGTTGATAAATAATCGACACTGGTAGTGCTACAGGGTTCATAAGAATCGTTGGTAGTCGTGCAAGCATGGGGAAGACATCCATGGAAGTTGATTGTTTGACATGCTGAGGCCAAAAGAATACATGGGAGGAGGAGGTGGAAGGAAACTTAATTTTTTGCCAACAAGAATATTGCCAGGCCCTATCTGAAGACCTTGTCATGGAAAACAAGGCTCCTGGGCTGACTTTGAAGTGTGACCTGCAGGCGTGTGTGCAGATATTGTTTCGTCTGTTAGAGGTGTTATTGGGGAAAGTATCTAGTGCACCGGAGCATTTGGTTCTACCGGTGCACCAATCACCACAATTTACTTTAGAAGCATTGAAAAAATACAAAAATTTGTAACCATGTAAGTATAATACATATGTACCACGGTATAAAAATTTAGACCCAAATTTAAAATATGTATCTAGAAACAAAAAAGGAAAATCATGATGCGAATAGTAACTAATGCAAATTGGGCCTTAATTCGGGCCATTTTCTTTATTATCAATGAGTTTGTCATTTTTGTTTCTCATACCATGTTTTGAATTTGCATATGAAAATTTGGGGTATAATAAGTTCTTGCTACTGCAGTAACATAATTTGTTTTCAGAAATTTTCAACATTGGAAAATAGGAGTTTATAAATCGGATGTATCGCTAGCATCACATGGCTGGGGGCACCACATACTTTCCCGGTGATATTGATCCTCATGAGCGTCCTCCCAAAAGTGTTGCATGCTCTGGTCGGTACCTTCGGCATGTTGAGTATTCCCCACTTTTTTGGTAGCTTTACTATATTTTAGTTCGCTACTTTGAGCATGTTGAGTATTCCCCACTTTTTGGTAGCTTCGCTATCTTTTAGTTAAAACTCGCGACACAGACAATACAAAGTTGGTAATTATATTTCCTTCGTCTATCAGATCTGTTCTCGATTGCATGACATTGTGTATTTTGAGTTTGGGTTGATGGGTAGGAATATTTTTTAATGTGACAATAGTTCAAAGATTTTCCAATTTTGCCTGCTTTGGGATGAGTGTCTTAACAATCTATATGATCAGTTGTGTGTGTTACTAATTAAATCAATTACATTTGTTATACATTTATATGTGAGACCAACTGTAATAAGTTTTGTTCCACTTGGATTTGCTTCAAAAACTGCCTACAAGCTCGACATAGTGGACATGTCTGTGCGCCCCCCCCCCCCTCTCCTCGACAAGGGCACAACCCTATGGTCGCCTACTCGGTGTGGTGGTGGTGGGAGGAGTTCTCCTTCCATGGAGAGATAGATCCTGAGGTAGATCCGCCTGAGGATATTGTGAGGAATCAGGTGGTATGTGGGAGGTATGACCTGAAGAGGGGGAGGCACGTTTGTGTTGGAGGCGAATCAGCCGCAACGTGAAGATCATAAGGAGCACAAATAAGAGAGATGTGGTTTACAACTGTCTTGGAGAAAAAATACAAGTCATAGGGAGTAACCATAGATGGTATGAAAAGAAACACAAGTTAACACAGAGGGCGTTTGTAGATATTCATGAAAAATCTTTTTCTTTTGAGCATTGACCTTGTGTTTCTTTCATGCAGAGTTGGCCAAAAGTAAATCTTGTGTTTTGGTCTGCTAACACTCCACTAAATGTTCTATACTAGTGGAACCTATTTGCATTGTAATCAGTTTTTCTCGTAGTATTTTTCAGCTTTTATTTGTGGATATATTTTTCCTTACAAATTTTCTGGAAGGTCATAAGGTAGTGATCGTTCTCCCCCTAATGTTGATATGTTTAGCATTTGCACATCACCTAAAGATAAATATTGCGAGTAAACCAATTTTCTTGGTGGGAGTTGTTGAGGAGTACCTATCTATGTCAACTTGGATAACAATTGGAGGGCAGCTTGACTCCTTGGTGTAGTTCGTGGCAGAGGAAAATTGAGATTTGACAACATTAGAGCGCCATGAGAGTTTTCATATTATGGAGAGGCTAGCTAAGGCAATTGTGTGTTGTTTTAATTTCATCTATCCACTGTTATTTCATAAGAAATGTAGTTTGAGCCAATTTTCTTGTACTCATTCATTGATTATGTATTTATATATGATGGTTGTTTTTTACATGTCAACCTCCCTGATTATTACTCCAGGTATGGCTCACATCGTAGTCGAGACCATGTGGCTTCATCCACCTACATGTGTTCTAGCCTATGTTCAATGCCCAATGCCCACCCATCAAGCATGCCCAACCAAGGGCAATCAATAGGGAGCAACCCCTATTTAATAACACCTTCCCTGAATTATGGCATGTGGGTTTTGGTCGTTGTGCTACATCAAGGTACGTTAAATTAGCAAACACATATTATTTTACTTACAATTTTCCTATCTATACATACCCTCCTCCAGTCCAGAACATTTCCGTCCTCAATTTCATACTCTGCTAACTCATGGCTTTCATGTCTTCAAGATGTGTCTGAAATCCTTCTCTACTCTCATTCCACACTTGTTCCAGGATAGCGCACAAAATTGTCGCTTGTATGTCACATGGCATTCGGAACCTTGATAGTCTATTTCTAGTATCCATAGATCGACAAATAGTAGCCCAACATGTTCATGTATCTGGATACATAGTTTCTTTTTTGCTTGAAGCGTAAGTATTGGCGGCACAGTGAATTCACAACGTCCAGAAGTCACAAAGGATCGTGTATCTAAGAATGAAGATCTTCAAGCAAGCAAACCAGGAATTGGAATTTTGGTGAATGCAACATCAACACAACATTAGCACAATCACGCTAGATCAAAATTTGGTCATTGACTATCATCAGAGAAATCAAATTCTAATAAAATCATGTAGAGCATTTCAGACATATGTACCGCCTTTTCTTTTCCTTCTGGAAGTTAACATTATGTTCAACCATTGAACACAAATTAAGCTTAACATTTTCTTTAAAAAGGAAAGAATGATTTCTACCCGTCTCTGCAGCAACGAATGATCCGTACAACCACCATATAGATAAATCAGGAAAACACAAATTTGCCACAACTTTATTTTTTGATAAAATGCCCTCTCTTCATTGAACTTCAACTACAGTTACGTCATCTAGTAAGCGAGGAATGTGCTCAACAATAGGCTCATCAAGGAAGCTATTACAATATGGGCTCTTGACCATATGCGGTAGTTCATGGGCAACCCCTAGATTTTCTAAAGCAATGCACAAAAGCAGTACCAAGGAAGCCACAAGCCAGATGGTAGCAATCATCCACAATCACAGCTACAGGTCCAACTGATCTCCATCCATCATTTGTTGAGTTTACCAGTTTCAGATTATCCGGATTAATCCTTAGTTTGTTACAACTGGCACCGTGAGCAAGTATTAAGCCGTGTCGGAGAGCTATGCTTCAGCTGATATAACATCATAGCACGTCTCAGAGAGCTATTGCTTCAGCTAATATAATGTCATAGCATGTCTCAATTTTCCAGTTGTCTGCACAGATAAACTTTTCCCTATCAAAGGCTCTAGTTTTCTATCTATTTTTCGTAACTAAAAATACAACACAACTCAAAGAGGTATCAACTCAGTTTTATTCTCGAAACAGGCTTTTGCCCCGCTTTATATATAAAGCAGCGAACCAAAGTACACGGTCGAACGATACAATATAGTGGCAAGACCCCCTTACAAACTAGATCAAAATATACAACATGAGCCTAGAACAATCCTAACACCTCACTGAGGCCCGAACAAATACACCCGAGCTCTATGACAACACCCTCGGGACGGTGACGGTGCGAAGCGTTGCCACTGCCAAGCCTGAGAACAGTAAAGGATTTCACCGTGAGCCCTGGAACGAGGTAGAGATCCACGACGCCGTCTTCAAGAAGCAAGTGGCACCCACGGAGGCCACCGGCTCCGGCGCCAGAATCGCACAGATTTCACTCAAACACTTGCCTGCACGACCAATAGGAGTCTCGGCCGCCACCTCAACGAGTGCCAACTTGTCCCCCCAATCTGGGCACTACTAGAGCAGGCCAGAGCCTCCTACCACTACATCCCTAGTCACCCACACGACCAAGACCGGAAAGCCAACATGAATCCAGCTGTCCGGGACTGCCGCCTCGGCATCCATGCCCCAAGGTACCATCGACCATACCCACGTCACGACCACCCGACCATAGTAGTAGGGTTGAAAGGGACCACCTTTCACTCCTAGCCCGACATCAGCCACCGGGTTTGGGTCGGCACCTCCATAGTAGGAAGCGCCCATGCCGGTGTCCCTAGCCGGTCCCGGTGGACCGGGGGTAAACAACCTAATGGCTACCGACGGCCACCGCCGAGCACGGTCAAACACTGCCATGTCCGTGGTCATTAGCGTCGATCCATATGACGACACGACAATGCCCGAAGCAACCTCGGACCGATGCCACAAACATGATGAAGCAAGAAGGGGACAACACGAAGGCATCCAATGCGGACCAAGTCAACTGATACGTCTCCAACGTATCTATAATTTTTGATTGTTCCATGCTATTATATTACCCGTTTTGGATGTTTATGGGCTTTACTAAGCACTTTTATATTATTTTTGGGACTAACCTATTAACCGGAGGCCTAGCCCAAATTGTTGTTTTTTTGCCTATTTCAGTGTTTCGCAGAAAAGGAATATCAAACAGAGTCCAAACGGAATGAAAACCTTCGGGAGAGTTATTTTTGGAACAAACGCAATCCAGGAGACTTGGAGTAGATGTCAAGAAACACACGAGGAAGCCACGAGGCAGGAGGGTGCGCCCTAGGGGGGTGGGCGCGCCCCCACCCTTGTGGGCCCCTCGTGGCTCTCTGACCGACTTCCTTCACCTATATATATATATATATATATATATATATATATATATATATATATATATATATATATATATATATATATATATATATATATATATATATATATATGTACCTAAAACATCCAGAGTACCACAAAACCCTACTTCCACCGCCGCAACCTTCTACATGCCGTGAGATCCCATCTTGGAGCCTTTTCCGTCGCTCCGACGGAGGGGGAATCGATCACGGAGGGCTTCTACATCAACACCGTAGCCTCTCCGATGAGTTGTGAGTAGTTTACCACAGACCTTCGGGTCCACAGTTATTAGCTAGATGGATTCTTCTCTCTCTTTGAATCTCAATACAAAGTTCTCCTTGATCTTCTTGGAGATCTATTCGATGTAACTCTTTTTGCGGTGTGTTTGTCGAGATCTGATGAATTGTGGGTTTATGATCAAGTTTATCTATGAGAAATATTCGAATCTCCTATGAATTCTTTCATCTATGATTGGTTATCTTTGCAAGTCTTTTCGAATTATCAGTTCGGTTTGGCCTACTAGATTGATCTTTCTTGCAATGGGATAAGTGCTTAGCTTTGGGTTCAATCTTGTGGTGTCCTTTCCCAGTGACAGCAGGGGCAGCAAGGCACGTATTGTATTGTTGCCATCGAGGATAAAAAGATGGGGTTTATATCATATTGCTTGAGTTTATCCCTCTACATCATGTCATCTTGCCTAATGCGTTACTCTGTTCTTATGAACTTAATACTCTAGATGCATGCTGGATAGCGGTCGATGTGTGGAGTAATAGTAGTAGATGCAGAATCGTTTCGATCTACTTGTCGCGGACGTGATGCCTATATACATGATCATGCCTAGATATTCTCATAACTATGCACTTTTCTATCAATTGCTCGACAGTAATTTGTTCACCCACCGTAATACTTATGCTATCTTGATAGAAGCCACTAGTGAAACCTACCCGGGTCTATTTTACATCATATAAGTTTCCGATCTATTTTATTTTGCAATATTTACTTTCCAATATATATCATAAAAATACCAAAAATATTTATCTTATTATTATCTCTATCAGATCTCACTTTCGCAAGTGGCTGTGAAGGGATTGACAACGCCTTTATCGTGTTGGTTGCGAGGTTCTTGTTTGTTTGTGTAGGTACGAGGGATTTGCGTGTAGCCTCCTACTGGATTGATACCTTGGTTCTCAAAAACTGAGGGAAATACTTACGCTACTTTGCTGCATCACCCTTTCCTCTTCAAGGGAAAACCAACTCAGTGCTTAACAGGTAGCAAGAAGGATTTCTGGCGCCGTTGCCGGGGAGGTCTACGCACAAGTCAAGACATACCAAGTACCCATCACAAACTCTTCTCCCTCGCATTACATTATTTGCCATTTGCCTCTCGTTTTCCTCTCCCCCACTTCACCCTTGCCGTTTTATTCGCCCTCTCTTTCCCGTTCGCCTCTTTACTGTTTGCCTTCCCTTTGCCATGGCCGAATCGAAAAGGGCTAAGGGTTCTGTCCTGGGTTTTAGTACTTTGGGTAGTCCATGTGTCCTCTCTAAGCTCATAAATAATGATGCTATGGAAAGACCTACTTGGGTTATCAGAGAGAGTTTGAATAATTTCGATGAAGATGACTCCGGAATTTTTCGTTATTTACTTGATGAGTCTTTAAAAGATGCTTGGGATAGGCTATTAAGGATTCGATCTAGCTATGTGCCACAATATCAAATTGAGATATACCTAAAAAGCTTTTATGTTGGCTTACCCTATTCGTTCAAGCAAGTTTTAGATTCTATTTTTGAAGAAGGTTTTCTTGAGGGGGATGATATAGATACCTATGAAAAAATGAAAACTATATTTGGGCACCCCATGAGTGATAAGGTTGAATCCACCTCTCTTTTATGCTTTTATCAAAATGAAATTATCAAAGAGATGAAGGCTAGCTTAGATGCAAATTTCCGTAGCGTGCTTAATATTTCTTCCACCATTAATGGCAATGTGCTTTCCCAAAATAGAAGGATAAATGCTGTAGATAAGAATTTTTCTCTTTTCTTTCCCAATACCAAAGATGGCAATACTTAGATCTATTCTCGCTTTTATGCCTAGCTAGGGGCTTTAAACGATAGCGCTTGTTGGGAGAAAACCGAATTTTATTTTTGCTCTTTACTTTTTGATCCTGTTTAGTATTAAATAATTTATCTAGACTCTGTTTAGATGTGGTTTTATGTTTTAATTAGTGTTTGTGCCAAGTAAAACCTATAGGATCATCTTGGGTGAAAGTTAATTTGATCTTGCTGAAAAACAGAAACTTTTGCGCGCACAAGAACAATTTTACTAAATCACAGAAACGTGACTTTTAGTTGATTCTTTTTGCAGGATATTAATAGACAAATTTCCTAGGACTTCCTATTTTTGTAGGATATTTAGAGTTCATAAGTATTCAAAAGTTACAGATTGCTACAGACTTTTCTGTTTTTGACAGATTCTGTTTTTCGTGTGTTGTTTGCTTATTTTGATGAATCTATGGCTAATATCGGGGGGGGGGGGGGTATGAACCATAGGGAAGTTGGAATACAGTAGGTATAACACCAATATAAATAAAGAATGAGTTCATTACAGTACCTTAAAGTGGTGGTTTGCTTTCTTGCACTAACGGAGCTTACGAGTTTTCTGTTGAGTTTTGTGTTGTGAAGTTTTCAAGTTTTTGGGTAAAGATTTGATGGATTATGGAATAAGAAGTGGCAAGAGCCTAAGCTTGGGGATGCCCAAGGCACACCAAGGTAAAATTCAAGTACAACCAAAGTCCTAAGCTTGGGGATGCCCCGGAAGGCATCCCCTCTTTCGTCTTCGTCCATCGGTAACTTTACTTGGAGCTATATTTTTATTCACCACATGATATATGTTTTGCTTGGGGCGTCTTGTATGATATGAGTATTTGCTTTCTAGTTTACCACAATCATCCTTGCTGTACACACCTTTTGGGAGAGACACACATGAATCGGAATTTATTAGAATACTCTATGTGCTTCACTTATATCTTTTGAGCTAGGCAATTTTGCTCTAGTGCTTCACTTATATCTTTTTAGAGCACGGCGGTGGTTTTATTTTGTAGATATTATTGATCTCTCATGCTTCACTTATATTATTTTGAGAGTCTTTTAGAATAGCATGGTATTCGCTTTGGTTATAAAATTAGTCCTAATATGATGGGCATCCAAGTTGGGTATAATAAAAACTATCATATAGAGTGCATTGAACGTTATAATCAATTTGATGCTTGATGATTGTTTTGAGATATGAGGATGATAATATTAGAGTCATGCTAGTTGGATAGTTGTGAATTTGAGGAATACTTGTGTTAAAAGTTTGTGATTCCCGTAGCATGCATGTATGGTGAACCATTATGTGATAAAGTTGGAGCATGATTTATTTATTTATTGTCTTCCTTATGTGTGGAGGTCGGGATCGCGCGATGGTTAACTCCTAACAAACCTTCCCCTAGGAGCATGCGTTTAGTACTTTGTTTTGATAACTTGTAGATTTTTACAATAAGTATATGAGTTCTTCATGACTAATGTTGAGTCCATGGATTATACGCACTCTAACCCTTCCACCATTGCTAGCCTCTCTTGTGCCGCGCAACTTTCACCAGTGCCATACACCCACCATATACCTTCCTCAAAACAGCCACCATACCTACCTATTATGGTATTTCCATAGCCATTCCGAGATATATTGCCATGCAACTTTCCACCGTTCCGTTATTTATGGCACGCATCATCATTGTCATATTGCTTTTGCATGATCATGTAGTTGACATCGTACTTGTGGCAAAGCCACCATTCATAATTCTTTCATACATGTCACTCTTGATTCATTGCATATCCCGATACACCGTCGGAGGCATCCACATAGAGTCATATTTTGTTCTAAGTATTGAGTTGTAATTCTTGAGTTGTAAGTAAATAAAAGTGTGATGATCTTCATTATTAGAGCATTGTCCCAAGTGAGGAAAGGATGATGGATACTATGATTCCCGCACAAGTCGGGATGAGACTCCGGACTTTATGAAAAATAAAAGAGGCCAAAGAAGCCCACCAAAATAAAAAAATGAGAGAAAAAGAGAGAGGGGGCAATATTACTATCCTTTTCCAGACTTGTGCTTTAAAGTAACACCATGATCTTCATGATAGAGAGTCTCCTATGTTGTCACATTCATATACTAGTGGGAAATTTTCATTATAGAACTTGGCTTGTATATTCCAATGATGGGCTTCCTCAAATTGTCCTAGGTCTTCGTGAGCGAGCAAGTTGGATGCACACCCACTTAGTTTCTTTTGATGAGCTTTCATACACTTATAGCTCTAGTCCATCCGTTGCATGGCAATCCCTACTCACTCACATTGATATCTATTAATGGGCATCTCCATAGCCCGTTGATACGCCTAGTTGATGTGAGACTATCTTCTCTTTTTTTGTCTTCTCCACAACCACCATCCTATTCCACATATAGTGCTATGTCCATGGCTCACGCTCATGTATTGCGTGAAGATTGAAAAAGTTTGAGAATACTAAAGTATGAAACAATTGCTTGGCTAAAACCGGGGTTGTGCATGATTTAAATATTTTGTGTGATGAAGATAGAGCATAGTCAGACTATATGATTTTGTGGGGATAACTTTCTTTGGCCATGTTATTTTGAGAAGACATGATTACTTTGTTAGTATGCTTGAAGTATTATTACTCTTATGTCAATATTAAACTTTTATCTCGAATCATTTGGATCTGAACATTCATGCCACAATAAATAAAATTACATTGAGAAATATGCTAGGTAGCATTCCACATCAAAATTCTGTTTTTATCATTTACCTACTCGAGGGCGACCAGGAATTAAGCTTGGGGATGCTTGATACGTCTCCAACGTATCTATATTTTTTGATTGTTCCATGCTATTATATTACCCGTTTTGGATGTTTATGGGCTTTACTAAGCACTTTTATATTATTTTTGGGATTAACCTATTAACCGGAGGCCCGGCCCAAATTGCTGTTTTTTTGCCTATTTCAGTGTTTCGTAGAAAAGGAATATCAAATGGAGTCCAAACGGAATGAAACCTTCGGAAGAGTTATTTTTGGAACAAACGCAATCCAGGAGACTTGGAGTAGACGTCAAGAAACACACGAGGAAGCCACGAGGCAGGAGGGCGCGCCCTAGGGGGTTGGGCGCCCCCACCCTCGTGGGCCCCTCGTGGCTCCCCTGACCGACTTCCTTCGCCTATATATATCTACGTACCTTGAAAACATCCAGGAGCACCACAAAACCCTATTTCCACCGCCGCAACCTTCTGTACCCATGAGATCCCATCTTGGAGCCTTTTCCGGTGCTCCGCCGGAAGGGGAATCAATCACGGAGGGCTTCTACATCAACACCATAGCCTCTCCGATGAGTTGTGAGTAGTTTACCATAGACCTTTGGGTCCATAGTTATTAGCTAGATGGCTACTTCTCTCTCTTTGAATCTCAATACAAAGTTCTCCTTGATCTATTCGATGTGACTCTTTTTGCGGTGTGTTTGTCGAGATCTGATGAATTGTGGGTTTATGATTAAGTTTATCTATGAGAAATATTTGAATCTCCTCTGAATTTTTTTATCTATAATTGGTTATCTTTGCAAGTCTCTTCGAATTATCAGTTTGGTTTGGCCTACTAGATTGATCTTTCTTGCAATGGGAGATGTGCTTAGCTTTGGGTTCAATCTTGCGGTGTCCTTTCCCAGTGACAGCGGGGGCAGCAAGGCACGTATTGTATTGTCGCCATCGAGGATAAAAAGATGGGGTTCATATCATATTGCTTGAGTTTATCCCTCTACATCATGTCATCTTGCCTAATTTGTTACTCCGTTCTTATGAACTTAATACTCTAGATGCATGCTAGATACCGGTCGATGTGTGGAGTAATAGTAGTAGATGCAGAATTGTTTCGATCTACTTGTCGTGGACGTGATGCCTATATACATGATCATGACTAGATATTTCTCATAACTATGCACTTTTCTGTCAATTGCTCGACAGTAATTTGTTCACCCACCGTAATACTTATGTTATCTTGAGAGAAGCCACTAGTGAAACCTATGGGCCCCGGGTCTATTTTACATCATATAAGTTTCCGATCTATTTTATTTTGCAATCTTTACTTTCCAATCTATATCATAAAAATACCAAAAATATTTATCTTATTATTATCTATATCAGATCTCACTTTCGCAAGTGGCCGTGAAGGGATTGACAACCCCTTTATCGCGTTGGTTTCGGAGGTTCTTATTTGTTTGTGTAGGTACGAGGGATTTGCGTGTAGCCTCCTACTGGATTGATACCTTGGTTCTCAAAAACTGAGGGAAATACTTATGCTACTTTGCTGCATCACCCTTTCCTCTTCATGGGAAAGCAAACGCAGTGCTCAAGAGGTAGCATCAACCACCTACACATGTGCACCGCCAGATGTCATCCACCACAACGATCCAGATCCGCGCCGCCCAGCCAAGCAGCCCTCCCGCCCCAACACCTGCCAGCCCACGCCGAACACGACTCGTGCCTCCTGCTAGCATCAGATCCAACCAGTCCTGTCCGGATCTGACCGGAGGATGGCAGGCACGCCGCCACCAGGAACACCGAGTAGAGGGGAGCTTAGACCCAGCTACTACCCGTGACCCACCCAAATCGAGTTGCTGCATGGAGCCGAGCCACCCATGTTGACAGCCATATCAGAATCGGCCCGACCCAGCACATGACACGGGCACCGACCCGTGCTCATAGCCCCACCGCGCCACCGCCGACTGTTGTCGTCGCGCTGCCATGCCTTGTGCCCATGCAACGCCGCTGCAAGACCCCATTGGCCAGTGCCACCCAACACCACCCGGTTGAAGGAAAAGTGCCTCACCGCTGCCGATGCTGGTCGGGTGTAACATCCCAAATTTTGGAATGTTAATATAATTAATTGAATTTGTTTGTTTGTTTGCTTGAGTGAATTAAACTTGAGTGAAATTTGAACCTTTTCAAAAACTTTTGAATGAGAGGAATAAAATGACTTTCCCTTCTCCGTAAATTCAAATTCATCCTATTAAAATCAATGAGAGAAGATGACATGACTTCTTCAACTATAAAGAATTTGAGCGGAGTTTTGCAATTTAATTCTTTCAAATATTTGCACTTGCTTCTCTATTTTTCTTCCCGAGAAATACCCGAAAAATAAATTCTTGCAAGCAAGAAAGAGCGGAGGAAAATGACCCTCCAAAATCAGGGGCATTTTGAAAATATTTGAGCCAAGAAAAACCAAAGTTTTATTTAAAATTATTTGCAAAAAGAAATAAAGCCTTTAGGGATTTTCTGAAAAACATTTTTCTTAGGTTTTTATTTTGGCCGTGGAATAATGCTCATCATCTACATTTTATTTTTCTGATAATTTTAGTATATAAAAACTCTTTATTCCGAATTGATTTGATTTCCTTTTTATTGTTTTAGTTTCCTAATTTTAAAAATAGGAATGGAATCATTTTTATTAGGAAAAACCTGCTGGCCCATTAAGCACTTTCCTATTCTAGCCCAACAAGAGATCATCTCCTTCCTCTGTTTCCTCTCACGTTACAGAAGCTTTCCATGTCCATGGAGACAGGAAACTCCACCTTCCCGATCTCCTCGTCTTTCCATCCCAGCGCCTCCCGAGACCGCCTATAAAACCCCCTCCTCTCCTCGTTCCATTTTCCCATCACCACGCCCCTCCTGCCCGTAGCCTCCTCGCCACCGTCCTCCTTTTCCTGCCTAGAACGCTCACCAGAGCTCTCCTGGAACCTCCCCATCGCCTGCAGCACCCAGCGCACCCTCCCCAGCGCCGACCCCTCCTCCGCCACCCCACCCTCGCCGGCGACCTCGCCCCCTCGCCGGAGCAGCCCTCCACATCGCCGTCTCCTTCCTGCCATCTCTGCCTCACGTACAGGTAACTCCGTTTTCGTTTTCAGATTTATTTCCGTAACAGATTTAGTTCCGTTCTTGTTTAGCTTATAACTTTTGATCTAGAAGTCCAATGATGCTGATTCTTTTTGCGTTAGATCACAATTTTCTTGTAGTTTCAAAAATATATAATTTGTCTATGTTTGGATTTATAAAATTGAGTTAGATCATATTTGAATTAAAGCTTGTTTTGCTTATTCCGGGAGTTTAAAATAGATTTTTATTTGATTCTTTTTCTACTGATCACTAGTGATCATATTTACCAGTGGTAAAAACTTCAAAACTGTTTGAGTATTTTAGCTTATTGTTTCATGTAAAACAAATTCTGTTTTAGTTCTATTGAATTATAGCTACTTCTTTTTCTATAGTTGTTTTTAAATTATTTTAATTTATATTTCAGAAAGTTTATGTTTGGTTTCTATTAGTTAAACAGTAGGTGTTCAACAAGTTTTATATTTATTTTTATTTTGTTATCGTGAAATCAATTCAAGTTCGCTAATAACTTGCAATGGATTTCTCTACTGTTTTAACTCCCAATTGAAAATACTTTCAAAATAGCTTTATGAAAAAAATACTTTATTTTTTTTGTCTTAACTAAATTTATATTTTATTCTCTGTTATTTTAGTGTTTTATTTTTCCGTTAGACAAAACTATTTTTGTGAATGTTGTAGAAGAAGACTCCCTAGTTTTATTTGAAGTTCCTTCGGATTCTTATTCGCTCTCTCTTTTGTTTTGATTGTTAGTGCGAGTGCTTATGTGAATGATATGTTTGTTATATAGATTTCATCAGAGAGTGACGAGTAGTCTATCAAGTTATTTCTTGAGAACGATAATTCTTCTTCGTCAACATCACCAGGCAAGTTCACTTTGACCATTGCTTTCATACCTATGTTTTATTGCATTTAGTGGCATCCTTGCAACCACACCTCAGTAGTGTTATTGAATCCTTGTAGTTGAGTAGTATGCATGAGGTAGGAACCCATCACCCTGTTACCAAGCCCGGGACGATATTTTATTTTAATGCTACGCTATAGTAGACGGGGTTTGGTATGAGTACTCGGGAGTGGTGTGAGAATGGAGGACTCTACGTCAATGACGACAACTCCATGATGGAACCTGCAAGGACTGCATCTTCAAGGCCTCAAGACTTCAAAACTCAAGACAAGAATTCAATACACACTACTGGGTGAAGGACGGTTGACGGGCACCCTGGAGAAACCAGTGGTTGGCCGGGATGCATGGAGAAGCGCCATGACATCTTGCGGAAAGCTTCACCCAGACTCAAAGAGACGGAAGAATACTTCATGCCCGGAAGCTTACCTGTGCAACCGCAAGTCATTATGGGCTCTGGCTTGGTTGACCTTAGTTGTGACTCTAGCTGGGACGGTACTAGCAGATGTAGAACTACGGTAGGATGGGTTGAGTACCGGACAGTGGTCAGAGGAACTCTTTGGAAGACCATGTTTCGGTCATCTTGTTCTCAAACACCCTGAAGTGCGAGAACGTAAAGAGAGGGATCGAATCTTGCGGGTAAAGTGTAAAAACCTCTGCAGAGGGTTATAACCTAATCGATTAGCCGTGTCCCCGGTTACGGACAATTTGAGCATCTGGACCTGGATCTATCTCGGAACTCTCAACACCGGACTGATAACTTAATTGTGGGCAACTTATGATGATTTTGGGCTATGAGACATCGGTTGACGGAACCATGTCATGACAGAAAAACTCCATAGTACAGGCTTCATTTTATTCCTTTGATGTAGGTAAAATAAAACCAGCTTTTACATAAACAAAATTCAGATCTGAGCCATAAAGCCTTACTGCATATAGTATAGTTTATCATCTGTTTTCTCTTATTGTGATCTTGCGGTACATTCAATGTACTGACCTACACGGCTGCAACGTATCATGTTGCAGATATTTCCTCGACGAGTAAGTGTTACGATACAGGGTTACGGTCTACACTCAACCTGCCGATGGCGTTGATGGGACTCCACACCCGTTTGATTGTTTCCGCTGAGTATTATGAGGTATATATCAGTTTTACGTTATTTATGCATGTGATTGCACTTTGGTATATACATTGATGTACTGTGTGTGCCAGCATACTGATCCAGGGATGGCACAGATACACAGAGGCTTGACCGTCTGAGGTTGGGTCGCTACATCGGGCTTTGCCCCTCAGCGCGCCTTGGGCGGTGAGGGGAGGGGGAGGCAAGGAGGAGACCTGGGCCGGCGGCTAGCGTTGCCCCCCTCCCCGCACGCCCGCTCGCGGGAGGGGGAGAGGAGAAAATGGTACATCGGGCAGGGAGTCCTCCCACAAGTAATGCTGACACCTAGGGATTAGCTTAGTTTTATACCTACGTAGGATTGGTAGCTCTCCTTAATTAGGGCCTCGATTTGCCACCACAAGCTCTCATTCAAGTTGGTTGTGCTATGTGGAATTTATATTTGGTCTGTGTCTATTGTACATGGCATACGCCAATATATAGCAATAATTAAGCATGGTATATAAACTTTACATAAGTACGTGACCTGACCTCGCTTCTTGCACCCTCCCCGATCGAGCTGTAAAGTACCCCAAATGTTCATAGCCGACCCATCTACCATCTCCGGTCAGTATCCTTATCCAGGAAGTGCAAATTTGGTTTCTTTTATGTTTTAAACTTTCAGTTTACTACACCTTGTCATACCCGTCCATGGGAGTGTAGTGGGCATGATGGATATGGCCCGATGGTCTGTGGAACTGGGCCGGTGGCTTGGCTCCAATAGCTACAAAGTGACGGCAGCTTCAGCAAGCGAGACATCAAACAAAAAGGAACTAAACTTGTCTTCTTCTTTTGCCCTGCTCCCGTTCTACTTGAATCCTCTGCTTTCGGTGGCTACTCTCCACAAGCAGCAAGTGTCCCTTGGGGGCAGCTCTCCACAGACTATCTATTTCCTCCACCTTCTGTTCAACGACATTGTGGCCTCGGGATGTGAGCGCCAGACACTTGTTCGTTGGTCAAAATCTCATCGTCTCTCTCCTGTGGTTGCCCAGAGTACTCGGTCAGAAGGTCTTTGCACCTGAATGGCAATTCTTTCGTTACTACAAACAGATACGGTTGTGTGTATGTATGTGTGGCTTAATGATGAGAGAGATGTTGTTCTTTTTGGACCAAAGCAAAATGCAATTGCAGCAAAAAATGAACCAAAAAAAGGTAAGAGCAAATACTATGAGGACAAGTTGCAATTCTTTCACAAAAAGAGAATTGTATTTGCAACAAATGCAAAACTAGTGAGGTAAGAATAAAAGGGTGCCTGAAAGTTCAGAAAAGTAACTTAAACTTAACAAGTAACTGAAATCACAGAAACTTGACAAAAAATTACTGAAACACAATTCCACATGCAAAAAGGTAATGAAACTTCAACTGCTGAAAATATGGAGTCTAGTTAATACAATCCTGCTGCTTTCATTCATAAAGAAAAAGGGAGATGGTGCTGGTTTAAATTCATCCATCAACCATCATCTACCGGATAGTTATAGCACTGATTTTCCCAGCTCCATTCATGGCATTTGTACGACAGTTATTCAGCTGAGGAAGCTACTTCTGTTGCACTTATGTACCCTCTCCCTCTCCCTTAGTTCATAAATATCCGTCACTTCTAGTGTTCTAGTGTTCATAAGCAGAAGAAAAGCGTTCTACATTGCTAGTTGCACTCTTGCAAGCATGGGGAAGATATCCATCAAAATTGCTGCAAGGTTTGACATGTTGACGCGACAAGAATACACGGGAGTAGGAGGTAGCAGGAAACTTAGTTTGTAGCCAACAAGAATAAACTATCGAGCAAATCCTAGATCTTGGGCTACAATGCAGGAGACATGGCTAGATGAAGTGTGGACTACAGGTCTCCTATGACTCCCTCGTGAAAATCAAGGATCTTGGCCTACTAGGATTGGGGCTTTGAGGATGTTTTAGTGTGTCCCAGTCACCCAATGTTCTTGTAGTTTCACAAACTTTTTTGCAAAAGCTAATGCTATATCATCTATATAAGATCTGTTTTGTATTGGATGACATTGTATTATTTTGGATTTGGATAGACCGGTACAAACAATTTTCCATGAATGTGGCAACAACGGTTCAAATATTTTCCGAGTTGCGAGCTATTTTTGTGTTGAATGTCTTGAACTTTTTTAAGATCAGCTGTGCAGCTGGCACTACATTTTAAATACAGTTCTATCCAAGGCACGAGGCAACTGGAAGAAGTGTATGTAAACTCGTGTAATAGGCAGGTTTGCATTGAAAACCACCTGCAATATGTTTATCTTGGACGGCTGATTCAGCTTGTCGTGGTGCTTCTTCTTTCCATCATATATTATTCAAAATGCGCAAGCATAAACATTATATTTTCATATTCATTGCTTGAAACCATAATGAATTACATATTTAGAAGCACTAGTAGTTTGTTCTCTTGCTTTCTTCATTCAATCATTCTTCTCCCCTCTGTTCGTGAAAGCAGCCTAGATGAGAAAGCTCTCTGACTTTCTTTGTTTTAACATTGCTTAAATATAAGGGGAGTCTAGTTAGTACAAGTCTGTGCAGCTTCATATTCACCCATCAACCATTTCCATAGCATAGTTAATTAGCGCTGATTTTCCCAGCTGCCCAGTCCCCGCTCGTTGCATATGTACTAAATCATTCAGCTGGTGAAGTACTTGTGTTGCACTTATCCACCCTCTCAGTTGATAAATAATGGGCACTAGTAATGCTACAGAGTTCATAAGAATAAGGAAAATGTTGTACATTTCTTTGTACAAGCATGTGGAACACACCCATGGAAATTGATGCAAAGTTTGACATGATGAGACCACAAGAATACATGGGATTAGGAGTTAGCAGGAAACTTAATTTGTTGCCAACAAGAATATTGTGACCCTCAAGAGCATTCACCATGGAGTGTCACCTACTCTGGCCGCTACTTTGAGGATGTTGGGGTATGCCCTAGTTTTTTGGCAGGTTTACAAAATCGATAGTTGTATTTCCATATGTTCTGGATTGGATGGCATTGTGATATTTTGAATTTGGGTTGACAGTTGGAAATATTTTCTTCGTGTGTCATGAATTAAATTAATTATATTTTAAACATCTATATTTTGCGTCCAAACCTACATGTGAGCTTGAGCGAGTGGGCATGGCCGTGTGGGCCACCTCTCCTCGAAGGGGTGTGAACCTATGGTTGCCTATTCAGTGTGGCGCTGGTGGGAGGCGTTCACCTTTCGTGGTGACATAGATCTGTGAGGTAGATCCACCTGAGGATATTGCAAGGAATTGGGTGGCGCACCGTGGACACGATCTAAAGAGAGGGGAAATGGCACGCTTGTGTTAGATGTCATGGAGGCGAACCAGACGCCCGTGAAGAGGACAATGAGAACAAATAAGAAGGATGTGGTTTACAACTGTCTTAGCGCAAAAATACAAGCCATAGGGAGCAATCATATATAGTTTGAAAGCTATGTTCAAACTAAAGCATACAGTTGCCTATATTGACTAACTACAAAAATATCTCGGGCAGTCTGGATAAGAAAATGCTAGCTATAATGGTCTTCACAGTCAGCCCAAATTTGTAGCCGATTACATTAATTTCGCAATCGGCTGCATGGAAAAGCTCCAAGTGTTTACCTGTTCTGCTGCAGTTTTATCATTCTCAACAATGAAAAAAAAACCATGACACCCTCCTCTGGGGACATGGGGGGTGATACACATACACAGCACCGCTGGGACCTCTCCTGCCTCCTTGTCCCAACGCCGTCGGAGGGATCGCCAGCGAATCCCACGCGAGCTGTAATGATGGCGGCGGCAGGGTGGTTCCCTAGGCAACCTCCGCCCTTCTCTCCCGGCCTCGTTGGGGTGTGGCGGCTGCTGGAAGGCGCGCACCAGATCCGCATGGCTTAGCGGCGGGCGGCTGGAAGGGGTCGGCAACAATGAGGACTTGAGGAGGCCCAGGTGCGTGGTGGCGATGAGATGTTGATGGCCGGGGCTGGTTGTTGGGGAATGTAGTAATTTCAAAAAAATTCCCACGCACACGCAAGATCATGGTGATGCAAAGCAACAAGAGGGGAGAGTGTTGTCCACGTACCCTTGTAGACCGAAAGCGGAAGCGTTAGCACAGCGCGGTTGATGTAGTCGTACGTCTTCACGATCCGACCGATCCAAGTACCGAACGTACGGCACCTCTGAGTTCAGCACACGCTCAGCTCGATGATGTCCCACGAACTCCGATCCAGCAGAGCTTTGCGGGAGAGTTCCATCAGCACGACGGCGTGATGACGGTGTCGATGATGCTACTGATGCAAGGCTTAGCCTAAGCACCGCTATGATATTACCAATGTGGAATATGGAGGAGGGGGGCATCGCACATGGCTGGGAGAGATCAACAGATCAACTTGTGTGTCTATGGGGTGCCCCTGGACACGTATATAAAGGAGTGGAGGAGGGGGAGAGGCCGGCCCTCCTAGGCGCGCCCCAAGGGGAGTCCTACTCCCACCGGGAGTAGGATTCCCCCCCTCCCTTCCATGTACTAGGAGTAGGAGTCAAGGAAAGGAGGGGGCGCCGCCCCTTCCCCTAGTCCAATTAGGGACTAGGCCTTGGGGGGCGCGCGGCTTGCCTCTCTCTCTCTCTCTCTCTCTCTCTCTCTCTCTCTCTCTCTCTCTCTCTCCTTAAAGCCCAATAAGTCCCATATACTCCCTGGCGAATTCCCGTAACTCTCTGGTACTTCGATAAATACCCGAATCACTTGGAACCTTTCCGATGTCCGAATATAGTCATCCAATATATCGATCTTTACGTATCGACCATTTAGAGACTCCTTGTCATGTCCCCGATCTCATCCGGGACTATGAACTACCTTCGGTACATCAAAACACATAAACTCATAATACTGATCGTCACCGAACTTTAAGCGTGCGGACCCTACGGGTTCGAGAACTATGTAGACATGACCGACACACATCTCCGTTCAATAACCAATAGCGGAACCTGGATGCCCATATTAGTTCCCACATATTCTATGAAGATCTTTATCGGTCAAACCGCATAATAACATACGTTGTTCCCTTTGTCATTGGTATGTTACTTGCCTGAGATTTGATCGTCGGTATCTCAATACCTAGTTCAGTCTCGTTACTGGCAAGTCTCTTTACTCGTTATGTAATGCATCATCCCGTAACTAACTCATTAGTAACATTTCTTGCAAGGCTTATAGTGATGTGCATTACCGATAGGGCCCAGAGATACCTCTCCGACAATCGGAGTGACAAATCCTAATCTCGAAATACGCCAACTCAACAAGTACCTTCGGAGACACCTGTAGAGCACCTTTATAATCACCCAGTTACATTGTGACGTTTGGTAGCACACAAAGTGTTCCTCCGGTAAACGGGAGTTGCATAATCTCATAGTCATAGGAACATGTATAAGTCATGAAGAAAGCAATAGCAACATACTAAATGATCAAGTGCTAAGCTAACGGAATGGGTCAAGTCAATCAGATCATTCTCTAATGATGTGATCCCGTTAATCAAATGACAACTCATGCCTATGGCTAGGAAACTTAACCATCTTTGATTCAACGAGCTAGTCAAGTAGAGGCATACTAGTGACACTATGTTTGTCCATGTATTCACACATGTATTATGTTTCCGGTTAATACAATTATAGCATGAATAATAAACATTTATCATCAAATAAGGAAATAAATAATAACTTTATTATTGCCTTTAGGGCATATTTCCTTCAGTCTCCCACTTGCACTAGAGTCAGTAATCTAGTTCACATCGCCATGTGATTTAACACCAATATTCACATCTATCTGTGATTAACACCCATAGTACACATCATCATGTGACCAACACCCAAAGGGTTTACTAGAGTCAATAATCTAGTTCACATCGCTATGTGATTAACACCCAAAGAGTACTAAGGTGTGATCATGTTTTGCTTGTGAGAGAAGTTTAGTCAACGGGTCTGTTACATTCAGAGCCGTATGTATTTTGCAAATATTCTATGTTTACAATGCTCTGCACGGAGCTACTCTAGCTAGTTTCTCCCACTTTCAATATGTATCCAGATTGAGACTTAGAGTCATCTGGATTAGTGTAAAAGCTTGCATCGATGTAACTATTTACGATGGACTCTTTTATCACCTCCATACTCGAGAAACATCTCCTTAGTCCTCACTAAGGATATTCTTGACCGTTGTCCAGTGATCTACTCCTAGATCAAAATTGTACTCCCTTGCCAAACTCAGAGCAAGGTATACAATAGGTCTGGTACACAGCATAGCATACTTTATAGAACCTATGAATGAGGCATAGGGAATGACTTTTCATTCTCTTTCTATTTTCTGCCATGGTCGGGTTTTGAGTCTTACTCAACTTCACACCTTGCAACACAGGCAAGAACTCCTTCTTTGAATGTTCCATTTTGAACTACTTCAAAATCTTATCAAGGTATGTACTCATTGAAAATGTTATTAAGCGTCTTGATCAATCTCTATAGATCTTGATGCTCAATGTGTAAGCAGCTTCACCGAGGTATTTCTTTGAAAAACTCTCATTCAAGTATCCTTTTATGCTATCCAGAAATTCTATATCATTTCCAATCAACAATATGTCATCTACATATAGTATTAGAAATGCTACAGGGCTCCCACTCACTTTCTTATAAATACAGTCATCTCTAGAAGTCTGTATAAAACCATATGCTTTGATCAACTCATCAAAGCGTATATTCCAACTCCGAGATGCTTGCACCAGTCCATAGATGGATCGCTGGAGCTAGCATATTTTGTTAGCACCTTTAGGATTGACAAAACCTTCTGGTTGCATCATATACAACTCTTCTTTAATAAATCCATTAAGGAATGCAGTTTTGACATCCATTTGCCAGATTTCATAAAATGTGGCAATTGCTAACATGATTCGGACAGACTTAAGCATCGATACGAGTGAGAAAATCTCATCGCAGTCAACACCTTGAACTTTGTCAAAAACCTTTTTTTCGACAAGTCTAGCTTTGTAGATAGTAACCCTACTATCAGCGTATGTCTTCCTCTTGAAGATCCATTTATTTTCTATGGCTTGCCGATCATCGGGCAAGTCCACCAAAGTCCACACTTTGTTCTCATACATGGATCCCATCTCAGATTTCATGGCCTTCAAACCATTTCGCGGAATCTGGGCTCATCATCGCTTCCTCATAATTCATAGGTTTATCATGGTCTAGTAATATGACTTCCAGAATAGGATTACCATACCACACTGGTGCGGACCGTACTCTGGAAGACCTATGAGGTTCTGTAGTAACTTGATTTGAAGTTTCATGATCATCATCATTAGCTTCCTCACTAATTGGTGTAGCAATCACTGGAACAGATTTCTGTGATGAACTACTTTCCAATTCGGGAGAAGGTACAATAACCTTATCAAGATCTACTTTCCTCCCACTCACTTCTTTCGAGAGAAACTCCTTCTCTAGAAAGGATCCATTTTAGCAACGAATATCTTGCCTTCGGATCTGTGATAGAAGGTGTACCCAACAGTTTCCTTTGGGTATTCTATGAAGACACACTTCTCCGAGTTGGGTTCGAGCTTATCAGGTTGAAACTTTTTCACATAAGCATCACAACCCCAAACTTTAAGAAACGACAACTTTGGTTTCTTGCCAAACCACAGTTCATAAGACATCGTCTCAACGGATTTTGATGGTTCCCTATTTAAAGTGAATGCAGGTGTCTCTAATGCATAACCCCAAAACGATAGTGGTAAATCGGTAAGATACATCATAGATCGCACCATATCCAATAAAGTGCAGTTATGACGTTCGGACACACCATTACGCTGTGGTGTTCCATGTGGCATGAGCTGTGAAACTATTCCACATTGTTTTTAAATGAAGGCCAAACTCGTAACTCAAATATTCTCCTCCACGATCAGATCGTAGAAACTTTATTTTCTTGTTACGATGATTCTCCACTTCACTCTGAAATTCTTTGAACTTTTCAAATGTTTTAGACTCGTGCTTCATTAAATAGATATACTCATATCTGCTCAAATCATCTGTGAAGGTCAGAAAATAACGATACCCGCCACGAGCATCAACACTCATTGGACCGCATACATCGGTATGTATTATTTCCAACAAGTCAGTAGCTCGTTCCATTGTTCAGGAGAACGGAGTTTTAGTCATCTTACCCAAAAGGCACGGTTCTCAAGCATCAAATGATTCATAACCAAGTGATTCCAAAAATCCATCTTTATGGAGTTTCTTCATGCGCTTTACACCTATATGACCCAAACGACAGTGCCACAAATAAGTTGCACTATCATAATCAACTTTGCATCTTTTGGCATCAATATTATGAATATGTGTATCACTACGATCAAGATCCAACAAACTATTTTCATTGGGTGTATGACCATCGAAGGTTTTATTCATGTAAACAGAACAACAATTATTCTCTGACTTTAAATGAATAACCGTATTGCAATAAACATGATCAAATCATATTAATAATCAACGCAAACGCCAAATAACATTTATTTAGGTTTAACACTAATCTCGAAAATATAGGGAGTGTGTGATGATGATCATATCAATATTGGAACCACTTCCAACACACATCGTCACTTCACCCTCAACTAGTCTCTGTTTATTCTGTAAATCCTATTTTGAGTTACTAATCTTAGCAACCGAACAAGTATCAAATACCCAGGGGTTACTATAAACACTAGTAAGGTACACATCAATAACCTGTATATCAAATATACCCTTGTTCACTTTGCCATCCCTCTTATCTACCAAATATTCAGGGCATTTCCGCTTCCAGTGACCATTTCCTTTGTAGTAGAAGCACTCAGTTTTAGGCTTTGGTCCAGCTTTGGGCTTATTCATGGGAGTGACAACTTGCTTGTCATTCTACATGAAGTTCCCTTTCTTTCCCTTTGCCCTTTTCTTGAAACTAGTGGTCTTGTCAATCATCAACACTTGATGCCCTTTCTTGATTTCTACCTTCATCGATTTCATCATCATGAAAAGCTCGGGAATCATTTTCGTCATCCCTTGCATACTATAGTTCATCATGAAGTTCTACTAACTTGGTGATGGTGACTAGAGAACTCTGTCAATCACTGTCTTATCTGGAAGCTTAACTCCCACTTGATTCAAGCGATTTTAGTACCCAGATAATCTGAGCACATGCTCACTGCTTTAGCTATTCTCATCCATCTTTTAGCTATAGAACTTTCTTAGAGATTTCATATCTCTCAACTCGAGTATTTGCTTGAAATATTAACTTCAACTCCTGGAACATCTCATATGGTCCATGACGTTCAAAACGTCTTTGAAGTCCCAATTCTTAGCCATCAAGCATGGTGCACTAAACTATCAAGTAGTCATCATATTGAGCTTGCCAAACGTTCATAACGTCTGCATCTGCTCCTGCGATAGGTCTGTCACCTAGCGGTGCATCAAGGACATAACTTTTCTATGCAGCAATGAGGATAAACCTCAGATCATGGACCCAGTCCGCATCATTGCTACTATCATCTTTCAACTTAGTTTTCTCTAGGAACACATATAAAACATAGGGAAGCAACAACGCGAGTTATTGATCTACAACATTGTTTGCAAAATACTATCAGGACTAAGTTCATGATAAATTAAAGTTCAATTAATCATATTACTTAAGAACTCCCACTTAGATAGACATCCCTCTAATTATCTAAGTGATCACGTGATCCAAATCAACTAAACCATGTCCGATCATCACGTGAGTTGGAGTAGTTTTCAATGGTGAACATCACTATGTTGATCATATCTACTATATGATTCACGCTCGACCTTTCGGTCTCCAGTGTTCCGAGGCCATATCTGCATATGCTAGGCTCGTCAAGTTTAACCCGAGTATTCTGCGTGTGCAAAACTGGCTTGCACCCGTTGTAGATGAACGTAGAGCTTATCACACCCGATCATCACGTGGTGTCTCAGCACAACGAACTTTGGCAACGGTGCATAGTTAGGGAGAACACTTATACCTTGAAATTTAGTGAGAGATCATCTTATAAAGCTACCATCGGACTAAGCAAAATAAGATGTATAAAAGATAAACATCGCATGCAATCAAAATATGTGACATGATATGGCCATCATCATCTTGTGCCTTTGATCTCCATCTCCAAAGCATCGTCGTGATCTCCATCGTCACCGGCATGACACCATGATCTCCATCATCTTGATCTATATCAATGTGTCGTCACATGGTCGTCTCGCAAACTTTTGCTCTTGCAACTATTGCTATCGCATAGCGATAAAGTAAAGCAATTATTTGGCGCTTGCATTTGCAATAAAGAGACAACCATAAGGCTTTCTGCCAGTTCCCGATAACAAAACATGATCATCTCATACAACAACTTATATCTCATAATGTCTTGACCATATCACATCACAACATGCCCTGCAAAAACAAGTTAGACGTCCTCTACTTTGTTGTTGCAAGCTTTACGTAGCTGCAACGGGCTGAGCAACAACCGTTCTTACCTACGCATCAAAACCACAACGATATTTCGTCAAGTTAGTGTTGTTTTAACCTTCAACAAGGATCGGGCGTAGCCACACTCGATTCAACTAAAGTTGGAGGAACTGACACCCGCTAGCCACCTGGGTGCAAAGCACGTCGGTAGAACCAGTCTCGCGTAAGCGTACACATAATATCGGTCCGGGCCGCTTCATCCAACAATACCGCCGAACCAAAGTATGACATGCTGGTAAGCAGTATGACTTGTATCGCCCACAACGCACTTGTGTTCTACTCGTGCATATAACATCTACGCATAAACCTGGCTCGGATGCCACTGTTGGGGAACATAGTAATTTCAAAAAAAATCCTACGCACACGCAAGATCATGGTGATGCATAGCAATGAGAGGGGAGAGTGTTGTCCACGTACCCTCATAGACTGAAAGCGGAAGCATTAGCACAACGCGGTTGATGCAGTCATACGTCTTCACGATCCGACCGATCCAAGTACCGGACGTACGGCACCTCCGAGTTCAGCACACGTTCAGCTCGATGACGTCCCACGAACTCCGATCCAGCAGAGCTTTGCAGGAGAGTTCCGTCAGCACGACGGCGTGATGACGGTGTTGATGATGCTACCGACGCAGGGCTTCGCCTAAGCACCGCTACAATATTACCGAGGTGGAATATGGTGCAGGGGGCACCGCACATGGCTGGGAGAGATCAACAGATCAACTTGTGTGTCTATGGGGTGACCCTGGCCACGTATATAAAGGAGTGGAGGAGGGGGAGAGGTCGGCCCTCCTAGGCGCGCCCCAAGGGGAGTCCTACTCCCACCGGGAGTAGGATTCTCCCTCCCTTCCATGTAGTAGGAGTAGGAGTCAAGGAAACGGAAGAGAGAAGAGAAGGAAGGAGGGGGCGCCGCCCCTCTCCCTAGTCCAATTCGGACTAGGCCTTGGGGGGGGGGGCGGGGGCGCGGCCTGCCTCTCTCTCTCTCTCCCTTAAAGCCCAATAAGGCCCATATACTCCCCGGCGAATTCCCGTAACTCTCCGGTACTCTGATAAATACCCGAATCACTCGGAACCTTTCCGATGTCCGAATATAGTCGTCCAATATATCGATCTTTACGTCTCGACCATTTTGAGACTCCTCGTCATGTCCCCGATCTCATCCGGGACTCCAAACTACCTTAGGTACATGAAAACACATAAACTCATAATATTGATCGTCACCGAACTTTAAGCGTGCGGACCCTACGGGTTCAAGAACTATGTAGACATGACCGAGACACGTCTCCGGTCAATAACCAATAGAGGAACCTGGATGCTCATATTGGTTCCCACATATTCTACGAAGATCTTTATCGGTCAAACCGCATAATAACATATGTTGTTCCCTTTGTCATCGGTATGTTACTTGCCTGAGATTTGATCGTCGGTATCTCAATACCTAGTTCAATCTCGTTACTGGCAAGTCTCTTTACTCGTTATGGAATGCATCATCCCGCAACTAACTCATTAGTCACATTGCTTGCAAGGCTTATGGTGATGTGCATTACCGAGAGGGCCCAGAGATACCTCTCCAACAATCGGAGTGACAAATCCTAATATCGAAATACGCCAAGTCAACAAGTACCTTCGGAGACACCTGTAGAGCACCTTTATAATCACCCGATACACGTTGTGGCGTTTGGTAGCGCACAAAGTGTTCCTTGTAAACGGAGTTGCATAATCTCATAGTCATAGGAACATGTATAAGTCATGAAGAAAGCAATAGCAACATACTAAACGATCAAGTGCTAAGCTAACGGAATGGGTCAAGTCAATCACATCATTCTCTAATGATGTGATCCCGTTAATCAAATGACAACTCATGTCTATGGCTAGGAAACTTAACCATCTTTGATTCAACGAGCTAGTCAAGTAGAGGCATACTAGTGACACTATGTTTGTCTATGTATTCACACATGTATTATGTTTCCGGTTAATACAATTATAGCATGAATAATAAACATTTATCATGAAATAAGGAAATAAATAATAACTTTATTATTGCCTCTAGGGCATATTTCCTTCACTGGTAGGCCAGATATGGGTGCTACGGGCCTGTGGGATGCCATCATGGCCGTCCTCATCGCAGGTGGTGCAGCACCTGCTACGTGTGACGGGTGTGACGGTAGTGGATGATGTTTCCGACGGTCTTTCGGTGGTGGCACTGGCAACGACCTGAGATCGGTTCCGCTCCATTCCCTAGCCTCGTTTTTGCAGGATGCGCTGAAGGACTGAACCTTTCTCAGTTGTTGTCCACCCCTGAGGGATTGATACTTTGCCAAGTGGGCCACGGACTCACCCTTGCCTCCCGACTGGTGGCGGTGCCCCATCGGGGAGCTCGCCTTTTGCCCGAGTGTGGCAAGGCGGGGTGGTGGAGGTCAAATATGGCCGGCCAAAGGGGGCGCAGACTTGAGAGCGTCCAGGGGTGGGGAAGGAGGTGGCTTCCCACAGTTTCTTTGGTCGTCAAGGTTGTAAGCCTAGGGCAGGATGGAGATGGTGTCATGGATGCCGAGGCAGCTCCCTTGGTGGTGGGATCTGCATTGCTCGTGGGTAGAGTGCGCGGCCAGGGTGTTGACTAGATGCCATGGTCGTGTGGGCGGCATGGTGGCCAGTGTGCGACGGTCGGTGGCGGTGGTGCGACGGACATTCTCATGGCTTGTTGTACTTCGTTTTGGAGGCGAAGAGGGCTTGCCGGGGTGAAAACCCTCTTTGGCTCTGCCAGGCCGATCGTGGCGGCGCCTATGGGAGTCATCTTCTTTAAGGCATCATTGTAGTTTCTCTTCCTCTTACTTGTTGCTCCAGGGTAAACCTTGATCGTTGATCCCTGGATAGGATGGTGGCGGCGCTCAGGCGTCGTGTCCTTCTTGAAGGCGCCACCTTGGAGCACATGGTTTGTCGTACATGTCTTCGTCTCTTCGAAGTGACTTGTTCAATGTTGAGAGCTCCGGAGACTTCAATCGGCTTTCTTCATGTATTTTGCTTGGAGTGGGGTTGTGTAGCTGTTCATTAACACCCTTGTATCTTGCCTTGGTGTGTGTTGGTGTGTCGAGTTGTGTGTTGGTTGGAGTGGGGTTGTGAGCCTTTTTCGGCAATAATGATGATCTGATTGTGATGGATTTGTTTCATCCTGGACCATAGAAAATTGTTCTATAGTAACTTTCTACTAATATAATAACAGTACGTTACAACGGTATGGAGGAAAGAAGCAAAAGGAGAAAACAAAACTATCTAAAGGGAAAGAGGAAACCATCCTATTCCAGCTCTAGGAAACAGAAGAAAACAGTAAGAAGTTTGAATCTATCTAGTCCTGGAAACAAGCAACGTGTTTGTCAGTGATTTTATGCCTGAGCAGCATGAGATCCTCCTTGAGACAGTGACTCCATGTTTGGCTGGAGTGATTTGCATTTCTAAAAGAATCTATTTCTTTGTACACAGATATTTCGGCATCCTAAAATGAAAATTTCCATGTTGAAGGCCTTGGGAAGCATACCGATTGTCAGCAAGGTGTCTTCATAAACAACCCAAATGTTGTAGATGCTTTGAAGCACCCAAATGTTCACAACCAACCCATCTACCATCTCCGGACATTATCCTTACCCAGGAAGAGCAAATTTGGTTTCATTTATGTTTTAGACTCTCAGTTTACCACACATTGTAATACTCGTCCATGGGAGGAGTGTTCTGGGCGTGATGGATATGGACCGATACCCTGTGGGACTAGGTTGGTGGCTTGGCTCCGCTAGCTACAGAATGAGAGCAGCTTCAGCCGAGCGAGACGCCGAACACAAAGGAACTAAACATGTCTTCTCCTTCTGCCCTTCTCCGGTCCTACTCTGAATCCTCTGCTCTCTGGTGGCTGCTCTCCACAAGCATCAAGTATCCCTCGATGGCAGCTCTACACAAGTTGTATTTACTTCCGCCACCTTCTATCCGACGACGCGATGGCCTCCGAACGTGGGTGCGTGACACTTGTTCGCTGGTCTCTCTCCTCTAGTTACCTGGAGGACCTGGTCAAAAGACCTTTGCACCTGAATGGCAATTCGTTGGTTACTATAAACAAATGCTCCTGATATGGTGGCTTAATTATAAGAGTGACTCTGTTCTTTTTGCACCAAAGCCAAATGCAATTGCAGCAAAAAGAAAACAAAAAAATCTTTAGAAAAGGTAAAGTGCAATTACAACGAGGACAAGTTGCAATTCCACAAAAAGAAAAATGTATTTGCAAAAAATGCAAAACTAGTGAAGTAACAATAAGAGGGTGAAATTCAGAAAAGTGACTGAAACTTAACAAAAGTAATACTTAGTGAAATACAATTGCACACGCAAAAAGGGGCTGAAATTTCAACTGTTCATAAAATAAGGAGAGTATAGTTAATGCAATTATGCTGCCTTTATTCGCAAAGTAAAAGAGAAACTATGTTGCTTTAAATTCATCCATCAACAACCATCATCTACCAGATAGTTAACTAGCGCTGATTTTCCTAGCTCCATTCATGGCATTTGTACAACAGTTATTCAGCTGATTATGCCACTTCTATTGCACTTGTGCACCCTCTCCCTCACCCTTCATACACAAACATTCGGCACTTCTAGTGCCCTAGAGTTCATAAGAAGAAGAAAAGTGTTATATGTTGCTAGTTGTGCTTGTGCAAGCATCGCGAGGATATCCATGAAAACTGGTGCAAGGTTTGACAAGTTTGAGGGGACAGGAATACATGGGAGTAGGAGGTACCAGGAAACTTAGTTTGTAGCCAACAAAAATAAGTTGTTGTGCAAGTCCTAGATCCCAGGCTACAATGTAGGAGAGACATCTGGATGAACTGCGGACTACAAGTGTCTGGTTACTGCTTTGCGAAAATCAAGGATCTTGGCCTACTTTGATTGCAACATGGACGATGTTTCAGTGTGTCCCGGTCACCCAATGTTCTTGTAGCTTCACGACCTTTTGATTAAAGGTTAATACTCCATTGCCTATAAGATCTGTTCTGGACGGAACAACATTAACTGTATTATTTTGGGTTTGTGTAGATCGGTAGAAATAATTTTCCTTGGGGCAAGAGTTCAAAGATTTTCTAATATGCTAGTTATTTTTGGGCTGAATGTTTTGAGCTTTCTGTAAGATCAGTTTTTGTTACATTTTTAATATAGTTCTACCCGAGACCAACCGGAAGAAGTGTATGTAAACACATGTGATAGGCCTAGGTGGTTTTGCATTGAAACCACATGTGATAGGCCTTACTGCAAGCATATATATGTGAACTTACAACCTTCTGCCATATATTTATCATCTTAGACAACTTATTCAATCACTCAAGGTTCTCCTTTTATATTATTCTACATGCGAAAGAATAACCATTATAATTTTATATTCATTACTTTGAAAGTATACTGAAATTACATATTTAGATGCAGTAGCAGTTTGTTCTCTTTATTTGTTCGTTTTATCGTCTTCTTCCCTATGTTCGCAAAGGCGGCATAGATTTTTCCATACGATGAGAAGGTAGACGACTCCACTATCAAGGGATAATGGGACAAAACATAAAAGAGCATCCTGGTGCAAACAAAGGCTGCATAGATAAGGAAGCTCTCTTTTTTTTGGAAAAGGAGGTCATCCCCCGGCCTCTGCATCGGATAGATGCATGCAGCCACTTTATTAAAAAACCAAGAGTATCAAAGTCTGAAGTTCAAAGTACTGCTCACAAAAGGAGCAAAGGAAAAAAATAAAGAGTACAAGTCTCAAAGCCGCATCCGGCTGAACGAGGATCCACTAAGGACCTATCCTATGAAGTGATCGCCATCCAAACCGGTTGAAGAAAACCCGTGCTGCCATCTCCCATCGGTTGCACTCAGTAGCCAGCTGCTCCCTGGAGGCCGTAGGAGTGAGTAATGACCAAGTACGGATCCATGCCGTAGCCCGGAATATGACCTGCAAGAAATTAGTCATAGGTTTTCTGTTAAAAATCATATCATTCCTACAGTTCCATATAGCCCAGATAAGTGCGCATATTCCGATCCGAATATTACACGCGATGTTAACATTCACTCCATCAAGCCACGTCCCAAATAACGCTTCTATGCTATCAAGAGGTGAAATATTAAAGGCTACATGCACCGATCACCAAAGTAACTTCGCAAGAGGGCAATCAAGAAATAGGTGTTGTATTGTTTCATCTTGATCACAAAAACAACACCTCGAGCTACCTACCCATCTCCGCCTCAGTAAGTTATCTTTGGTTAGAATCACTTGTTTGTGGACAAACCACATAAATATCTTAATTCGTAAGGGCACTTTAACTCACCAAATATGAAGCGATCGCGGGATTGGGCCAGAGTTGATGAGATCTAAGTACATAGACTTGACCGTGAACAAGCCATTATTCGTGAGCTTCCATATAAAAGAATCCTCCTCATCGGAAAGATGCACCTCCATTAGTCTCCTCACTAAGTGTAGCCAAGAAGTCCAGCGTTCCCACACTAGAGACCGCCTGAACTGGATATTCAAGGGTACCGTCTGCATCACCGTTGCCATGTACTCTTCCTTAGGTTGAGCAATATGATACAAAGAAGGATACTGGAGAGCTAGCGGCGTATCACCTAACCACGTATCCTCCCAAAACCTTATTGTTGAGCCGTCCCCAACACTAAACTTCACCCTATGGAAGAAAGTATCTTTCACTCTCATGAGTCCCTTCCAAAATGGTGAATCATTAGGTCTTACGGTAACCTGGGCTAGAGTTTTGGAGTGTAAATACTTGTTGCGAAGAATCTGGGCGGTGGTTACTGCGCTGGCTTCTACCAAGGCCCCGGTGCCCTCGCAAGATGGGGCCAAGGGTCGTGATCTTGGTTCTGGTAAGGAGGGTGAGCGGGCTGCTAAGTGGGCGCGCAAAAAAGAGAAGATAATTTGTTATTGTCCCGGTGAACAAGGACATTTTATTGCGGAATGTAACACGGAGTTGTGTGACACGTGTCTAAAACCTGCTCATGAATCGGGTGTGTGTCCAGTGTTGATGCATCCTTTGCCGACGGTGACCATGTATGGGGTGTGCTGTGAGGACTTGATGTTCTTTGAGTCACCCGCGCCGGCGGTAATTCCAGATTCACCGCGCAACTTGACTACAGGGTTAGTCAAGGTCACGAGGGGCTACTTGTCTGAGGCACGAGTTATGCAACGTCTGAATGAGCTTGCTCCTGGGAACTCTCGTTGGGAGCTTATCCGACTGGATGATAATTTATACAAGGTTGATTTTCCGTCAGTGGAAGAGCTGAAGAAAATCCTTAAGTTTGGTATAGCTCGAGTGTCGGGTACAGAATGTATTCTTGAATTTGATGCTTGGAAGCACACTGAACCCAAAGGCACACCTTTGCCTCAAGTATGGGTTTGTTTTTCAGGGGCACCCTCGAAGACTCTCAGCGATGTTAGGGTGGTTTGCAGCCTTGGGTCTTTGATCGGAAAGACCGAGCAAGTAGATATGCAGTTTACTCGGGCACATGGGGTGGCCAGGTTACTTGTCAGTGTTTGATCTATTGAGCACATTCTGGATGTGGTTCCGTGGATGCATGAAGGAGTGCTTTACAAACCGGATATTGAATTAGAGGATGCTGAGATGTTTCAGGAAGCAATACTAGGTGGAGGTGATGTGAACATGTCTGATAATGATGATGATACTGGCGATAGGGAGAATAACAGTGGTGATGGAGCACGTAAGGGTTTAGATGCGGATCAGTCGGAAGTCGGCTATACGTCGGGGGCCAGTGCTTGCTACATGACTCCGGCGCGGGTTGCTGAGGGGTCGCCTCGCGCGCTTGGGTTGGTGCTCCGGCGAGTCCCGAGCCCCAGGCTGCGCCCGCACACCACAGGGGGGGTGCCTGAGGGGTATTCGACGCTGGCAATTCCAGGGCAGGCGGCTCTGGACTCGGCCACGAGATCACCTCAGGCGCGTTCTTCATCGGCTTCGTTAGGAGGACGCCGGCCGTCCATGGGTCCTGTGGGGGTTGGACCTGGAGGCGCCAGGTCACCGACCCCCCCCCCCCCACTTCATGTGGGAACGTCACGACGGACGGCCCTGCGGAGATGCTGCAGGTCTCGCGGTCTACCAGGAGGTGATTGCGTTTGGCGGCCACCCGGACCCGGCGCTTTCTGGCAGGCGCGTCAGTGCTCGGGTTCAGAGCCAGCCTGATGCCGACGACTTTCAGCTTGGGCACGCGATGAGAGCTGCCAAGCTTAGGGACATCCAGGCCCAGACATGTATGTCTGTTAATAAGCAATGTTCTATTCTGCATTTTTCTGAACATGACGTTATGAGTTGAGCCCATGACATAGGAATCTCGCTAGGGACAAATGGGGCAGAAATGATTAAGTCCATTAATGACATCTTAGACCTAGAGGCTAAGAGAGCCTCTGAGTTGATAAGACAGTTAGCGGCGGTTAAACCTATGTCCGATGCCGATATTCATAATTTGAGTGTCCCCTCACTTGAGAATTTTTGCGACAAGATGATGCATGCATCGGAGGTCGATGAGGAGGCAGGAGGGATAGAGACTACGCTGTCAAGTGAGGAGTTGTCTAGTTTGGAGAGGTCACCGGAAAACATTGCTTCTCAAGCGGACATGCCGGTGTTAACCAAACCTAAACGACCCTGGAAGAGGAAGATCTATCCAGTGTCGGCGGTCCATAGGAGTGCGAGAGTGAAACTCAAGAAAAAATTCCATGATGAATGAAAGGGATCTTTTGGAATAGCAGAGGTCTGGCAGACTTGGCTAAGAAACGGTTCCTTGCTGAAACGACTATAGAGGATAAATTAGAGTTTATCGCTCTTCTTGAGATGGGTAGAGATAATTTCACGCCACAATTCCTAGGCTCACTTACAGCGGGAGTAGCCTTTGACTGGCACTGTCTTCCGCCAAGAGGGACATCCGGTGGGATTCTCTTGGGAGTGAAGTGTGAGTCTCTTGAAGTTATAAATGTTGTTAGAGGAGAATATACGGTGAAGTTCAGGGTTAGGTCCAAATTGGATGGGTTCCGTTGGGCCTTAGTGGCAGTCTATGGTGCTGCCCAACCAGAGTTTAAGCCGGAGTTCTTAGCAGATCTAGTTCGGATTTGTGGAGATGAAAGACTGCCAATTTTGGTAGGAGGCGATTTCAATATCATTAGGAGGAAGGAAGAAAAGAACAATGATCATTGTCGGTGTCAAAACCGGCGGATCTCGGGTAGGGGGTCCCGAACTGTGCGTCTAGGAGGATGGTAACAGGAGATAAGGGACACGATGTTTTTACCCAGGTTCGGGCCCTCTCGATGGAGATAAAACCCTACTCCTGCTGGATTAATATTGATGATATGGGTAGTACAAGAGTAGATCTACCATGAGATCAGAGAGGCTAAACCCTAGAAGCTAGCCTATGGTATGATTGTTGTTCGTCCGACGGATTAAAACCATCCGGTTTATATAGACACCGGAGAGGGCTAGGGTTACACAGAGTCGGTTAAAATGGGAGGAGATCTACATATCCGTATCGCCAAGCTTCCCTTCCACGCCAAGGAAAGTCCCATCCGGACACGGGACGAAGTCTTCAATCTTGTATCTTCATAGTCCAGGAGTCCGGCCAAAGGTTATAGTCCGGCTATCCGGACACCCCCTAATCCAGGACTCCCTCAGTAGCCCCCGAACCAGGCTTCAATGACGATGAGTCCGGCGCACAGATTTGTCTTCGGCATTGCAAGGCGGGTTCTTCTCCAAATTCCGTGTACCTGTTGAATAGTGTCCGGCTCCTTGTAAATATTGTGCTCCTTGGCTTCCGCGCCCAATAATGGCCATCTTCCACGTGTCGAACGAATGTGAAAAGCCAGGGTGTTTTACATTTACCCCCCTAGCTACACAAATGAGCTGTCTATTAAAGAGACGAGGATTTAGATCCGAATCACACCATCCTCCCTTCGCGAGCATTCATCAGAGCGCATACGACAGAGATCCATTCCATCATGGCCAGTCGACGCAGCTCCTCCTCTCGCCCTCCCAGCCCTCAGCCTGGAGATTGGGAGAGATGCTCCGTCCCGCACAGCAAGCTAGTGACGCTCCAAGCCAAGGGTTTCTCCCCCAGCCTACATGGTCCCGTTTGAGCCGGGCTTGCCACCTATAATGGTGGAGAGCAAGCGAGGCGTCCCAATCCCTCAAAGGAGAGCGGGTATGCCTTGTCCCTTATTTGATAAGAGGGCTCGGATTTCCAATTCATCCGTTTCTCCGGGGCTCACGGAGTTCTCGGCCTCTAGTTGCACAACCTTACGCCTGCCTCCATATTGCATATGCGGGCTTTGTAGCCCTTTGCGGGCTGTTTTTGGGCATCGAGGCTCATTTTATTTGTGGAAGAAGTTGTTCGCCTTGTGCCTGCTCTCGGGAGGGTCGATATATCAAGTGGGCGGAGCCGAACTATGGCGCATCCCCGGGACCGGATATCTATCCGGAACCCCAAAGAAGGCGTCCGAAGACTGGCCTTCAGAATGGTTTTACATAGAAGACGTCCCCCTGCCGGATCCTATTCGGATCGGCCTCCTTGAGTTCAATAGTGCTCCTCTGAAGAAGCGCCTAAGCTGGCGTCCACGGAGCCCTCAGGAGGAAAACGACAAGGACGTCCTTTACCTGATGAGCCGGATAAAATTGTTAGCTCATTCCGGACTGGCCATGATTGAGGTCATGGCCACATGTATTATGCGGGGGGTGCAGCCGCTTCAGTATAGAGGCCACCCCATGTGGGATTTCAACGGGGAGGATGATGCCACCCGCTGCGGCCGTAAGGGGCCGGGATCGGCTGCCGCTCTGACGAAGATCTTGTCCGCATTGTACAAGGGAGAAGAGGAGGAATTTCTCCCCGTCAATCCACAAGGAGGATTTTCTATGTACAATCCCCCAAACTAGGTAAGCGGACACTTCTTTTTGCCCATCCGTTCCATATTCCCGTGTTTAAGCATCTCATCTTGTGATTCCGACGCAGGAAATGCGCCAGGCCGTAAAGGATATAAACAACCTTGCTCCACAACCCGAGGATCCGGAACGGTCCCTCGATCCGGCCTCCCAAGAGGATCCGGACATATCCATGGAGTTGATCGATGGGGTATTTTACCAACTGAGCATCGACAATGCCTTGGTGGCTATTAGAGCCGATTATCCCGGACTGCTCCCCGCCTCACAGGTAACCGAGACCGAAATCTCAATACTTCGAGGATGATCCGTCCATGCTTATTTTTTATCACCGCATACCAATGGTGTTTCGCAGGGAAGGATCTCAAGGCGGAATGCCGAGCCTGCGGCGACTAGCCAACAAGGGATCGCGAGGGCGGGCAGGCTAAAAAGACACGCAGTCCGGGTCGAGGCACCGGCACAGCAGTAAGGCGCGCCGCCTTATTCCAAGGTATTATTCTTGCGATGCATACTAACGCCCGTGCTCTTTTGAGGAAAAAGAGGGCTCGCCAGACTATATCCGGAGAGGTCGCCAATCGCACCTGCACCAGCCAGGCTCCAAAGCCTGGTCCGAAAAGCAGAGGCAAACACGCAAGAGTGAATCCGGCGCTCCACCGACAGAGGATGCGGATAGACTATCCGCCACCAATTCCGAGGTGGAGAGTGCCATGAATCACAGGCGCCGCCGGACGGTTCTTCGCAACGCTTGTTTCTCCCAAGAGGCATTGGATGCCTTCAACTCGGGAGATGCGTACCTCCGTGCCGCTCAAAATGGTCTAGCCAGAGCCACGGAGCAGTATGTGAAAGACATACGGGTGAGAAAATTTGATAGTTATATATGTCAAGAGCCCCGAGACTTGAAACAGTTAGGATAACTGATTTAAGGATCATTTGTTATCTGAGGATCTTCTGAAAAGAATACCCAACTGTCGGGGAGTTGGAAGAGTGCAAAGCCCAACTTGAGGCCGCACTAGCCGCGGCAGGGGAGGCCAAGGAGACCCCCTCTGGTAATAGATGCTTCAAAAGATAAGTATGTTGTGAAGTGCGACATGTGTGCAAATCTTACAATAACATTGCAGATGGCGCCGGAGTAGATCCGGACAAGCAACAACTCTTGCGCCGGTTAAAGGCCGGCGAGAGCGTTCTTACGAAGGTGAGGCAGGAGAAGAATAATCTCCAAGATGCCAACACCCAGCTGGGCGAGGAACTAAAGGATGTTCGTGCCCAACTGTCGGACTCCGTTAAGGAGAATCGGCGGCTTCGACGCGGCATGTTTAGTAAGTGCTTGAACGAACTTTGAAAAAGAGTTCGGCGAGGAAGTCACTAACAGAGTTATGTCTGTAGGTATGCTAACAGGTCGTCCTGCAGAGGAAATGCCCGGTTCTACGGGTGATCCTCTTCCCGAGCTCTTACAACTGCACGAACGAGTTCGGCAGGTGATGAAAGGCGTCGCCCAGGCCTTGTGGCCATCTGTCTCCATGCCCGAAGGCCTTGGAGAGCTTGCAGAGAGGCTTAAGGGAGCCAGGTGGTGCTTCCGATTATGGAAGATATCGGCCTGCCGTCAAGGCGCCAGGGAGGCCTGGGCCATGGTGAAGACGCGGTACACGAAGGCTGACCCAAACCACATGGCCGAGGTCGGACCTATGGGGCCCGATGGGAAGGAGATCCCTGTGAGCTTAGTTTACGACCAGGTAGAGTTGGCCGCCAAATATTCCCAACAGGACTGTAAACTAGACAGCCTGTTGGATGGTATTGAAGAGGAATATACCCAGTCAAATTGACTATGTAATTTAAGATGACATGTAAAATGCCTTCTAGCCGGATTGTAGATCGTTTGTCATGGCAGACCTTTTCGCTTCAACCTCGGGACCCGATAGTCGGAGTGTGTCGAATACCCTCTCGGTTATGTAAGAACCGAGGCATGCGTGGAAACCAGGCGTGAGGTCATTAGTGCTTGAAATGGACAAGTGCCCAACTAGTTATGTTATATTACATGGTTAGTAAGAAACATCTTCCGGGAGAATAGTTCTGTTAGGGGTTCCTTTCTCGGGAGGCATGCCCTAAAGTGCATGTCGGACTGAAAAAAGCAGAAAAGCATCTGGGGGCGGATAAATAAACAAGTGAGAAATCATCTTTAGTTCACCGACCGAATATTCCCTTAAGAACGCTAGCTTTGGCTTCACCCAATCTGAGGTACACATCCGGTGACCGGCGGTAACAATCGCAGAGGTGCTCCCTTTACCGCCTAGCCGAACAATCGGGAACGTAGGGGTAAGCACAGGAGCCAGGCAACCCAGCTTGGCCAAAACGTAAGTCATATCGATGCATATAATGGTGAATAAAAGGTACATGCGGAAGTGTGACACATGTGTTGGGCATGAAGCCCGTATAAATAAGCTTCTGTAAAAGAAGGCCCCAGGTATAATGAGCGCGGATAGCGCGTCAATTGTGGGCGAACAAGGCGCGAACGAGCCCTTAAAGGCTGTAAGAGAAAAGGAGGGAGAAGGAGAGAAATAAAAGAGAGCTAATGTGTAAAAAATAGACAAAGGAAGGAGACGAACACAGAGTCCAACGCTAGGCGTAGAATCTTCGGAGACGGGCTGCGTTCCATGGATTCGGCTCGAGTCGGTTATTCGATGCATCTCGCAGACAGTACGCTCCACCAGTCAGGACTTGGTACATAATAAAGGGACCTTCCAATTTGGGCTTGAGTTTGTCCTTTTTCTTGTCCGGCAGGCGTAGAACTAACTCGCCAACATTGTAAGTTTTGGCCCGTACTGCTCTGCTTTGGTATCTTCGAGCCTGCTGTTGATAAAATGCGGAACGGGCTTTTTCCACGTCACGCTCCTCCTCCAAGGCGTCCAAACTGTCCTGCTAATCGAGTTCGGCTTCTCGTTCTTCGTACATGCGCACGCGAGGTGAGTCATGAATTATGTCGCAGGGCAGAACCGCCTCTGTGCCGTATACCATAAAGAATGGTGTGTATCCGGTGGTGCGATTTGGCGTGGTCCGCAACCCCCAGAGTACGGAGTCGAGCTCCTCTACCCAGTGTGTGTTAGATTCCTTGAGGGACCGCACTAATCTGGGTTTGATGCCGCTCATGATTAGACCATTTGCTCGCTCGACTTGACCGTTAGTTTGTGGGTGATAGACTGAAGCATAGTCGAGCTTGATGCCCATGTTTTTGCACCAGAGTTTTACCTCGTCGGCCGTAAAGTTCGTGCCATTATCAGTGATGATGCTGTGGGGGACGCCGTAACGGTGTACGACCCCTGATATGAAGTCTATCACCGGTCTGGATTTGGCCGTCTTAACAGGCTTGGCCTCTATCCATTTGGTGAATTTATCCACCATGACCAGTAGGTATTTTTGCTTGTGGGTTCCTCCTTTAAGGGGTCCAACCATGTCAAGCCCCCATACCACGAAGGGCCAGGTGATGGGTATAGTTTGGAGGGCGGTGGGTGGCATATGGCTTTGGTTAGCAAAGAGCTGGCAACCGACACATGGTTGGACTAAGTCCTGAGCATCTTCCCGGGCCGTCGGTCAATAAAATCATGTACGGGAGGCCTTGCTTACAAGGGCCCGGGCTGCGGCGTGGTGCCCGCCGAGTCCGACATGAATTTCAGCCAGTAGATTCCACCCTTCCTCTTCGGAGATACACCTTTGAAGGACTCCGGTGGTGCTTCTCTTATAAAGCTCTCCCTCATGGACTTTATAGGCTTTAGATCGCCGCACTATGCAGCGTGCCTCATTTTGGTCCTCGGGAGTTCCTGCCTGGTTAGGTAGGCTAGGAATGGTTACATCCCACGGGCAATGACTGCCATTATTACGTGGGCTGAAGATGTTACCGTTGGCGAGCCTCTGTTGTGTCGAGAATGTTCGTGTCAGGCGGTGCGGTTGGAGTCAGGCTGTTATTTCTGGATTCCCCTTCCCATAATACGGATGGCTTGAACAGCCTTTCCAAGAAGATGTTGGGGGGGGCGGCATCGCGCTTTGCGCCAATGCGTGCCAAGGCGTCTCTGCCTGATTGTTTTCCCGGGCTATATGGTGAAATTGAGCCCCTCGAACCGAGCTGACATTTTTAGGACGGCGTTGCGATAAGCTGCCATTTTCGGATCCTTGTCATCAAAGTCTCCATTTATTTGGGATATCGCGAGGTTCGAATCCCCGCGCACCTATAGACATTGAATGCCCATGGAGACTGCCATCCGGAGACCATGTAGAAGGGCCTCATATTCGGCTGCGTTGTTGGAGTCCGTATACATTATCTGGAGTACGTATTGAACTGTATCTCTGTTGGGGACGTCGAGCAGCGCTTGACCATTGAACCAACCAACATTTGGAGCCATCGAAGTGCATGATCCGGTTGGAATATGTGCCGTACTCTTTAGGGAGTTGACTTCAGTCCATTCGGCGATTTAAGTCGGCAAAACATGCGACTTAAGAGCTCACCGCGGCTTATAGGTTATGTCGAACGGGAGGAGTTCAATGGCCCATTTGGCGATCCGGCCCGTCGCATCGCGGTTGTTTATAATATCGTTAAGAGGTACTTCGAGGCTCTTTGTTATCGAACACTCTTGAAAGTAGTGTCGCAGCTTCGAGATGCCATAAATACGCGTCGCTATCTTTTGATAATGTCGGTACCGCGACTTGCATGGAGTGAGGACGGTGGACACGTAGTAAACTGGCTTTTGAAGGGAATTTGTGTCCGTCCGTTTTCGTTCAACGACGAAGCACTATGCTTACAACTTGATGAGTTGCCGCAATGTATAATAGCATTGGTTCGCTGATGTTAGAAGCGCCCAGCCAGGACGGGTTTGTTGCCAATATGGCTTTTATTTCTTTGAGTCCGGCGTGGTATGCATCCGTCCACTCGAAGTGTTGGTGCACCGAGGAGGTGATAAAGGGTAATGCCTTTTCTCCCAAGCGGGAGATAAAGCGGCTTAGAGCCGCCACGCATCGATCAATTTTGTATTTGTTTGAGGTCCTTTGGGATATCCAATTGTGACGAGCTTGGATCTTGGCGGGTTTGCTTCAATTCCTCTACGGATACAATGAAGCCCAAGAGCTTTCCGGCTGATGCAAAACGCATTTTCGGGTTAAGCTTGATGTCATATGTTCGGAGGTTGTCGAATGTGAGCTTCAAGTCGTCTACTAGAGTTTCGACATGCTTGGTTTTGACGACCACGTCATCTACGTATGCCTCTACTGTTTTGCCGATCTGGTTTGCCAGACATGTCTCAATCATGCGTTGATATGTTGCGCCGGCGTTTTTGAGCCCGAAGGGCATTGTGTTGAAGCAGAATGGGCCGTATGGGGTGATGAAAGCCGTTGCGGCTTGGTCTGGCTCTGCCATCTTAATTTGATGGTAGCCGGAGTATGCGTCGAGGAAACACAATGAATCGTGTCCTGCGGTAGCGTCAATAATTTGATCGATGCGGGGGAGGGGGAAGGGATCCTTTGGGCAAGCCTTGTTGAGGTCCTTGAAATCGATGCATAGGCGCCAGGATTTGTCCTTCTTTGGTACTGAGGGAGTCCTGGATTAGGGGGTGTCCGGATAGCCGGACTATAGCCTTTGTGTTGGGGAACGTTGCAGAAAATAAAAATTTTCCTACGGTTTCACCAAGATCCATCTATGAGTTCATCTAGCAACGAGTGATAGGAGTGCATCTACATACCTTTGTAGATCGTGGCGAGGCGTTCAAGAGAAGCGGGGTTGAGGGAGTCGTACTCGTCGTGATCCAAATCACCGATGACCAAGTGCGAGCGGACAGCACCTCCGCGTTCAACACACGTCACGGGCGGATGGCGTCTCCGCACCTTGATCCAGCAAGGAGGAGGAGAGGTTGAAGAAGATCCAGCAGCACGACGGTGTGGTGGTGGATGCAGCGAGGTTCCGCAGAGCTTCGCCGAGCTTCTGCGAGAGGGAGAGGTGTAGCAGGGGAGAGGGAGGCGCCAAGACTTGGGGTGCGGCTGACCTCACTCCCCCCCTTTATATAGGCCCCCTGGGGGGCGCCGGCCCCTCTAGATCCCATCTAGATGGGGGGGGCAGCGGCCAAGGGGGGAGGCTTGCCCCCCAAGGCAAGTGGGGCACCCCCCACCCCTAGGGTTTCCAACCCTAGGCGCAGGGGGGCCCAAGGGGGGGCGCACCAGCCCACTAGGGGCTGGTTCCCTCCCCACTTCAGCCCACGGGGCCCTCCGGGATAGGTGGCCCCACCCGGTGGACCCCCGGGAGCCATCCGGTGGTCCTGGTACAATACCGGTGACCCCCGAAACTCTCCCGATGGCCGAAACAGCACTTCCTATATATAATTCTTTACCTCCGGACCATTCCGGAACTCCTCGTGACGTCCGGGATCTCATCCGGGACTCCGAACAACTTTCGGTTTGCTGGATACTCATATCTCTACAACCCTAGCGTCACCGAACCTTAAGTGTGTAGACCCTACGGGTTTGGGAGACACGTAGACATGACCGAGACGGCTCTCCGGTAAATAACCAACAGCGGGATCTGGATACCCATGTTGGCTCCCACATGCTCCTCGATGATCTCATCAGATGAACCACGATGTCGAGGATCAAGCAACCCCGTATACAATTCCGTTTGTCAATCGGTATGTTACTTGCCCGAGATTCGATCGTCGGTATCCCAATACCTCGTTCAATCTCGTTACCGGCAAGTCACTTTACTCGTCCGTAATGCATGATCCGTGACCAAACACTTGGTCACTTTGAGCTCATTATGATGATGCATTACCGAGTGGGCCCGTGATACCTCTCCGTGTACGGAGTGACAAATCCGATCTCGATCCGTGACAACACAAGACACTTTCGGAGATACCTGTAGTGCACCTTTATAGTCACCCGATTCGTTGTGAAGTTTGGTACACCCAAAGCACTCCTACGGTATCCGGGAGTTACGATCTCATGGTCTAAGGAAATGATACTTGACATTGGAAAAGCTCTAGCAAAGCGAACTACGATCTTGTGCTATGCTTAGGATTGGGTCTTGTCCATCACATCATTCTCCTAATGATGTGATCCGTTATCAATGACATCCAATGTCCATAGTCGGAAACCATGACTATCTATTGATCAACGAGCTAGTCAACTAGAGGCTCACTAGGGACATGTTGTGGTCTATGTATTCACACGTGTATTATGATTTTCGGATAATACAATTATAGCATGAATAAAGACAATTATCACGAACAAGGAAATATAATAATAATCCTTTTATTATTGCCTCTAGGGCATATTTCCAACAGTCTCCCACTTGCACTAGAGTCAATAATCTAGTTACATTGTGATGAATCGAACACCCATAGAGTTACGGTGTTGATCATGTTTTGCTCATGGAAGAGGTTTAGTCAGCGGATCTGCGACATTCAGATCCGTATGCACTTTGCAAATTTCTATGTCTCCATCTTGAACATTTTCACGAATGGAGTTGAGCGGCGCTTGATGTGCCTGGTCTTCTTGTGAAACCTGGGCTCCTTGGCAAGTGCAATAGCTCCGGTGTTGTAATGAGAAGAGTTTGATCGGCCCGACGCATTGGGTATGACTCCTAGGTCGGTGATGAACTCCTTCACCCAAATTGCTTCATGCGCTGCCTCCGAGGCTGCCATGTACTCCGCTTCACATGTAGATCCCGCCACGGCCTCTGCTTGCAGCTGCACCAGCCACTTCTTGCTCCACCATTCAACATATACGTATCCGGTTTGTGACTTAGAGTCATCCAGATCTGTGTCGAAGCTAAGCGTCGGCGTAACCCTTATGACGAGCTCTTCGTCACCTCCATAAACGAGAAACATGTCCTTAGTCCTTTTCGGTACTTCAGGATATTCTTGACCGCTGTCCGGTGTTCCTTGCGGGATTACTTTGGTACCTTCCTACCAAACTTACGGCAAGGTTTACATCAGTTCGGTACACAGCATGGCATACATAATAGACCCTATGGCTGATGCATAGGGATGACACTCATCTCTTCTATATCTTACGCCGTGGTGGGACATTGAGCCGAGCTCAATTTCACACCTTGTAATACAGGCAAGAACCCTTTCTTGGACTGATCCATTTGAACTTCTTCAATATCTTATCAAGGTATGTGCTTTGTGAAAGACCTATGAGGCGTCTCGATCTATCCCTATAGATCTTGATGCCTAATATATAAGCAACTTCTCCAAGGTCCTTCATTGAAAAACTCTTATTCAAGTAGGCCTTAATGCTGTCCAAAAGTTCTATATCATTTCCCATCAAAAGTATGTCATCTACATATAATATGAGAAATGCTCTGAGCTCCCACTCACTTTCTTGTAGCGAGCTTCTCCATAAGTCTCGCATAAACTAAACGCTTTGATCATCTCATCAAAGCGAATGTTCCAACTCGAGATGCTTGCACCAGCCCATAAATGGATCATTGGAGCTTGCATACCTTGTTAGCATTCTTAGGGTCGACAAAACCTTCGGCTGCATCATATACAGTTCTTCCTTAAGATAGTCGTTAAGGAATGCCGTTTTGGCGTCCATTTGCCATATCTCATAATCATAGTATCGGCAATTGCTAACATGATTGAGACGGACTTCAGCTTAGCTAGGGAGAGAAAGTCTCATCGTAGTCAACGCCTTGAACTTGCCGATAACCCTTAGCGACAAGTCGAGCTTTATAGATGGTAACATTACCATCCGCGTCATCTTCTTCTTAAAGATCCATTTGTTTTCTATATTTCGCCGATCATCGGGCAAATCTGTCAAAGTCCATACTTTGTTTTCATACATGGATCCTATCTCGGATTGCATGGCTTCAAGCCATTTGTTGGAATCTGGCCCGCCATCGCTTCTTCATAGTTGAAGGTTCACCATTGTCCAACAACATGATTTCCGGGACAGGGTTGCCATACCACTCACGGTGTGGAGCGTGTCCTTGTGGACCAACGAAGTTCAGTAGCAACTTGATCCGAAGTACCTTGATCATCATCATTAATTTCCTCTCCGTCGGTGTAGGCACCACGGGAACATTTTCTGAGCTGCACTACTTTCCTGTTCAAGAGGTAGTACTTCATCGAGTTCTACTTTCCTCCACTTACTCCTTTCGAGAGAAACTCTTTTCCAGAAAGGATCCGTTCTTGGCAACAAAGATCTTGCCTTCGGATCTAAGGTAGAAGGTATACCCAATGGTTTCCTTAGGGTATCCTATGAAGGCGCATTTTCCGACTTTGGTTCGAGCTTTTCGGGTTGAAGTTTCTTGACATAAGCATCGCATCCCCAAACTTTTAGAAGCGACAGCTTAGGTTTCTTCCCAAACCATAATTCATACGGTGTCGTCTCAGCGGTTTAGGCGGTGCCCTATTTAAAGTGAATGTAGTTGTTTCTAGGCGTATCCCCAAAATGATAGCGGTAAATCGGTAGAGACATCATAGATCGCACCATATCCAATAGAGTGCGATTCGACGTTCGGACACACCGTTCGCTGAGGTGTTCGAGGCGGCGTGAGTTGTGAAACGATTCCACATTTCCTTAAGTGTGTACCAAATTCGTGACTTAAATATTCTCCTCCATGATCTGATCGTAAGAACTTTATTTTTCGGTCACGTTGATTCTCTACCTCATTCTGAAATTCCTTGAACTTTTCAAAGGTCTCGGACTTGTGTTTCATCAAGTAGACATACCCATATCTACTCAAGTCATCGGTGAGAGTGAGAACATAACGATATCCTCCATGAGCCTCAACGCTCATTGGACCGCACACATCGGTATGTATGATTTCCAATAAGTTGGTTGCTCGCTCCATTGTTCGGAGAAGCGGAGTTTGGTCATTTTCCCATAAGGCATGGTTCGCATGTGTCAAATGATTCATAATCGAGAGACTCTAAAGTCCATCGAGTATGGAGCTTCTTCATGCGCTTGACACCAATTTGACCAAGGCGGCTGTGCCACAAGTATGTGGGACTATCGTTATCAACTTTACATCTTTTGGTATTCACACTATGAATATGTGTAACATTACGTTCAAGATTCATTAAGAATAAACCATTGACCATCGAACATGACCATAAAACATATCTCTCATATAAATAGAACAACCATTATTCTCGGATTTAAATGAGTAGCCATCTCATATTAAGCGAGATCCCGATACAATGTTCATGCTCAAACTTGGCACTAAATAACAATTATTGAGGTTTAAAACTAATCCGTAGGTAAATGTAGAGGTAGCGTGCGGCAGCGATCACATCGACCTTGGAACCATTCCCGGCGCATCGTCACCTCGTCTTCGCCCGATCTCCGCTTATTCCGCGGATCCTGCTGTGAGTTACAAATATGAGCAACGACACGGTATCAAATACCGGGAGTGACTACGAGTCTTGGTAAGGTACACATCAATCACATGTATATCAAATATACCTTTAGTGTTGCGGCCTTCTTATGCGCTAAGTATTTGGGGCAGTTCCGCTTCGATGACCCTTCCTTTGCAATAAAAGCACTCGGTCTCAGGCTTGGGTCCATTCTTTGACTTCTTCCGGCAAGCTGGCTTGCAGGCGCGGCAACATCCTTGTCGTCCTTCTTGAAGTTCTTCTTACCCTTGCCCTTCTTGAACTTGGTGGTTTTATTGACCATCAACACTTGATGTTCCTTCTTGATTTCTACCTCTGCTGACTTCAGCATTGAAAATACTTCAGGAATAGTTTTCACCATCCCCGCATATTGTAGTTCATCACAAAGCTCTTGTAGCTCGGTGGGAGCGATGAAGGATTCTGCCAATGACCGCCTCGTCCAGGAGGTTAATGTCCAGCTGGGACAAGCGGTTGTGCAACCGGACATTTTGAGTATGTGCTCCTTGTGAACTATTTTCCTCCATCTTACAACTATAGAACTTGTCGGAGACTTCATATCTCGACCGGGCATGAGCTTGGAAAACCATTTTCAGCTCCTCGAACATCTCATATGCTCCGTGTTGCTCAAAAGCGCTTTTGGAGCCCGGTTCTAAGCTGTAAAGCATGCCGCCTGAGCGAGGGAGTAATCATCGACGTGACTGCCAAGCGTTCATAACATCTTGGTTCTGGGATGGGTGCTTCACCTAGCGGTGCTTCTAGGACATATTGTTTCTTGGCAGCTATGAGGATGATCCTCGGGTTCGGACCCATCCGAATAGTTGCTGCCATCATCTTTCGACTTGGTTTTCTCTAGGAGCAGCGTTGAAGTTCATGTTGACATGGCGTTGGCCATTTGATCTACAAGACATTTTGCAAAGATTTTAGACAAATGTTCATGATAATTAACTTCATCTAATCAAATTATTTAATGAACTCCCACTCAGATTTGACATCCCTCTAGTCATCTAAGTGTTACATGATCCGAGTCGACTAGGCGTGTCCGATCATCACGTGAGACGGACTAGTCATCGTCGGTGAACATCTCCATGTTGATCGTATCTTCCATCGACTCATGTTCGACCTTCGGTCTCTTGTGTTCGAGGCCATGTCTGTACATGCTAGGCTCGTCAAGTTAACCTAAGTGTTACGGATGTGTAAAACTGTCTTACACCGTTGTATGTGAGCGCAGGAATCTATCACACCGATCATCACATGGTGCTTGAAGCGACGAACTTTAGCAGCGGTATGCATTAGGAGAACACTTTCTTGAAATTATTATAAGGAATCATCTTATTTACTACCGTCGTTCTAAGTAAACAAGATGCATAAACATAATAAACATCACATGCAATTATATAGTAGTGACATGATATGGCCAATATCATATAGCTCCTTTGATCTCCATCTTCCGGGCTCCATGATCATCTTGTCACCGGCATGACACCATGATCTCCATCATCGTGTCTCCATGAAGTTGCTCGCCAACTATTACTTCTACTACTATAGCTAATGGTTTAGCAATAAAGCAAAGTAATTACATGGCGTTGAATCAATGACACGCAGGTCATACAATAATTAAGACAACTCCTATGGCTCCTGCCGGTTGTCATACTCATCGACATGCAAGTCGTGATTCCTATTACAAGAACATGATCTCATACATCACAATATATCATTCATCATACATCACAACTTTTGGCCATATCACATCACAAGGCAATTGCTGCAAAAACAAGTTAGACGTCCTCTAATTGCTCTTGCATCTTTTACGTGGCTGCAATAGGGTTCTAGCAAGAACGTTTTCTTACCTCTGAAAAAGCCTGGCGTGATTTGTCAACTTCTATTTACCCTTCATAAGGACCCTTTTCGTCGAATCTGCTCCAACTAAAGTGGGAGAGACAGACACCCGCTAGCCACCTTATGCAACTAGTGCATGTCAATCGGTGGAACCTGTCTCATGTAAGCGTACGTGTAAGGTCGGTCCGGGCCGCTTCATCCCACAATACCGCTGAAGCAAAATAAGACTAGTAGCAGCAAGAAAGTTGACAACATCTACGCCCACAACAAATTGTGTTCTACTCGTGCAACAGAGAACTACGCATAGACCTAGCTCATGATGCCACTGTTGGGGAACGTTGCAGAAAATAAAAAAATTCCTACGGTTTCACCAAGATCCATCTATGAGTTCATCTAGAAACGAGTGACAGGAGTGCATCTGCATACCTTTGTATATCGTGAGTGGAAGCGTTCAAGAGAACGGGGTTGAGGGAGTCGTACTCGTCGTGATCCAAATCACCGATGACAAGTGCCGAACAAACAGCACCTCTGCGTTCAACACACGTACGGAGCGGATGACGTCTCCCGCACCTTGATCCAGCAAGGAGGAGGAGAGGTTGAAGAAGATCCAGCATGACATGGCGTGGTGGTGGATGCGATGAGGGTTCCGTGAGCTTGCCGAGCTTCTGCGAGAGGAGAGGTGTAGCGAGGGAGAGGGGCGCCAAGACTTGGGGTGCGGCTGACCTCCTACCCCCTTTATATAGGCCCCACAGAGTGCAGCCCTCTAGATCCCATCTAGATGGGGGGCGGCTGACCAAGGGGAGGCTTGCCCCAAGGCAAGTGGGCACCCCACCCCTAGGGTTTCCAACCCTAGGCACAGAGAGGCAAGAGGCGCACCAGCCCACTAGGGGCTGGTTCCCTCCCCACTTCAGCCCACGGGGCCCTCCGGGATAGGTGGCCCCACCCGGTGGACCCCTGGAACCCTTCCGGTGGTCCCGGTACAATACCAGTGACCCCCGAAACTCTCCCGATGGCCGAAACAGCACTTCCTATATATAATTCTTTACCTCCGGACCATTACGAAACTCCTAGTGACGTCCGGGATCTCATCCGGGACTCCGAACAACTTTCGGTTTGCTGCATACTCATATCTCTACAACCCTAGTGTCACTGAACCTTAAGTGTGTAGACCCGACGGGTTCGGGAGACACGTAGACATGACCGAGACGGCTCTCCGGTCAATAACCAACAGCGGGATCTGGATACCCATGTTGGCTCCCACATGCTCCTCGATGATCTCATCGGATGAACCACGATGTCGAGATTCAAGCAACCCGTATACAATTCCCTTTGTCAATCGGTATGTTACTTGCCGAGATTCGATCGTCGGTATCCCAATAGCTCGTTCAATCTCGTTACGGCAAGTCACTTTACTCGTACCGTAATGCATGATCCGTGACCAAACACTTGGTCACTTTGAGCTCATTATGATGATGCATTACCGAGTGGGCCGATGATACCTCTCCGTGTCTGGAGTGACAAATCGATCTCGATCCGTGACAACCCAACAAACACTTTCGGAGATACCTGTAGTGCACCTTTATAGTCACCCGATTCGTTGTGGCGTTTGGTACACCAAAGCACTCCTACGGTATCCGGAGTTACGATCTCATGGTCTAAGGAAAGGATACTTGACATTGGAAAAGGTCTAGCAAAACGAACTACACGATCTTGTGCTATGCTTAGGATTGCGTCTTGTCCATCACATCATTCTCCTAATGATGTGATCCCGTTTATCAATGACATCCAATGTCCATAGTCAGGAAACCATGACTATCTATTGATCAACGAGCAAGTCAACTAGAGGCTCACTAGGGACATGTTGTGGTCTATGTATTCACACGTGTATTACGATTTCCGGATAATACAATTATAGCATGAATAAAAGACAATTATCACGAACAAGGAAATATAATAATAATCCTTTTATTATTGCCTCTAGGGCATATTTCCAACACTTTGGCCGGACTCCTGGACTATGAAGATACAAGATTGAAGACTTCGTCCCGTGTCCGGATGGGACTTTCCTTGACGTGGAAGGCAAGCTTGGCGATACGGATATGTAGATCTTCTACCATTGTAACCGACTACTGTGTAACCCTAACCCTCTTGGTGCCTATATAAACCGAAGGGTTTTAGTCCGTGGGGACGAACAACAATAATACCATAGGCTAGCTTCTAGGGTTTAGCCTCTCTGATCTCGTGGTAGATCTACTCTTGTACCACCCATATCATCAATATTAATCAAGAAGGAGTAGGGTTTTACCTCCATCGAGAGGGCCCGAACACTGGGTAAAAACATCGTGTCCCTTGTCTCCTGTTACCATCCGCCTAGGCGCTGATTCGGGACCCCCTACCGAGATCCGCCCGGTTTGACACCGACATTGGTGCTTTCATTGAGAGTTCCTATGTGTGCGTCATCTTTAGGCCTGATGGCTCCTCCGATCATCAACAACGATGCGCTCTGGGTGAGACTTTTCTCCCGGACAGATCTTCGTATTGGCGGCTTTGCACCGTGGGCCAATTAAGCAGCCATCTGGAGCAGATTAAGCTCGCCCCTGGCCACAGGTCAGATTTGGAAGTTTGAACTACGGTGACGTCGCGGAGACTTGATCTTGACGGGTTCGAGCCATAGCCAAGCGCGCCGCCGCATCACGAGGGCATGATCTAGCTCTGCCGCGAGCGGTGTCTGGAGGCCACACGGTGTCCGCTCCGACCTTTAGCTCGAGCCGATTGCGCCGATCAGGGCGGGGCGTGCCGCCTCGGGGCTGCGATCTCTGGCGATTGAGCCGTACACCTACCCCGTCCTTTGCGGCTTCGTAACTCAAGGCGCGGACTCCGAGCCTTCGCGCCCCCCAATCGAATCCGATTGGGCGCCGATCATGGAATTCACCGCGCGGACATCTTTCAGCTTTTCGCCCTTTGGCGACATCCTGAATTCACTAAAATCTCTCTCTTTATCGGAGAGCCTGGCGGATTATGGTCGGGAAGTTTGGGATGAGACGGACGAAGAAATTCAAAGCCCACCCACCACCCACCGTAGCCACTTGTCGATGATTTAACCGACATGCTCGACTTCGACTCGAAGACATCGGCGGTATGGACGGCGATGCAGGAGGCGAACAGAACCAGCGCCCACATGGCGCTGGAAGGCCACCTCGTCATCATCGACATATACATGGTGGACATCCCAAAAGATGGGAATGGCGATGGAACAGCGGAGGATGACCCCTCAAGAAACAGCCTAAGCGCCCGGCGTCGTGGCGCCGCTCTAAATCCGCCACAGCAAAAATGGTGATTCGGCACGGAGACAATAACGCCCGGACAGTCTTGAAGACAACCCCTCCGGCAGGATTTAGCGCGGGAGGATGGAGAAGCCAGCCCTCATGAGAGGCGGCAGAAAAAGAGGTGAGGGCGATAATTACATGCCTCCCTCGAAGATGAGGCAAGCCTCGATGACGGCAATTTCGTCGTGCCGAGAGGATCCGTCGAACAAGAGCTTTTCAAACGCAGGCTCATGGCCACGGCAAGCAGCCTCAAGAAAAAGCAGCAACAACTTAGAGCTGACCAAGACTTGCTAGCTAACAGATGGACTGAAGTCCTTGCGGCCGAAGAGTATGAACTCGAGCGCCCCTCCAAGAGCTACCCAAGACGCAGGCTGCTACCCCGATTTGAGGAGGAAGCACCCAAACCTACATCACAAGCGCATGACACGGCTGACTGACCACCTCGTGGCCGCGACAGAGAGGCCTCTCGGCCCTCAACTCAAGCCGCACCCCGGCGCCGCTCAAAAAATACCAAGGCGCGGGGAAATGCACCAGACCTGCGAGATATATTGGAGGACAAGGCAAGGCAAACAAGATCGATCTACGAATCGCGTGGGCGCCCCGCGACACGTGACGATAACCGTCACGCCGGATATGGCAACTCCGTCCGGGCCGAACACAGTAGACAAAGCTCATTTGAGCTGCGTCGTGATATACCCCAATACAGAGGCGCCGCACACCCACTATGCTTCACAGATGAAGTGATGGATCATCAAATCCCTGAGGGTTTCAAACCCGTAAACATTGAATCATACGATGGCACAACAGATCCTGCGGTTTGGATCGAGGACTATCTCCTTCACATCCACATGGCCCGCGGTGATGATCTACAAGCCATCAAATACCTCCCACTCAAGCTTAAAGGACCAGCCCGGCATTGGCTTAACAACTTGCCCATGAGTCAATCGGTTGTTGGGAAGACACGGAAGCCACATTCCTCGACAATTTCGAGGCACATATGTGCGACCACGAGCGCCGATGACCTAAGCCACATAATTCAGCAGCCGGAGGAATCGGCGGACAATTACGGACACGGTTCCTAACCAAGAAAAATCAAATCGTCGATTGTCCGGATCACGAGGCCCTTGCAGCCTTCAAACACAACATCCACGACGAGTGGCTTGCCCGGCACCTAGGACAGGAAAAGCCGAAATCCATGGCAGCCCTCACAACACTCATGAACCGCTTTTGCGCGGGAGAGGACAGCTGGCTAGCTCGTAGTAACAACATGACCAAGAGCCTGGTAATTCGGATACCAAGGACAGCAGCGGCAGGTCGGCGTTGCAACAAGCACAAGCGCCGCATAACCGCGATAATCTGAGGATACATCGATCAATGCGGATTGAGGCTCTAAACCGGTCAGCGAAAAAGCCATTTAAAAGAAATACTCGGGCTCGTCCAATTTGGACCGAATACTCGATCGCTCGTGCGGATACGGCACCCCGAAAAACCAGCCAATCACACCAACAGGGATTATTGGGTGTTCAGCGAGCGAGCAAGTTAAATGCGAAAACAATGACAAGGGCTGCATAGCGATGGCGAGGAGGAGCCCGGCCGTCGAACAATAGAGGACGAAGGGCTTCCCCCGCAAGTGCGGACGGTGAACATGATATATGCAACCCACATACCCAAAAGGGGCGGAGCGTGCACTAAAGGGCGTATATGCGATGGAGCGGTCGCCCCAAAGTTCAACCCGTGGTCTTCCTGCCCGATCACTTTTGATCGAAGGACCACCCACTAGCATCCGCCTTGGAGGATTCGCGCGTGGTTCTAGACCCAATCATTGTGGATTTTATCTCACTAGAGTCCTAATGGATGGCGGCAGCGAGCCTGAACCTGCTTTATCGGGACACGGTGCGCAAAATGGGCATAGACCCATCAAAGATTAAACCCACAACGACCTTTAAAGGCGTCATACCAGGTGTAGAGGCCAAGCTATGCAGGCTCGATTACACTTGAAGTGGTCTTGGATCCCGGATAACTTCGAGCGAGAGTTAATCTTGACATAGTCTCGTTCATGGCGGCTATCACGCATTGCTCGAGCGAACCGCATTTACAAAGTTCAATGCGGTGCCGCACTACGCATATCTCAAGCTCAAGATGCCAGGTCCTCGAGAAGTCATTACGGTCAATGGAAACACCGAACGCTCTCTCCGGACGGAGGAGCATACGGCGGCCCTCGCGGCGGAAGTACAAAGCAGCCTCCTAAGGCAATTCTCGAGTCCGGCTATTAAACGTCCGGACACCGTCAAGCGCGCCCGGAGTAACCTACAACAAGACCGCCTGGCACGTTCCGAGCACGCATAGCAATGCGGCCCAAAGCCCCAGCCCTCGCGAAATTGCGAAACCAGTACTACACGTACATAATTACGCTCTGGAAATACCATGGGCATAGGGGAAGGGGCACGACCACGGCATGCCCAGAATGTGGCTCAACCGCACCAGGGGCTCCCGATTGTGTCATTCTTTTCTTTTCTTCTTTTTTTACTTTCAGGACTCCGCTCTCACGAAGCCCTGTCCGGCAGTAGAATCGCCGAACACACGATGCAACAGCGGGAAGCGAAAGCTCGTCAGTGTCGGTGGTCTCTATTACAAGCGGTATACCTGTTTTACACACCATCCATAGCTTACCCACGGAGAGGACATGTTAAAAGTCCGTCCCTTGCTTATCACACTATTTGTATCGTTCTGCTCTTACTACAGCCCTTTTGAATAAACAATACATAGCTTCTCCCTATTATTGAATTCCCCTTTTTCTATATATATATATGTTCATTTATGACATTGTGCAACCGTACACTTTGGTGCGGGCAATACACCAGGGGCTTAAGTACCCCACAACATGGTGTGATAAGTCCGAACACTTTCACAAGTGTGGCACCCGAACTTATAGCATTATATGCATCGGCTCCGAATCATGTCTTGGGTCAATAGGTGGGTTTGCCCGGCTCCCATGTTTTGGTACCTTACGTTCCGTTATATCGGCTAAGGTAGCGCTGGGAGAACCACTACGATTGTGCCCGGTTGAGCTGGGTTAAGCACCACGGTGGAAAGCTAAAACTGACCGTCATGATAGAGGCGAGCGATCGCTGTTCGAGAGGGTTTGAGTCCCTAAAGACTTATGCCGCTTAGGCGAGTCGACATTGTCCGGCCTAGGTGTGGATAGCGCCCCGAACTCGGTCTTCCGAATACTAGGGGCTTCGCCGAAATTTAAAATTATAGAATTCTATGGCTAAGTGAGAGTATTCAAGCATTATAGTTCGGTTGCCTTGTTCGTCACGTTGAGCGCCTCCCTCAAAGGACCCAAGAATGGGAACAAGAGCGCTCAAGTTTATCCTGAACACCCCAGCACTCGTGGCATGGGGGCTGAAGCCGACGACTCGCCATCTCTCAAATTTAATACACGGCCACACAGAAGGTAATATTTTAAATTCAACAGTGTTGCTTAGCGCATATGAACAAGTTTTCAGCGTATAGGATAACAAATGCGAGTCTACTCAAATATTACATCTTTGGAACATTCATCCGCTATAAGGCGGGCACCCTTCAGGACGCCCTCATAATACATTTTAGGCTTGCGATGCTCCTTGCATGGTGGTGGTCCGTCCGTCACAAGCTTCTCAGCGTCCATCTTGCCCCAGTGTACCTTAGCAAGGGCAAGGGCCCTACGGGCACCTTCGATGCAGACGGAGCGCTTGACGACGTCAATCCATGGACAGGCGTCCACCAGCCGCCTCACCAGCCCGAAGTAGCTCCCAGGCATGGCTTCCTTAGGCCACAGCCGAACTATGAGGCCCCTCATGGCCTGTTCGGCCACCTTATGGAGCTCGACCAGCTGCTTCAACTGGTCGCTTAAGGGCACCGGGTGTCCGGCCTCAGCCTACTGAGACCACAACACCTTCTCCGTCGAGCTTCCCTCCTCGGCTCGGTAGAATGCGGCAGCATCAGACACACTGTGGGGCAGATCTGCGAATGCTCCTGGAGAGCTCCGGATTCGGGTAAGTAACAGATAATTCACTTTCACATGCTTGCTTTGCATATAGAATGCCTTACCGCGCTATCTTCTTCATCGCCTCAATTTCTGGAGGGCTTTTGGGCTTGGCCTTAGCGGCTTTAGGCGCTCTCAAGGGCCAAAGCGAGCTCGGACTCTCGAGTCTTTGAGTCATGCTCCAAACTCTCGTGTTTTTCCACGAGGCACAGAGCTCTTGCCGCACCTCCGCCACCCGCGCCTCCTGCTTCTCTCGCTTGGTGTGCTCATGCCGCATTTCTTCGGCCTTGGACACGCTTCCTTGAGTCGCCACCTTGTTCGTGGCCCTGCAGTATTCACGTTATTCCTGTCATCTTTTGCAACCACATCTTTTAAATACTCCCATAAGGTATTACTTACCTTCCTTGTCCTCGAGCCGCTTTTTGGCAAGTCCGAGCTCGTTCTTGGACCGCCCGAGGCTCTGCTTTAATGCATCAACCTCCATGATCGGTCTGGCGGAGGTCAGCAGTGCAGCCTGCATTCCCATATTGACATACTTATGTTAGACTCTTGCGTATATCTTTTTAGATCCTCAGTTCGGCTATTTCTTTCCGAACACCAAACTGAGCATCAGGGGCTACTGTCTATGCGGTAATATTTTTACATATCTTAAATACATACCTCAAAGCCTGTTAGAAGGCTGGCACAGGCTTCAGTCAGCCCACTCTAGGTGGACTGAACCTTCTGGATCACCACACTCATAACAGTGCGGTGCTCCTCGTCGATGGAAGCGCTGTTAAGCGCCTCCATCAAATCATCCGGTGCCTCCGGTTGGACGGAGGTCATCGGCGTCGCAGTCTTGCCCTTCTTACGAAGGGTCGCTGTCGGACTCGGAACCATTGAAGGTTCGGTATGGAGTCGGCACAGGGCGAACTTGAAGCCCTTGAGGTTTTATCCCCTTCGCCGGAGTCGGGAGGTCGCCTTGCGGCGCCTCCATAGCCACCTCCTCTGGCTGGGCCTTTTGGGACTCCACCCCGGCGTCATCCGCGGCAGCAGGAGATGAGGCGGTCGGAAGTGAGGTGCTATTCACCTCCGACGAATCAAGAGAGCCGCTCGACGAATCGTCGAGCCCGTCCTTGGGCGGGCTGCATGGTTATACTCGGCATTAGAAGATGTTGTGCAACAAATGGAGCGCCATGAGTTATTCGGTGTCCGGACACTTACGATTCGCCGAGGTTGGTCCTGGTAGCCCTCCTCTCCGCCGTCGTCGGCGTTGGTGGTGTAGTCCGGAGGAGGTCCTTCCTTCTTGGACCCTCCGGCCTCCCGATTAGGCGGCCTTCCTTTTCTTCTCTCCCGGGGAGAGGCCTCTTCCTCCTCCTCGTCTTCACGGGAGAGTCCGCCTCGAGTCATCGGACGATAAGTCGAGACAACACTGGCGCGGGAACTCCTCCGAGTTCCGTGGCCTTCTTCTTGTCCTTCTTCTCGGCACCACATGAGGTGCGGAACCAGCAACCCGTCAGCGGGCGTCCGCTGGAGTCTTCGGCAAGGGGCGGACAGTTAACCTGTCGGGCGTCTTCTGCCGATCTGTCAAAAGTGAGGAGTTTTAGATCCCGCATAGAGTCAAACTATGAAAAAGAGTCCCGTAAAGGGTAAAATAGCTTACCTCGCTGGCTTGATGCTGCGAGCTGAATCCGCGATCTTGATGGCGGATCACGGGAACCTCGGCGCCTTGAACAACACCTTCCGGGCATCTTCGTGCGTAGAGTGAAGAGCGGCTCAAATTCGGTGTTGTGCGGATCAAACTCCCACAAGTTGAAGGCCCGTTCTTTGGCATGGGAGGATCCGGCGGATGAGCATAACCTGGACTACGTTGACAAGCTTGAGCTTCTTGTCCACGAGGTTTGGACGCAGGTTTGGAGTCGGTCAGCTCTTCGAATTACCCCACATCAGGCCCGTCTCTTTCCATGAGGTGAGCCGTGTAGGGAAGCCAGATCGAATTTGGGGCCGCCGCCCATTTAAAGTCGCGGCTCGGTGATGTAGAACCACCCGATTGCCACCTTTATGGTCTCCACGAAGGAGCCCTCGAGCCATAAGACGTTGGCCATCTTGCCCACCATGGCACCTCCGCACTTCGCTTGGCGGCCGCCCACTACCTTCGGCTTGACATTGAAGGTCTTCAGCCATAAGCCGAAGTGGGGCTGGATCGAGAGGAAGGCCTCGCACCTGACGATGAGCGCCGAGATGTTGAGGATGAAATTCGGGGCGGATCGTGGAAATCTAGGCCGTAGTAGAACATGAGCCCCCGGACAAATGGGTGAAGTGGAAACCCTAGTCCGCATAGGAAGTGGGGGAGGAGCACCACCCTCTCATGGGGCCTGGGGGTGGGGATGAGCTGCCCCTTGTCGGGGAGCCGATGCGCGATGTCGTCGGACAAGTATCCGGCCTTCCGCAGCTTCTTGATGTGCCCCTCCGTGACGGAGGAGGCCATCCACTTGCCTCCCGCTCCGGAAATAGTTGGAGAAGGTTGAGGTGGGATGTGCGGGCTTGGGCGCTGGAGCTCGAGTGTGCGGAAATGGATAAGCAAAGGAGGAAGAAGGCGTGTGTGAAAAAGTGGATCCTTATCCCCTTATATGGACAGACAAAGCTATGCGTCCCCACCAGCCTGATAAAACTCGCTTATCTCCCAAGCGCCGTAATCGATGGCGCGGTTGGGTTACCCACGCCCGTATTGATGAGAATCCGGAATAAGGGACACGATCTACTGCTTTGACAAGGCGTGCCAAGAAACCGCCTCGCTAAGCGCGCTGAGGTGGGACGGTAAAATGATTGAATAAAGGCTTGGCCGTGGTGTGATATCACGCTGCGGAATCGTCGGCAGATTGAACTTGTGTAGATATTATTCTCTCTACGGTGGTATGTGGAACTTATTTTGCGAGCGGACACTATCCTTGTGTTCAAAATCTTCTATGAAGTATTCGGAGGAGGAAACCGCCTTGCAATGCGAAGACAATCTGCGTGCCGGACTCGTCGTCATTGAAGCCTGGTTGAGGGGGCTCTTGAGGAGTCTGGATTAGGGGTGTCGGGATAGCGGACAATAGCCTTTGGCCGGACTCCTGGACTATGAAGATACAAGATTGAAGACTTCTCCCATGTCCGGATGGGACTTTCCTTGGCGTGGAAGGCAAGCTTGGCGATATGGATATGTAGATCTCCTACCATTGTAACCGACTCTGTGTAACCCTAACCCTCTTCGGTGCCTATATAAACCGGAGGGTTTTAGTCCGTAGGACGAACAACAATAATACCATAGGCTAGCTTCTAGGGTTTAGCCTCTCTGATCTCGTTGTAGATCTACTCTTGTACTACCCATATCATCAATATAAATCAAGCAGGAGTAGGGTTTTACCTCCATCGAGAGGGCCCGAACCTGGGTAAAAACATCGTGTCCCTTGTCTCCTGTTACCATCCGCCTAGGCGCACGATTCGGGACCCCCTACCGAGATCCGCGGTTTGGACACCGCAGTACCATCACCAGGTTTGCTAGCCAGTCCGGATGTTTTATATCTCTGATGAATCCGGCCTCCAGCAGTTTGGCTAGCTCCTCTCCCATGGCTTGTCTCTTAGGTTCGGAGAAACGCCGAAGGGCCCGCTTGACTGGCTTGAATCCTTTTAGGATGTTTAGGCTGTGCTCGGCCAGCCGGCGTGGGATTCTGGCATGTCGAAGGTGCCGAGCAAAATGTCCCAATTTTGGCGTAGGAATTCCCGTGGTCTGGCGTCTACATCGGGGTTTAATTGTGCCCGATAGAGGCCGTTTTGTAGGGTCCGTTGGATGGACTTGGAATTTGACTATTTAGTCGCTGGTTTAAAAGAGGTGGACTTGGATCTTTTATCGAGTATCACGTCGTCCACATTCACCGTGGGCTTGGCGCGATCAGTTCCTCGGCCGCTAGGGCTTGGATAGTGCCTCAAGGGCGGTCTGGCTGTCTTATTTTGGTAGCGAGTGCTATGTCCGGGTCACTAGCAAGAGTGATGATTCTATTGGGCCCGGGCATTTTGAGCTTCATGTACCCGTAATGGGGTATAGCTTGAAAAATTGTAAATGCCTCTCGCCCTAATAGAGCGTGGTATCCGTTGGCCACTTGGAACGTGACCTCCTCGAACCTGTAATTATCCGGCGTGCCGAACACCACATCCAGTGTGATTTGTCCTGTACAGCGCACTTCCCGACTGGGCATTATCCCTCTAAAGGTTGTGTTGCTTCGCTCAATGCGGCTCCAGTCTATTTCCATTTTTCGAAGAGTTGTACCTTTAGTTCTAGTTTTCTTCTTCTCACTTGAACCATGTTTTGCTTCTTTATCACTAATGAAAATGGAATCAAGACACGTGTCGTTTGGAAAGCAAAGGACAAGGTCGTGTCACTTCAAATTCATCCATTAGTCATCATCTACGATATCATTCATGTTGGTTTTCCCCGAGCTCATCTATTGCATTTGTGACATGTTTTTTAGTTGGTGAGGCACTTATGTATATAACTTATTATGCAACCATGACCTCATCTCTTGGATGATAAATACTCTACACTTCTAGCGACACATAGTTTAGAAGAAGAACAGTTGTAGGTTTTTACTAGCTATGCAAGCACATGGAAGATATCTATAGAAATCTATGCAAACTTTTACCAATTGAGTTAGGATAATACTTGGAATAAGAGGTAGCGGGAAATTGGGTTTGCTTCCTACACGAAATTCGACAAGTGCCATCTGTATGCAAAGTGGCTACACCACAATGGTCACAAAACTGTCAAGCAGAATAACATAAGTGGGTGAGCGACAACTTGCAGGATTTATCTCTCACTGGAGCGGCTAATGACCCTCATGTACGTGCGTACACCATCTGCGGGAAGGACACACATATCATTGGAACGTATATGAGGTACGATGGTCACTGACATGATGTGGTCTCAGATGAATGGCATGTCAACTATGTGTCAAGTCTTATTGAGCTCTCTATGTCATCATTGCTCGGTGTAATTTAAGAAGTTGCATTTTAAGTAAAATTCCATCTAGTACTTTATAGATGGAAGAGTTGAGAGATCGAGGCCCTTGTTTGCCTTCACGATCATAATGCAATGTCTTGACCGGAAGCATGCCACCGTAGAAAGATCATGCTTTCATCCATCCATCCTCCCCCAGTTGGCGAGACATTGTCACAATGCCCTCTATCTCCACCATCGAAGAAGGCCCTTTGCCCCCCGGCTCTAGATCCAAGGGCGTTGTACGGTCCGTAGATTGAACCGCTCACCCAAGAGCATGCATAAACACTAGACTGATTACCATGGGAGCAACACTCCACAAGACACCTGAGGTTGGTCCCATCATAATTGATGTCCGGTGGTTTGTGGACATTGAACAACTGCTCGTGCTTGCATTTTCCTTTGGTAATCTCAAGTTTCTTCTTCTTTTCTTTGAGGCTTTATCGGGCCTTAAAATCAACTTCTCAAAAAGTGAAGTTATTGTGACTGGTGTCTCGGAGGAGGAGGAGGTTGTCAGAGTGTCTCAACTCCTCAATTGCAGTTTAGGCTCGTTTTCGTTCAAATACATGGGGCTCCCCATCTCTTCGCAGCGGCTATGTGCAAAGTGTTTGCTACTCTGGTCACTAAAGTTGGCAATTGAGTTATGCCATGGCGTGGGAGGTACAATACAAACGCGGGGAATGTCTGCCTCATTAATGCTTGCCCCTCCTCCCTCCCCATGTTTACTATGGGATTTTATCTCCTTTTGCAAGGCATCCACGATGGGTTTGACAAGCACAGAGGTGCTTTCTATTGAATGCTGTGGATAATAAGTGCAAGTATAGATTGGTTAAGTGGAAAATATTGTGTAGGCCAAAAAATCTTGGGGGGTTGGGCATCTTGAACACCTCTATCATGAACAAATGTCTTATTATTAAATGATGGCGGAGGATTATGACGTTAGGTCCTGATACAATTTGGTTCAAGCTACTCAAAGCTAAACAATTCCCACAGGGTAGCCCCACATTCGCGCCGTCCAGTCATGGTTGAAAGTTTTGGAAAGATCTAATCAAATTGCGGGATGTTTTTAGGGATCATGTTAAGTTTATCAAGGGGAATGGAGGTTCCACACGCTTTTGGTTAGATTGGTGGTGTGGTGATTCCAGCGGTTGTGTTCCCTGTTTTGTTCTCGTACTGCTCTCATCATGAGATCTCAATCTCTGGTCTTTCCCGCAATAACTAGGACCTGGACTTCTGGCGTTCCCTTGCTGCTGAAGAGTTGGGTGACTGGCACCACCTTGTTGCCATGTTCCTTATTCTCGAGGAGGAGGAGGACACTGTTGTCTGGCCTCATTCGACTTCCGGGAGGTTTCCAGTTAAATCTCTATATTCTAGGCTGGTTTTAGGCACTCACTTCCAAGTTTGATTCGGTCTTGAAAGCTAGAGTGGCACCCAAAATCAAAATCTTCTTATGGCAAGCTATTAGAGGGCAGCTCCCCGCGGCTAACCAGATTCACAAAAGAAACGGGCCTGGCTCCGATCGATGTGCTCTTTCCTCTGATTTGGAAGATTCCAATCATATTTTTCTTTGGGTGTGTTTTGTCCAAGCTGGTCTGGTGTTCTGTTCGGTCCTAGTTAGGTGTGGCATGGGCCCCGAATTCATTCACGGAGCTTCGCTTGCTCTCTATGAGCCTCCAGGGCCAGACCAAACTATTGTTTTGGGTGGGCTTTGCTGCCCATAGCTTCTAAAACTGGCCCGATAAGGGTACCGAAAAAGCCCTGATAAGGGTAAGCCATGCAACACGATGTTCTTTGTTTAGTGCTTGCCGTTCAAGTGTCCCAACATCTCAGAAAGTACGTGGTCGTACCTGGAACCAATGGAAAACTGATTTGGAGGAAAGGACAATAAACGTAGTGAGGTTTATAGTAGAGATGAACCAGATTGATGGTACCTATGTAAAACTCAAATTAGTAGACAACTGAGTAACTTTAAGTCAGTGTCTTTGTCCTAGCTTTCCACTCTTCAGCCAATGACCATAACTGTTAGTCTTAGATTCCCCCATGATTCTCATGACTATCAATGTTTTAAGGCGGTAAGGTGACCTAATGCGAATACCCACTGCCCTGACGCCTAAGCACATAAAGCGGGCATAACTGCAAGGCACAGCCAGGGTGCCTTGTCGGCTAAGCGTCAAAGGTGAGATGCCTTAAAAACAATGGTGACTATTGACAAAACAAAGGAGAAGATGATGTAACATTCTTTGTCTCGTTAATTCAAAGGCAGCTTTTCAGTTTTCAGACGTTCCATTTGTAAATGTGGATTTCCCGGGCCATCAAGAAAGTATCAGGACCCTCACTTGCATTTTGATGCAAAAGGAAAAGGCTATACCATAGTTCTCAATATGTTAGGTGAGTAGTGCATTTATATCATAAATATCTTATACAATACCCATACTCCAATGTAAAATCAGAGTGCACCCCATCAAGCTCCGGCTAAAACTGCGGCCCCCGCGTCATGCCTGCTTTGCTCTACCCCCTATTCACCCATGTTTCTCCATGAGTGCACACCATCACTGAGCAAGGGTGACGGCCTTCATGCCTCAGACCATATCAGAGACTTCAGAGCTTGTTGTGGTGTTGCCTATGCTGGTGAGTTTATGGGATACCGGAGGCAAAGACACTATTGGAATCGTGTTAAACGTCGAGTTCCACGGACACTCGGCAAAGGGACAAAACCCTTCGGCAAAGCCTTTGCCAAGCGCTGCACTCGGCAAAAGCCACCCTTGGCAGGGATCAGAAAGGAAATAGCTTAATAGCAGAAGGAATGGGAAACATTTCCGAGAGCCACACTTGGAAAATGATAGACTATCGAGAGTAGCTCTCGGAAAAGGGGTCGTCTGAGAACTGACACTACTATTGTGCCACTCCTTTTCTGGGAGTCGCTCTTGAAAAAGGAGTCGCTGAGCACTTCACTACTACAGGGTTGCCACTCTTTTCTGAGGGTGGCGATGCTCGGTAAACTGTCAGCTGCCATGTGAGACTCCCAGTCCCACTGGTCACGAGCATTGCCAAGCACTGCTCTCGGCAAAGACATAGTCATTTTTTTAAAGCAAATAATTTGAAATTTTTACTGATAAATGTGACCCGTGGGACCACATGGTCAGTTAGAAAAATGTGTCTATGATGTGTTCTTACCGAGGGTGACGTCGCAGCTCTCGGTATACGGTGAACCAAGTGACGACGTCGTCACTCCCGAACGGGCATGCCATGTGGCCTCCCTTTGTCGTGCGTGGCTCTCGATGTCTGCCCCGTTCGCCGTATGGGGCTTATTAGCCGTACGAGAGGGAGTTGCCGTGAAGCAAGTTTTTGTCCATTCTCTCAAAGGATTGCCCACCACCGGCTCGATCTAGGTGACGAACGCAGCTAGTCCTCAATGTTTGTGCCCGTGCACGTGTCCGGTTTGTGAGGCATCTGCCACGTGAAGGATGTGCATTGGGTATTCGTACACCACACCACCCTTTCATACATATGCCTTGGCCACACGCATGTAGGGCCAGTTGCCGGACCCTCCCCCCCTCAGGCGGTTTCCCGATCGAGCACCCAACCGGTGGCCCCGGCGGTCTACGGTGTTGACCGGCGCCGAGAGGGGATAGGGGTTGGTGAATACCTGCTTCTCGGTGTTAAGGTAGGTCACTGTTTTCATTCTTTTACTTTATATGTACTGCTTAATGCGAAGTTGAGATTGAAAAAATCTAACCGAAAACAGAAGTCATCAAAAGTCATGGCATTTTGGATATTTAGTCATTAAAAGTCATGAAATATCACAAAAAAAAGTGGCAAAGAAACACAGACAAATGGGAGGAAAATATGATGTGGCCTTTATCGAGAGTCGATAAACGGCTCTCGGTAAAGGTCCTAACCCTAGGTCTACCCATCCTCTCCATTCGTAGTTGTGCTCTGTAAATATGTGTTATTCCTTTTGTTGTTGTTTACATGTCCTTTTATTTTCTTACATGCTTCGCAAAGCACCTTACCATTTTAGTTAGACATTACCGAGATGGGGATTTTCGGTCGTGCCCCCTTACGGAGGCCCGGACGGTCTACGATGTTGACAAGCACCGAGAGGGGGTAGGGTTGATGAATACCTTCTTGTCCATCTTACAACGGGTCTCTATTTTCATTCTTCTACTTTATAGTGCTTAGAAGTTGAGATTTGAAAAAATCTAGCCCAAAACACAAGTCATTAAAAGTCATGTCATTTTGAAACTTGAGTCATTAAAAGACATGAAATATCAGACACAAAATGAGAGTGGCAAATATACACACACAAATAAAAGGTAAATATGATGTGGCTTACTCAGTACCGAGGGTCGATAACCGTTTTCAGTAATAGTTGCATGTACCAAGAGCCCTCTCGGTACAGGTCGTAACCCTAGGTCTAGGGGTCTTCACCGTTTGTAGCCGTGCTTGGTAAGAATTTTTCTCCCTATTGCAAGTATCTCTTTCTTTCCTGGCCTAATTGATTTACTTGTCACTAACGAACAAATTAGCCAAGGATAACTTCATCCTAAATGCGCTATAATTTTGTGCCTTGGGCACCGTAATATACCTTATATAAAGAAACGAAGGGAGTAGTGCTTAGAAGTTGAGATTTAGAAAAATCTAACACAAAACAGTCATGGCATTTTGAAACTTTAGTCACTAAAAGATAGTGAAATATCAGACAAAACATAGAGGGCAAAACAACACACACACACAAAAGGAAAATAGGATGTGGCATATACTTTGCCGAGTGTCGACAAACGATTCTTGGTAATATGGAAAGTAACTGACGGAGCCGTCTGTTGCGAACGGGCATGCCACGTGACTCCTCTTTATCGTGCGCGGCTCTCGGCATTTGCGTCGTTTGCCGTGCGATTCTTGTTCACCGTGAGCCCGTGACGGCAAAGTAGGCAGTTGCGCCGTGAAGTCAGGTTTGCCAAGAGTGGCTCTCGGCATTTTTTAGTTTGCTGAGTGTCTGCATTTTGGCTCTCGGCGAAGACTATGACACCCGGTGTATATGAAAATTCCAGTAGTGAGATGAGTGTGCTGTGTTACCAGTAGCATTTCCCACATGGCTTAACCTTCATGAGCGCACAATGCCACCATGACTATAGTTATGCCGGGCATTTCGAGTATGCTATAAAGATATTGACTGTGCATCGCCTTGCTAAGATAAGGCTAGACTCTTTTAAAAATACAAAAGAATAAACAAGGCTAAGATAAGCTTTCAAGTTGGACCTTAAAAGCTAGAAATTCCATGTTAAGTAGAGCAAAACTGAAATTATAGTGAGGTGGAATGTAAAGTGACATACAATGCCAGATGTGTTGTCCATAGGTGAGCCGTTGCCATCTTTGTCGGTCAGAGCAAAGAACTGCGAATACCGTGGATTTTCCATATCAAGTAAGGCGTTTTGGTGTCCAGGCTCATCTGCACCCTGTTAAAAAAGCCGTAAAAAATTCAAAACAAAATAAAAAATTCCAATTTTTTAAGTGGTAGACAATTTGATGTGTGAGGCCCACTTCAAATTTCAAGTCATTTGGACATATGAGTAGCTCTCAGCAAAAAAGACAAATCGGACCAAAACAGTACATGAACAGTAAACATTTTTACTAACCCTTATTTTTTCTTCTTTGCTGAGAGCTCTTCAAATGTTCAAATGACTTGAAAATTGAAGCAAACCTCACGTATCAAATTGTCTACCACTGTCCAGATGAGTTGAGAATGTCACTGTCCATCTAAACATTAGTTCTTACAGATTTTGGGATTTTCATGTTTTTCATTTCAGTTTGTTTTCCATACATATTGTGCATGTTGTTACGTAGGAAGTATTTTTTAGATACACACTACCATATATAAATACATGATTAACATTTTGTGAAACATATAATTTTTATGTCCAATTTTGGTATACATCAAAAATAATTTTTATATACACGTTTAACATCTTACAATTACATTATTATTTTTCAAAACATATATTTTATGTCAATATTTCCATACACATTGTACACGTTTAATATTTTCAAAATACATGATTAACATTGTCAAAACTACATTTTTCATGTATATTTTTTCGTTGACATGGTATATTTTTTGCATACATCGGAAAAAACTTCTATACACTTTTAAATTTTCCAATAACATGACTAACATTTTTAAGGTGTGTTGTTTCAAAATTTATTTTCTTCATACACATTGTAGCATTTTCGAATACATTAGAAACATTTTCCTAGTGTGTGATTAAAATATTTCATATTTGTTATATAAATTAATTTTTATAATTGATATATTAAGTATATTGTGAAACACATGCGATAGTAAAAATAAAAAAACAAAAGGACAATGCAAAAATGTGAAGAAAAACCAAAATAAAAAAACGGGGAAGCCTTGTGGTTCACTGGGATACCTAATTGCTCAGTGACAGCCCAATATCCTTCTATCTCGTGTGAAGCCATACATAGGCGCGGCCCAGCTGCGGGAGCCGCAGCCTCTTTCTTTTTTCTGTTTTCCGTTTTCATTTTTCATTTTATTTTTGTACTCTTCTTATACTTTAAAATATATATATATATATATATATATATATATATATATATATATATATATAAAACAAAAACACTATCAACACACATTCAAAAATTGTTGAATAAATATTACAAAATGTTGAACAAGAATTTGAAAAATGTTAAACAAGTATTTGAAAATGTTGAATACATGGACTATTGAAAATGATGCAAAAGTATTTGAAAAATGTTGAATAGGTATTAAAAATGTTGAATAAGTATTTGAAATTGTTGAAAAGAATATGAAAATTGTTGAAAAGTATTTGTAAAATGTTGAATAATAGTTGAAAATGTTGAACAAGTATTTGAATAATGTTGAATAGGTATTCAAAAATGTTGAATGAGTATATGAAAATGATGAACAAGTATTTGAAAATTTTGATAAGGTGTTTGAAAAAATATAGAATAACTATTAAAGTGTTGAACAGTTATTTCAAAAATGTTGAATAAGCATTCAGACAATGTTGAATGTGTATACAAAAAATGTGACCACTTATTATGAAAACGAAACCAGACATGAGAAAAAAGAAAAAAAGAAAAAATGGAGAAGAAGAAAAGAAACCAAAGAAAAAATGGAGAAGAAAAAAAACCAAACAAGAAATGGAGAAAAAAAAGAAAAGCCGGAGAAAACCGTATGAAAAACGAAAACAAAAACCGAAAAAAGAAACCAGAAATACTAGTGAAAAAGCCACCTAGAAGCAGCATCAAGTACGTTTTGTTCTAGTTATGAACACCATCTGGACATTGGTGTGGTGGCTAGCAGCGCGATTTTGTTGCCCGATATCTCAAAACTCTTAAGTGAGACATCTTTGGATCGATTGCTTAATGCGATACATAGTTCGCGCGGGTTTGGGCTACTGGCGCTTAATGCGATAAATAGCTCCCGCGGGTTTGGGCTACTGGCGCTTGAAGAAGACACCTAGTGACCGGTCCAACAATTATTCAATCGGAAACGTGACACTCGGACGATCAACTCATCCATCAAACTATCTTAAACAACTGATCAATCGAATGAAACCTTGTCAAATCAGTCGTTTGCTCGCTCTCTTCTGGTTGCGTGGTTGACAAGTTGACCATCCAATAGTTGACCGTTGATATTTAAAAATTTCATTGATTTTGAAAAAGTTCATCAATTTTGAAGAAAAGTTCACAAACTGAAAAACATTCATCAACTTTGAAAAAAGGTTACAAATTTAGCAAACGTTCATCGATTTAATGATTTTGAAAAAAGTTCACAAATTTTTTAAAAAAGAGTTCTACAATTTTGAAATAAATTCACGGATTAGAAAAAAATCACGAGTTTTGGAAATAAGTGAACAAAAATTGAAAATAGTTTGCGGATTTAGAAAAAGTTCTCTTTTTATGAAAGGATTCTCTGAAAAATGGCGTTAGTGGATCCAAAGTTTTGTTACTGGAGGCAGTGTGACTGTCAAAATCAATGATGACGTGGACCATTACTTTCAGGCGAATAAAGATTGTGTCAAGGTAATGCTTGGTGCGATCAATCAGAATAGAGGATATTGTCCAATGTTATTTAACATTGTTGCAGACATGTCGTCTATTCTGATTGATCGCACCGAGCAGGAGGGTCAGACTACAGGAGTAGTACCGCACCTTATGGATGGCGGGCTCTCTATTCTACAATATGCCGATGATACGATTCTTTTCATGAAACATGACTTGGATAAGATTCAAAATTAGAGTTTCAAATTTTCAGCATTTGAGATGATGTCGGTCCTCAAAATTAGCTTTCATGAGAGTGGATTGTTAGGCTTTGGAGAAGCCAATGAGGTGGCGCCTCATTACACTAGCTTGTTTGGTTGTGGAAAGGCCATTTCCTGATTAAATATTTAGGAATTCTGACTCATAATCTGTATCTCACTAATGCGAAGTGAAAACATATAGAGGAGCGCTTAGAGAAATGGTTGGTCAGTCAGAAAGGCTAGTTGCTCTTTGTTGCAGGACAACTAGTCTTGATCAATTCAGTCCTCACAAATATGGTTCTATGTATATATATTTTCCAACTCTCAAAAGAGGTCTTACAAAGGCTAGATTATTTCAGATCCAGATTCTTTTGCCAAGGAGACAGTGAAAGAAAAGATACATACTAGCCAAATGGAGTATGGTTTGTAGGTCGAAAGAACAATGCGGCCTTAACATTCATGTTCTGCAGATGAAGAATATTTCCTTAGTAAATGGGTATTTAGGCTACTTACTAAGGATGATGTATGGCAAAACCTGTTGCGCAATAAGTATCTTGGCTAAAAAGCTGTGTCCCAGGCCTATTGCAAACCTGTTAACTCGCAATTTTGGGATGGACTAGTGGCTTGTTAAGACCATCCTCCGAGAACAATATCCTGCTTTGTACCACATTGTTTGTGATAAAAATGATACTATTGTGTAGGTGCTCAGTTAATCCCCATCAGATATTTTTTTTAGGTCAGATTTGATTAGCCCCTGTCTTATTTCATGGCAGAATCTTCTACCCCGATTGGAGTCGATTAACCTGACAAATAGGCGAGATGAGTCTCATTGGAATCTCACTATATCAGGGTAACAATCGACTCTATGTACCGTCCGCTCATGCATTCAGAGATCCCAGTGAATAATAACAAGAAAATATAAAAGTCAAAGATTCCACAAATTAAAATCTTCATGTGGTATCTTTAGAGGGGAGTTACGCTAATCAAAGACAGCCTCCCCGTTTGCAATTGGCAAAGAAAGCAACAAGTGTGGCTTTTGTACTGACAATAAGACCATCAAACGTTATTTTTTTCATAGCAAGTTTGCGCGTTCTACATGGCCATTCAATTCAGGTATTGTATCCGTCCACAAGTGTTGTCAATATTTTTGGTCATTGGTTGGACGGTATTTAAGATAAGTTTAAAGCACTAATAAAAATGGGAGTGTATGTCTTGCTATGATCGATTTGGCTATGTAGAAATGATTTGATTTTATGAATAAATTATTATCCTTTGCAGGTTATTCTCCGCTGTACGCACTCGCTTCATACATGGTCTACACTACATCAAACAGAGTGTCAACCGCTACTCAATGCGGCGGGTATGCGGTTGAAGAGACATGTTGCTCATATAATTTGTATGCACTTAATGGTACATTTTAAGTCAATAAAACACCATTTATATAGAAAAACATCAACTTCAATAACCGAAAGGCAGCAAAGAGCCAAAGACGACCGTCGTTGTTCGACGTTCATGGTGATTGTGGCCGAAATGGTGTTGGCGATCAATGAAACGTGTGACATGGAGATACGCCAACATGGACATGTACGTCGCCCACTGGGTGTCTCTTCCCCAGGACATGCGCTCCGTTTTCTCTTCTTTCCGGCTACTCGCTCTCGCCCTCTTCCGAAACCTCAAGCACGGGCCGGCGGAGTCTGCCGTTCGATCTCCTGTACATACCAGCGCGCGCACGCTACGTACAGCGCGCGCATGCCACTTTTACAGTGGCCATCGTCACACGCGCATCGCCAGTTATTCGCCGACCAAGCCATGCCATGGACACGGGTGCTTGTCAGGTTCCATCGACTACGCGAGTGCATGCCAAGATTCCGTCGCTCCAATCGTCACAAGCTTTCGCCCGGCCCTACGATCGCGCGGCGGCGAGCAGATCTATCATCCTCCACTGACCACCGCCCACCGCCGTATCGGCGCAAAGTCAGCGTGCAGGAAGAAAAAGTGGCACGCCGATATGCTTCACTTTGCCCCGTCGTGCTTTCGTGCGCATCTAGTAAGTTCTGTAAGCTCGATCCTTGCATATACCACATTTGTAATAACATGCGTCTTATTCACGTCCGAATAATCTGAGGCGGGCGTCGATCATCGAGATCAAGCAATCACATGTGCCACAACATCAAGATTTGTTTACAAGGTTCACTTTTTATCGGCTATATCTTCAGGGCTCTTCCTCGCAATATCACACACCGACTACCTAGGCGTCGGTACATGTTGTTGACTCTCTCTGTGTGTATGTGCTATTATGTTGGCATATATTATATCATGTGTCTTTAGGACCAGCGCGACGAGACTAGCTCCCCAAGTCTGGATCAGGGTGTCGTAACTGCAAGACAAAACGACCACCCGAGCCGCCCTCCGCTACACCTCTTGCTGCTCACACGACCAAGATAATAGCCGCCGCCGCCACCACAATGCAGGTCGCCCGAGAGCCATCCATGTGAACCGGCATCCATGTTTGAGAAACCACCAACGATCTTCAATACAACTCCCCAACCATGGTAGAAAGAGCGAAAGGCGCCTCCTTTCACTCCTAGCCCGACATCAATCCGCCACTGCACCACCGGCCGCAGCCCCCGAGATATAGCCTCGAGAGCCTCCTCCGAGCCCGCCTGCGTGTCGCCACACCCTGACCTAGCGCCGCGTCACCGGCCGAGAACATCGGCCCGCACCGAGCCCCCACGCGCAGAGAGGAGAGTCAGGCCCGCCGCCGCCAGCACCTACCGTGCTTTGCCCGATGGTGCAGACCAGCAGCGGCGGGGAGGGGAGAAGGCGGCCGGGGACGCGGCCCCCGACGGCTTGGGTTTTCAGAGAAACGTACGTGCGTAGCGAGCTATGGCAGGCTGTTGCCTTTTCTTCTTCTCCTTGTTTTTTTTTTTTGAGAATTCTTCTTCTCCTTGTTTTTTTTTTTGAGAAATTCTTCATTCAAATTACGAATCAGTATAAAGTTGACTCTTACAAGCACACTGAAACGCAACACAAAAGACCATGAACACCTAGAGTACCCTAAGACAACCATAACACAAAAAGATCTCCGGAGCCCCGTGTCATCATCCCTGAATTTTGAGAGAAGACCCCTGCAGCAGAAGGATCTGCAACCAATCGCAAACAGGTCATCATCTTCGACCACGGTACAATTGCCGCCACGCTGCTTCCTCCTTTCTTGACAAGGGCATGGACATCAATCCAACACACTGCAATGACCGTCGCCATCTTTGGCTTTGAGATGCATGAAAAGTGTCCTTCCGAAAGGAAGAGAACTCGAAGTCGTCCGACCGGCCCAAAGACCATGCCGGGCTATCAGTAAGGGAGAAGAAAGGTCTTCGTCTCCCTGCATCCATCGCCCATCTAAGGATCCAAACAGCCAGTGCCGATGAACCTCCAACCACATATGATGCCTTTCTTTGTTTCTGTGGTCACGATGACTCTAGTCCAAAGCAGAGCGGATCGCGAGCCCCACGATCTCGGACCGGATCCGACCCTACGTGACATCCTTGTCAGCAGCAAAGCGACAGACACACAGAATCGCGCGGCATGGCACTTAAAATTTCTTAGAAAAAGAAAGAATGTTTTTCCTTTGTTCTTTGCCACACCCACATGGCCGCACGCATGGCCGCCCCGGCGACGAAAAACACCACTCCGTCAATCCACGCCTTTCTCTGGAACGCCCGGCCGGGTATAAAAGGAGGCCGTAGCAAAGCAGGAACTCATCGACCATTCGCTAGCTAGCTACTCCGAGGTCTGTCAAGATACGCAAGCACGCACTCTCATCATTTACAACTGTTTTCTGCATGGCTTCCTCGGCGTCTCTCCTCCTCCTCATCATCACTGCTTTGCACGTGTGTTGCTGCCACGGGCAAGGCAGCGGCGACGGCGCGGTGGCGGCGATCTACAGCCTCGGCGACTCCATCACGGACACGGGGAACCTGGCCAAGGAGGCGCCGCCGGGCGCCTTCGAGACTATCAAGCACCTCCCCTACGGCGTCACCTTCGGCCGCCCCACCGGCCGCTGCTCCGACGGACTCCTCATGATCGACTTCCTCGGTACGGACGTTAGTCCCAACTGAACAGAGAAGGAGTAGTACTACACGTAGTGAACGTACGTGACACTCTGGTTCATGTGCAAATGCAGCTCAGGACATGGGCCTCCCGTTCCTCAACCCTTACCTGGCCAAGAACATGAGCTTCGACCACGGAGCCAACTTCGCCGTCGCCGGAGCCACCACCATGGACGTCGCCGACCAGTTCAACGGGAGCTTCTCCATGCCTTTCACCGCAAATTCCCTCAAGCTGCAGCTCCGGTGGTTCAAAGACTTCATGAAGTCCACCTTCAGCACCGACCAAGGCAATTCAAAAATATTTCTTCCCTCACTACTTTCTCTCAATGCATGCTCTGTTTTCAACAGTCAGGCATACAATTTGTGCGTGCAGAAATTCGCAAGAGGCTCCAATCTTCTCTGGTTTTGGTCGGGGAGATCGGAGGAAACGACTACAACTTCGCCTTCTACGCAAACAAGTCTGTCAGTGAGGTGGAGAAAATGATCCCAGCTGTGGTTCAGACCATCATCAACGCCACCAAGGTACCATCAAAACATCTTCTATCACAAGTACATCCAACGATTAACCTCAGGAACTAACTCCGTCGAGTCGTTGCCCCTATCATCACAGGAAGTGCTCTGCCCCTATTATCACAGGAAGTGCTCGACATGGGCGCGAGCAGAGTCATCGTCCCGGGCAACTTCCCCATCGGCTGCCTCCCGAGCTACCTCACCGCAATGGCCGCACCAGAGCCCTCGGCCTACGACTCCACGGCCTGCCTCAAGGACCTCAACCTCTTCGCCGCCAAGCACAACGCGCAGCTCCAGCAAGCCGTGGCCGGTCTCCGGGCGTCATACCCAGACGCGGCCATCGCCTAAGCCGACTACTTCAACTCCTTCCTCAGCCTCCTCAAGGGCGCCCCGGCGCTCGGCTTCGACTCGAATAGCACGCACAAGGCGTGCTGCGGCGCCGGCGGCAGGTACAACTACGATTTGAGGCTGATGTGCGGCGTGGAGGGGACGGCGGTGTGCGCCGACCCGCCGGCGTACGTGAGCTGGGACGGCATCCACATGACGCAGGCGGCGTACAAGGCCATGTCCAGGCTCATCTACCACGGCCGGTACCTGCAGCCACAGATACTCAACTTCCCGGAGAAGAATGGGCAGACGTGATGAAACTGTTTTGATTCTCCCCTAGATGATGGAAACCTCGCCGCGACATTTTGAGCCTTTGATGAGTTCTTCCACGGCTATGCTATATAAGCTATATATGTGCTCTGCACTATGTATCCAGACTAAACTACGAGGTAAAGTAAAAGTAAAGATGCAGTTTTAGCATGTTGAGCAGGGTACACAGTTACAAACAAAGTTAGTCTCTCAACTAAAATGAGAGGATTTTACGTGTTGATTTGGTACACAGTTAATACAAACCTACATTCCTCTAAAGAAGTTGCAAAGTTACAGCATAAGAGTGGCTTGCCCCTGGTATGTTGCCTCAGTTCATGTATCTAGCTAGTGCTATCACGCTTTCATCTGGACTCCAAAGCCTCCAGCGAGCTTTGATCCTTGAGAGTACAAGGGCAAATCTTACAGGGAAAAACCTACCAGCAAATAAATGTGCACAAATCCAAACGCTGAGAGCTAAAGATTTAACAGCCTTGATTTGATATATGCTAAACAACTATCTACATTGAGAATACCAGTTGAGCTCAGAATTCTGGCGAATGATCTCCGATGCAAAGTTGTTTGAAGCGGGATAGCAGCAATGTTAAATCTGGGTCAGCTTCATGCTTCTTCCAAGCTTCCTCAAACTGCTGTCCCTTGCATCTACAAGGGTACATCTTACCATGAGAAGACCGAATGACAGATCTCAGAGGAAGAAATGATGAAATGCGGCAAAGTACAAAAAATTTAAGTAGGAGTTCTGGCTGGATATGTATAAGTAGTAAATATTAAGAATAACAGCAATTAGCTCCTGAATCCAAGCGGCAGAAACCAACAGAAGATAACCATTTCTCCCGGGACAGAAACTGACCTGGTTTGAGTGCACTCTCTAAAGATCAGAATACTTTACATCCATCACCACTCCAGTATCATAATATAAGGTTAACATTAAATATTTTTACCCTAGCCAGAAGTATTGTTCCAGCTAGTCCATTGATTGGACAGACCCAGTGCTAGAAGCTCCCACACCAGGTGGGGTCTGGGTCTGGGGAAGGATTATACGAGGCAAACCCTACCCCCAATGCAGAGAGAACACGTTGAACCCAGGACCTCTTGGCACAAGTGGAGAGTACCCGACCACTGCGCCAGGCCACCATTGGTTGATTAGATAAATTATCTTCAGATGTAATAACTTGCTTGGATGAGATAATAAAAGGTTATCTTGAGCACCAATTCGTAAAAGTCATAGCATGATACAGTGAAGAACAAGATAACAAATTTAACTGCCCACCAAGATAGTAGAATGGCAACCAACAAGGTGGAAGATAAACTGTTTGATTCTCCCCTAGATGATGGAAGGCCGCGACATTTTGAGCCTTCGATGAGTTCTTCCATGGCTATGCCGCCATATGCTATATATGTGCTCTGAACTATGTATCCAGATTAAACTATGAGGTAAAGTAAAAGTAAAGATGCAGTTTTAGCATGTCGAGCAGGGTACACAGTTACAAACAAAGTTACATCTGTCAAGTAAATTGAGAGGATTTTACGTGTTGAATTGGTACACAGTTACATACCTAAATTTCTCTAAAGAAGTTACAAAGTTACAGCATAAGAGTGGCTTGCCCCTGGTATGTTGATTCAGTTCATGTATCTAGCTAGTGCTATCACACTTTCATCAGGATTCAAAGCCTCCAGCGAGCTTTGATCCTTGAGAGTATGAGGGCAAATCTTACAGGAAAAAACCCACCAGCAAATAAATACGCACAAATCCAAACACTGAGAGCCAAGATTTAACAGCCTTGATTTGATCTATGCTAAACAACTATCTACAGCGAGAATACCAGTTGAACTCAAAATTCTGGCGAACCATCTTCGGTGCAAAGTTTGAAACAGGATAGCAGCAATGTTAAATCTGGGTCAGCTTCATGCTTCTTCCAAGCTTTCTCAAACTGATGTCCCTTGCATCTACAAGGGTACATCTTACCATGAGAAGACCGAATGACAGATCTCAGAGGAAAAAATGATGAAATGCGGCAAAGTACACAAAATTTAAGTAGGAGTTCTGGATGGAATTGTATAAGTATATATTTAGACAACAGCAATTTGCCCCTGAATCCAAGCGGCAGAAACCAACAGAAGATAACCAGTTTCTCCTGGGACAGAAACTGAACTGGTTTGAGTGCACTCTAAAGATCAGAATACTTTACTGTTTACTCCCATCACAACTCCAGTATCATAATATAAGGTTAATATTAAATATTTTTACCCTAGCCAGAAGTATTGTTCCAACTAGTCCATTGGTTGGACAGACCCAGTGCTAGAAGCTCCCACACCAGGTGGGGTCTGGGTCCGGGGAAGGATTATACGAGGCAAACCCTACCCCTGCACAGTGCAATGCAGAGAGGCTACGTCGAACCCAGGACCTCTTGGCATAAGTTGAGAGTACTTGACCACTTCAGATGTAATCTAACTTGCTTGGATGAGAAAATCGAAGGTTATCTTGAGCACCAATTCATAGAAGTCATAAGCATGATACAGTGAAGAACAAGATAACTAATTTAACTGCCCACCAAGATAGTAGAATGGCAGCAAACAAGGTGGAAGATAAGGACTCATTCTGAACTGAGAGATGTCCAACTGCCGTTTAATAGGAATGTGATGCAAAAACTAAAATCACTAGTTAAGGATAATCTTACTTCTGGAGTAGCATGAGTATTTCCACTATGTGATTTCGCATGATCTCACGGCTCTTTCTCATGGCTGACTCCTTATACAAAAGAACAAGTTCATCCACCAGTCTAAATACAAAAAAAAAGTGAGTTGGAAATTTCCAGATTCAGCAAGTGCCAAGTAGATAAAACAAAAGATGACAACGATCCTAAGAAGTAGTACCACCTAGTTCCAGAGGGAGTATCATATTCCCTAGTACCTTGAAGTGTAGGGTGACTTCCTGATCCAGGTGAGCTTAATAACTGTATGAATTCGCTCTAACACCTGCAAACGATACATGGCTGAAATATTAAAGAAATGTGATTAATACATAGATAATCACATTGTCCATAATCAGGACAACCTTCTTACCAGAAGAACTGTTCTATCGTCATCAGCATGCATCCATTGGAAAAATAGAGAGAACAGGAGACGAAAATGTGCCAATAGGAAGAGGCCCATAGCATCCAAAACTGGCCCGATAAGGGTAAGCCATGCAACACGACGTTCTTTGTTTAGCGGTTGCCGATCCAGGTGTCCCAACATCTCAGAAAGTAACGCGGTCATACCTGGAACCAATGGAAAACTAAAGTTGAGGAAAAGGACAATATATGTAGTTGAGGTTTATAGTAGAGATGAACCAGATTGATGGTACCTACATAAAACTCATATTAGTAGACAGCTGAGTAACTTTAAGTCCGCGTCTTTGTCCTAGCTTTCCACTCTTCAGCCAATGACTATAACTGTTAATCTCAGATTCCCCCACGATTATGATGTACTTCAATATAAGTAGAACAAATTCCATCTAAATTGCTTTTCTAAACAGTGACTATCAATGTTTTTAAGGCAGTAAGGCGACCTAACGTGAATACCCACTGCCCTGACGCCTAAGCGCCTAAAGCGGGCATAACTGCAAGGCACTGCCAGGGCGCCTTGCCGCCTAAGCGTCAAAGGTGAGACGCCTTAAAAACGTTGGTGACTATTGACTAACAAAAGGAGAAGATGATGTAACAGTCTTTATCTCACTAATTTAAAGGCAGCTTTTCGGTTTTAAGCCATTCCATTTGTAAATGTGGATTTCCCAGGCCATCAAGAAAGTATCCGGATCCTCACTTGCATTTTGGTGCAAAAGGAAAAGGCTATACCGTTCTCAATATGTTAGATGAGTAGTACATTTATATCATAAATATCTTATACAATACCCATACTTCACTGTAAAATCCGAGAATTTACAACAGGAATAAAATGGAGAATTTACAAGTAGGAAAAGAGTGTACCAAGGGCTACGTGGATTACTTCTCTGAGTGCAAGTCAAGAACAGCACTGATACCTCAACAACGTGATACCATAACTCATCATCTGGAGGAATGTTATGGCAACAAGCATCAAGTATTGCATCTTCATACAAACTTAATTCTGTTACTTTCACATTCTTTGCTATGTGCATGAAGCTAGTCATTCCTTGTTCCTGTCAGTCATATGGATCATTCTCACTCAAAATGCCCACGAACAGCAATTTAGGGGAAATTGAAATAAGCACTACTTAGATAGCTGAATGCAGTTAAAGAGAAAGTTAGGCCCGCTGTTGAGCACATACTAATGTTTATCCTCAATAGAGAAACCAAAAAAGAACATCATCATACCTTAACGTCCGGTGACCAATGATCCAATGCCGTCAAAGCACATGGAATGACTAACCAGCACAGATCGCCTAGCTTGGGGTAATTAACCTGAAACGCTCAAAGAAGCAACTTCAGTAAACACCTTTAATGCTGAAATACTTCAAAATTAGTGATTGAAGCTTCTGGTGCTGTCACAAGCACTTACTTACTGCAACACATTTTCTGTTTCTCACAGTAATTTGAACATTTTGATTCAAGCAGGTGTCAAGTTTTCCTAAATAAACTACTCCTTACTACAATCCAGCCATGGTCCTAGAAGTTACTTTACAAAGAGGATGATGCTTGTGTAACTATCAAAGAGAACGTGCTCAACAGCGGAGAATTTTTCTGCCATGGCCCGAAAATTTACTCATCTCAAAGAGAATGAAGCTTGTGTAACTATCACGGAGCACGAACCTGAGACAGCAACCACCGGAACTGGTGCGCGGCGACAAAGGCGTGCTCCTTGGGCGGTTTCACGGCGCCAACCATCATCATGTCATCATTAGCGTCCACGCCCGTGTCCTTCAGCACGGCCTTCAGCGGCGGCACCGTCTCCGGCATCATGGCCACCAACATCTCCGCGACGCCGACCCACCCGCCCATCGCCGCCATCTCCTCCATGGCGGCGGCGGCCGCCTTGGAGAGCCCCTCCGGGACCCAGTGCAGCGCGGGGGCCTCCGCGGAGGCCGCGCGGGCGGCGGCGCAGAAGAGGAGCAGGTCCACGTCCTCCTTGCCGGCCCCGCCCGTCTGGAGCTCAGAGGGGTCGGGAGGAGTGAGGCGAGGAGGGATTTGACGGAGGTGTCGGAGCCCTCGGGGGGCGCGTAGGGCGCCGCGGCGAGCAGGGAGCGGAGCGGGCGGCGACGTGGAGGAGGTCGTCGCGGCGGAGGGCCGCCGAGGGGGCGACTGTGGCTGGCCGCGGCATGGCTTCTTGCTGAGCGGTCGAGCGCCGTCCCATTGCAAAAGGTCACTTTGGACCCGTCAGACCCACCACCATCCTGAGCGGTCGAGCGCCGTCGCCTGTTTGTTGAGGGTTGAAGGAGTTAAGCCGCTGCAGCCGTCCCACCCGTCAGACCCACCACCAACCTCCGTCCGCGGCAGCGAAGCGGCGCCGCTATCGCCACCACCACCGCGCGACGAGAGCCCTCCTTCGCGTCGCGCGGCCATGCGTCGACCTGCTGCGCTCGCGCGCTCGAGTGCCCCCGCCCGCCGTGCTGCAACAGGCGCCGCTCCGCTCATGCCCCCCGCTCTGCTCGACCTGTCCGCGCCGCCCGAGTATGCGCCGGTGAGGGCAATTCATCCGCGTGGTCTGGACGCGTGCTCTGGTCGCCTCAGGCCCTGCGCCCACCGTCGAGCACTCCAAAGACCGCATCCTTCCCCAAATCCCATTCAATGATTCAATCCTCGCCCACGCCGACGATTGCCCTCACCGGTGAGCCTCGTGCGATTCCGTTCGCGTCACAGTGCGCCGTTGAACTCTATCTGATAATTTTCCCCTCGTTTAATTTCCAGCTTTCTGTACTGGAGCTCGAGAAGGCCGTCGTCTATCCATCAAATCCGGCTGAAACTGCGGCTCCTGCATCCTGCCTGCTTGGCTCTACCCCTATTCACCCACGTTGTCATCCGAGTGCATCCCATCACTGAGCAAGGGTGACGGCCTCCATGCCTCGGACCATATCAGAGGCTTCAGAGCTTGCTGCGGTGCTGCCTATGCTGGTGAGTTTGTGGGACACCGTAGGCGAAGATGAGCGCGCTGTTTTGCCAGTAGCATTGCCCACACGGCTTAACCTTCGTGAGCGAGTGTGCAATGCCACCATGACTATAAGGACATTGGTTGTGCATCAGCATCACCCTGCTAAGATAAGGCTAGGCTCTTTCAAAGGGACAAAACAGGAAACAAGGCTAAGATAAGCTTCCATGTTGGACCTTAAAAGCTAGAAATTCCATGTTAAGTAGAGCAAGCTGAAATATCTATGAAGCCTATTTTGATATGGTGCATTAAGATGTATAGTTACAAATTTCATCCGCGTCTCAGTGCACCACCGAACTCTAACTGATATTTAGCTCACTTAATTTGCAGCTTCCTGCCGGAGATTGAGATGGCCGCCGTCTCCATAAAACTCCGTCCGAAACTGCGGCTCCAGCCTCCTGTCTGCTCAGCTTCCTCTACGTCTCTATCCCCTATTCAGCCACGCTGCCATCCGCATGCACCCCATCAATGAGCAAGGATTACCGCCTGCATGCCTCGAACCATATCAGAGCCTGCTGCCTATGCCGGTGAGTTTCATGGGATACCGTAGGTGAAGATGACCGCTGTTTTGGTAGTAGCATTGCCGGCATGGCTTAACCTCCGTGGCCGCACCATTACGCCATGGGTAAGCTCTTTATAAAAAAAGGCTAGGATGCACTTTCAAGTTGGATCATAAAAGCTAGAAATTCCATGTTAAGCAGGGATAACTGAAATATCTGTAACACCTACTTCTATATGTCTCCAAATTATAACGATGCAGTGAGGGTACATTAAGATATATAGGTACAAATTTGTACAAAATACAGCTATTACAAATTTCTGCAATCATAAGCATTACAATTGTATAGTAAATACAGTACAACCTTAGTCTTAAAAGGTAGACATATATATTATAATGTCTAGACGCGCAATGCAGCTCGTTTTCCTGAAACAAAAAAGGAGCATGTTGAATGTGAGCTTCCAGCCATAGCTTGGAGCAGTCTTGGTATTGGGGGCATTGTGATCTCAACTAGCCCTTCGAGAATCTGAACCACCTGTCCCATTGTTGGCCGGTCAAGCTCATCGTCTTGGAGGCACCAACACGCAACCTTGCAAGCAATTTCAACCTCGTCTAGATTGGCAATACCATGTAGCTTGTGATCTACCAAACTCCCGACATCTCCTTCAAGAAGCTTATGTGCGGCATGGACAGGAAAGTAAACATCAGTGTTGCCACCGCTAGGACATGACGGACATGAGTTCCTCCTTCCAGATATTATTTCCAGCAACACCATCCCGTAGCTAAAAACATCGACTTTTGGTGTAATAGGAACACCGGTAAGCCATTCAGGCGCAAGGTATCCTGTAGTTCCTCTCATTGTTGTCAATACTCTGCTATAATCCCTTCCTAAAAGCTTTGCCATCCCAAAGTCTGCAATTTTTGGAAGGTGTGAAGCATCAAGAAGTATGTTTTCTGGCTTGATATCACAGTGTATGACGCGGTCTCGACAGCTGTCATGCAAGTAGGCCAAACCTCTTGCAACACCTAGGCCTATCTGATACCTAGCAGTCCAATTCAAGATTGAGTTGCTTCCAAATAAATGGACATCAAGAGAGCGATTTGACATGTATTCATAAACAAGCAACCTCCTAGAACCCTCACAACAGAAACCAACGAGCTTAACTAAATTGATGTGCTGGACAGTTCCAATTGAGCTCACTTCAGCTCTGAATTGCTTCTCTCCTTGATAAGCACCATCAAGCCTCTTCACTGCTATGGCATTGGAGCCCTTTATAAACCCCTTGAATACAGAACCAAAACTGCCTCCCCCCAACTTATCTGTAAAAAAATTTGTTGCTCGTTGAAGATCATTGTATCTAAATGCAGTGATTCTATCACAAACTTCAGATTCATTCTGTATTTGACCAGATCTCTTGTTTTTGTTTCTCCAAACCATCAGTAGGAGGATGAGTGCAAATAAGCCTAGAGCAGAAATACCTGTACCAATTACAACTCCAGTAACTATCCCTCTTCTGTTGTTTTTCAAACTTTGTACATCTTTAGCAGAAATACGAAGATAAAGAGTTCCTCCATTTGAATTGGTAGTGTCACTGCATTGTAGTTGTCTTATGTTGAGCAATTCATTATGCCACATAGAACATCTGCTGTCGCCGAAGGAGTATGCGGTGCAAGAGCAATTACTCAGGCAAATTTGTGCGCACTCACTCGTGCTTGCACCAGCTTCTACTTTTGGGGCATTCTGGGGCAACTTAACACATGGTACAGAATAGAACTTGTCTGTGGTGTGTGTTTTGCTTATGTTGCTAATGCAGTCTAACTGAGTATTTCTCGAGCACCCATCTGCTCGATTTTCTAGCTCCCAGTCCTTGGGGGATGTTATGGTGAAGCCCTCCATACAGTTGCAGTGTGGAACTTTATTATCAGTGCAAATTGTGAAAGGTCCACAAATTGCATGGACATCACACTGAGCTCTTGGTTGAGCATTGATCATTACCCAATCCTCTGAGCCCTTCATCCAAATGAATGTCTTCGCTTGACCCGAGACATCAATGACATGGCGAGTAACCATATTTGGATCCATATATTCAGCTACTAAATTATATGTCAAGTACTTCTCTTTGTCATTGTCGACAAATTTTGGACTAATAGAGTGGCGGGCTGACATTTCTGGAAGTGCAGCGAAGTAGTTGCCGTTCCATACACCGGTGGACCAATATGGTATGGATGAGTTCAGTGCTACAAGCAGTAACTGGTCAACACCACTGGGGTCTAACTGCTCACAGTATGCACCGGTAGCCGGGTCGACCAAGTTCTTCCAAGAAACAAAACGGCGCTCCAGGCCTGTGACCTTGTCCCATCCGAGCTTCGCCCCAGGAAAAAATGTATCCGTGGGGTGGTCAAAGCTCTGCCACAAAACCTCTGATGAGTTTGAAGAGTCTGTCAGGATAAGATTTCCACTACTCAACAGCGTAGCAGCAGTGGTGCTATTTCTTTTGATGTTTACTTGTGTAGACCAGATCACGGACTTGGTGGACCAGTTTACGATGACAAGGTTGCCATCGTGGGAGATCGTGAGCTCCAGTGAGGTGGTGTTCCTGATTGGCTTATCCCTATTTGCAACCCATGCTGAAGTGAATTTCGGTACCGTGTTGAACCATATGCCAAGGTACCAGTTGGCGGTGTGTCCAATCTGGAAGAAGCCAAGCGCGTACCTGCCATTGCTGGAGACGAGCTTGTTGTCGACGCCAAGTGCTTGGCCGGGCAAGATGGTGTCTGCCAGGGCGGAACTTGCTGGGGTGCACAGGCACAAGAGGATGGTGAAAACAACGAGGAAGGGAGTCATGGTGAACTGAAGGTGGTGAGGGCGTGCAGAGGACTTGTTGTTGCTGTGCAGAGGCTTAAAATGTTGGGACTGTGGTGTCAAGCCCAACATTCAAACTAGTATATGCAGATTCAAAAGTTTTTTCCAGTGGTGATGATGAAACGCCTCTTGCATAGCATGCACGGCAGGATTTGTGTGGTGGTAATGGAAAGGGTGGAGGAAGAAGAATGCTGGGGACATCAGCGCCAGACACTTGGTTCGCCGTGGAAATCTCGTCGTCGCTCTCCTCCAGCTACCCGGCGGACCCAGTCAGAAGAGGTCTTTGCACCTGAATAACAATTCGTTGGTTACTATAAATTGAGATATCGATGTGTGTGTGTGGTTTAATGATGAGAGCGACACTGTTCTTTTTGCACCCAACTGAAGTGCAATTGTAGCAAAAAGAAAACAAAAATAAACTACAAAAAAGGTGAAGCGCAATTACAACGAGGACAAGTTGCAATTCCATGAAAATAAAAATGTATTTGCAACAATTGCAAAACTAGTGAGGTACTACCTCTGTACCAAAATATATTTTTGTACAGAGGTATTCCCTCCATTCCAAAATAGATGACCCAACTTTGTACTAACTTTAGTATAAAGTTGGGTCATCTATTTTGGAACGGAGGGAGTAGGTAACAATAAAATGGTGACTGAAAGTTCAGGAAAGTGACTGAAACTTAACAAAAGTAACTGACTGAAACTTAACAAAAAGAAATACTGAAACATAATTGGACATGTAAAAAAGAATGAAACTTCAAATGCTTAAAAATAAGGAGAGTCTAATTAATACAATTCTGCTGCTTTCATCTGTAAATAAAAGAAGAGATTGCGCTGCTTTAAATTCATCCGTCAACCATCATCTACCGGATAGTTAACTAGCACTGATTTTCACCAATATTCAGTTGGTGAAGGCACTTGTGTTGCACTTATGCACCCTCTCCCTCACCCCTCGTTCATAAATAATCGGCACTCACTTCTACTGCTACATAGTTCATAAGAAGAAGAAAAGTGGTCTATGTTGCTAGTTGTGCAAGGTTTAACATGTCGAGAACGCAAGAATAGATGGGAATAGGACGTAGCAGGAAACTTAATTTGTGGCTAACAAGAAGATTGTTAGATCCTATTAGAGAACGTTGTCTCAACAGTAATCAACACAGGAGATAGATGCAGGATCTGTGTAGTATGACCTGCAGATCTGCAGCGAACACCTACATCTGGTGGAGGTGCTATTGACTCTCAGGAGCATCCTCACTGGCGTGTCGCCTACTCTGGTCGCTACTTTAAGGATGTTTGAGTATGCCCCGTTTTTCTGGCAACTCTGCGATGTTCTGGTTAAAAGCTCACAACACAGGCAATACAAAGGCGATAATTGTATTTCTATCGTCTATAAAATTTGTTCTGGATTGGATGCAATTGTGTTATTTTGAGTTTGGTTTGGCGGGTAGAAACATTTTTCATGAGATAACAGTTCAAAGATTCAGATTTTGCCGGATATTTTTGGGATGGGTGTCTTAACTTTCTATATGATCAGTTGTGTCTGTCACTAATTAAACAAGATCATAGTCTTGGTGCAGAATGGTGTGGAGCTCTTTGATCTACAGCAAAAATCATCTCAAAGGTGTTAACAGTCAGACTGCAAAATTCAGCTTATTGATGTTATGCAGTCCAGATTTATTAAGGGGCGTCCGATTGTGGAAAAATTTATCCTTGCCTTGGTGATAGTACAATCAGCTGTCAAGAGGAAATTGCCAATGATTGTTTTGAAGTTGGATTTTCAAAAAGCCTTTAATACATTTCTTTGGGACTACTTGCTTGAAATCTTCGGTCACCGAAATTTTCTTGATGGCTAGATTAAATGGATCAAAACCATGCTCCGATCTGGGCAGGCTCAGGTTCTTATCAATGGCACCCATGGCTCTGGGGAAGCCATTTCTTTTGAGTTGGGAGTTCGGCAGGGTGATTCTCTTTTGCCATGTCTTTTCATTTTGGCTGCCGACGTCTTGCAGTGTATGTGTGCCAGAGAGTTCAACATTGGTCAGCTAATTCACCCGTTGGGAAGACACGACCCGTTCCCGGTGCTGAAATATGCAGATGGCATGCTGCTACTTGTTCATGGCACCACTGACCAAGCTCATATGATCAAGCACATCTTAACTGGCTTCTCGGACTTCTTGAAACTGAAAATTAATTATTATAAGAGCACGTCCGTTCCAGTCAATATTGAAAACACGACGGCGGATGAGATCGTGGACATTTTGGATTCCCTATAAGCTCTCTGCCATGTACTCCCTCCATTCGGAATTACTTGTCGCAGAAATGGATGTATCTAGACGTATTTTAGTTCTAGATACATCCATTTTCATGACAAGTAATTCCAAACAGAGGGAGTACCTACCTCGGAATTCCGATCTCCACTAACAAAATTCCGCAACATTTACTCCGACCCGTCATCCAAAATAGCGACAGGATATTACCGGGATGGATGACGAACCTTCTCTCTTGTGGTGGCCGGCTATAGATGGTTAATGCCATTTTACCAGCGATCCCTGGATATTTCATGTCCTGCATGATGCTGTCTGAAGAGAGTATCGAAAAAATCGACAAGCTGTGTCAGTCGTTCCTCTGGAAAAATGCTAATGGGAGCCATTGCCTTGTGGCATGGGCTTACGAGATCTTACCCAAGGAGAGTGCCGGTTTGGGCGTTCGCAATCTAGTGGTACACAACTCTGCAATGTCGTGCAAGCTGATGCACCTCCTTTTGCAGGGCAGCAACATCCCATGTTGGAATTGGCTTCAAGCTTCATGCGATCGCCCTTTCAACCATGCTAAGCATAAACTGGATATTGTTGCTTGGGAGGACTCTCAAGTTGGTGATTCTGATGGTCATGGATGCCACGCATTGTGCACCAGTTGGCAGCTCTAAAATACCATTCTGCCTCGACCGTTTGTATTCTGCTGATCTGTTCTTCTCATTCGCTATAGACAAATGTGTTGGAATTTGCTAGTGGGCTTTTGGCCCGAAGCCCAACTAAAATTCTGAAATTCTCTTGGCCCATTCATGCACACATGTGAGTGCAGTGAGTGAGGCTAAAGTTTAGTCCCATCTCATAAGTTGAGAGAGAGTTGCACCTCTTTATAAGGTGAGCTCTTCTACCACTTGTATGAGCATGAGAAGAGGAGACCTACTCGCTCGCCTCGCCACGCCACGCCTCGTCACGACGCGTCGCGGGTTGCGGGATTGAGCCGAGCCGAGGACAGAGCTATGCACGTTGTCTATATTTTTGCTGCTCGGGAAAAATTAATGAGTCATTAATTAATAATTAACGGACGCGTTAATTACTGAACCGTTCGATTCTTTTGGATCGTGGCGACTCGGCGTGGGGTTTATTCCACGACCTACCTAGCCCGCACTATATAGTCAGCAGACGTCTACCCTAGCCGCGGCCGCCGTATGGTTTCTCACGGCGCTCCGGATCATTGCGCCGCCAAGCAAGTCTTCTCCATCCCTCCTTTCGGCGTGCACTGGGAGAAGGGACAACAGGCCTCCGGAACCCCGCCTCTCGTGATCCTGTACGGGAGAGGGGCGATCAGGTTTTTGGGGGCGCTTTTCATGCGACTGCTGGCAGCGACGACTTCGCGAACGACGATTTCTTCCCCGACCTCGGCAACCTCGTCCTCGACGACATGGGCGACAACGTCAACGCCGGCGGTGCTGCTCCCGCTGCACCGTATGTGATTCTATCCTTCATGTTCAACATCGTGGTAGAATTCATGTTTCTAGTATGTGCCCTAGATGTGATATGTTCATCTGCTATGCTAGTTCGCACGATTAGTTTAATCTCTGCTATTGCTGTCATGATCTATTTCCTATTTATTCGGATTAAATCTCGTAGTAATTTGCTCATATTTCCAACAAAATGCAGCTCATTGAAATCTCAGTTTGCTAACAACTCCTGGCCGTTATTAAGCTTAAGCTAGTACTTTGCAACAATGGATGGTTGTGTGCATCTTGCGATTATACATACATACTCCCCTGAACCTATTTTTAATCTGTTCTTGCGATTATACATACATCCTTTTGTCCCCACCCTCCCTTTTCTTTCGTTTAATGTTGGCAATTGATGCGGTTGGATGAGGGGTTTCATGTCCTGGGGCGAAAGTAGAGAGATAAAGTCTGTGTTTCAGAGAGAGAGAGAAGGGCGAGAGAAGTGGATTCCTTCCTAGTTCCTCATCCTTAGAGAAAGAATTTCATGATCCTCCCTTTGAGTGCTCCAGTACTATGCCCCTGGTTTCTTCTCTCTCTCTCTCTCTCTCTCTCTCTCTCTCTCTCTCTCTGCATCCCTCGCCCTGTTTCTCTCCATCTTTGCTTCACCCGCACTTCAGAATGATGTGGTCTTTCGAAAAACTTCAGAATGATGTGTTCCTGTACTATACAGTGCACCTGATCTTTTCCGGTATGGTTTTTTTGCCTGGTCTTCAATGTGGCCACATGAGAATGCGGCTGGTTCTTGATGATTATTGCTACCACAGCTGTGGTCTTCTGTTCTTTTTTTTTACTGCGGTAGTTGTGATGTCCTCTTCTTTTTTACCCAAGATTTCATGTCTCCCCCTTCTGTTCTTGCGATGCAAAGGCCGTGCATCTTGCAATTCCACAAAAAGAAAAATGTATTTCCAAGAAATGCAAAACTAGTTAAGTAACAATAAAAGGGTGACTGAAACTTAACATAAGTAACTAAAATCACAAAGGTGACTGAAACTTAACACAAAAATATACCAAAACTCTACTGGACACTTAAGAAAGACTAAAATTTCAAATGCTTAAAAATAAGGAGAATTAGTTAATACAATTATGCTACTTTCATCCATAAATAAAAGAAGAAGAGACTGTGCTGCTTTAAATTCATCCATCAACCATCATCTACTGGATAGTTAACTAGTGTTGATTTTCTCCAATATTCAGTTGGTGAAAGCACTTGTGTTGCACTTATACACCCTCGCGCTCACCCCTCAGTTGATAAATAATCGGCACTGGTAGTGCTACAGAGTTCATAAGATTAAGGAAAGTGTTCTACGTTGTTAGTTGTGCAAGCATGGGGAAGACATCCATGGAAGTTGATGCAAAGTTTGACATGCTGAGACCACAAGAATAGATGGGAATGGGAGGTAGCAGGAAACTCAATTTGTGGTCAACAAGAATATTTTCAGGTGTTATCTGAGAGCTATGTACCAGAACTTAACGAACTCGGGCTGCAATGCAGGAGACATAGGTGGATGAACTATGAAGTGTGACTTGAAGGTTTTCTCCTACTGCTTCGTCTGTTGGAGGTGCTATTGACCCTCGTGAGCGTCCTCCGTGGGGTGCCACTTACTCCGATCGCTACTTTGAGGATGTTTGAGTATATATGCCCCAGTTTTCTGGCAGGTTTGCAATCTTTTGCTTAAAAAATGGCGACACGGACAATACAAAGTTGATAGTTGTATTTCCATCATCTATCAGATTTGTTCTTGATCGGATAGTGCAAACTCAGAATGCTTATATAAATAAAATAATTATGTTCGGCAAATTTGAGGTGCCCACAAACAAAAATCAAATCACGGGTTACAAACCTAATTAAGACGACCAATGGTAAACCAGTATTGCACGCAATCAAATCAGGTCATATGTATGATGTATGCATTTTCTAGTGTCATGTAGCACACTTCTAGTGATCCTCACAGCTTTTATAATCATCTCCTAGTGCATTAGAGCATAATTTGTTACAAACCTCTATTAAAAATTTGTATGAAAACTCCATACTCCGATAGATTATCCATCAGTCTGGCCCTCCACGGTGGATCTGGATCTCTCCATCTAGTGATTGCTATTCTTCTTTCCCATTTCCCATTTCCCATTTCCCTTTTCACATTTTAACCTCTCGATTACTATTCCACGTATGGCTCACATCGTAGTCAAAGACCATGCGGCTTCATCCATCTACATGTCCTAGCCTATGTTCAGTGCCTAATGCCCATCCATCAAGCGTGCCCAACCAAGGGCCATCAACGGTAACACCTTCCCTGAGTTAAGACAGGCGGGCATTGGTTGTTGTGCTACATCAAGATATGTTAAATTCGCAAGCACATCTGGTTTTAAGTTTTTAACTTAGAAATCTCTTATTTCTACATCCCTCTTCCCTCCGGTCCACAACATTTGAACCCTCGATTTGATGCTCCGCTAACTAAGGGTTTTTCTGTCTTTAAGATGTGTTTGGTTTCCTTCTCTACTCTCATTCCACACTCGTTCTCAATAGGATAGCACACAAAATTTTCAATTATATACCACATGGCATCCAAAACCTTGATAGATTGCCTATTTTTAGTATCCATCGATCAAAAAATAGTAGTTTAATCATTGACTATCATCAGGGACATGCATACTAACAAAATCTTGTAGAGCTTTCCAGACATTTGTACCGCATTTTCTTTTCTTGCTGAAAATAAAGAATTATGTTTAACCATTACGCACTTAATAAGAGAGAATTAAGTCATTAAGCTTAACCTTTTCTTTAAAAAGTAAAGCATCATTACTACCAGCCTCTACAACAGGGAATGACTCAGACGACCACCGAACACAAATTAGTTGTAAGTAATATATCGAAAGGCTCTAGTTTTCTATCTATTTTTCATAACTAAACACACAACACAGTCAAAGGGTCCTCCCAATAATCTGCTCAGTTTTCTTCCCACGTAGGATTGTTAACACTCCTTAATTAGGGCCTTGATTTGCCACCACAAGCTCTTGTTCAAGTTGGTTGTGCTATGTGGAATTTACATTTGTCTGTGTCTATTGTACATGCGATCCGACATGTAGAGATAGTTAGGCATTCTATAGCAACTTCACATGAGTACGTGACCCGGCCTCCCTTCTTGCACCCTCCACGAACTGTGCAGTACCCAAATGCTCATAGCCGACCCATCTACCATCTCCGGTCAATATCCTTATCCAGTAAGAGTAAATTTGTATTGTTTTACGTTTCAGACTTTCAGTTTACCACACCTTGTCATGCCCGTCCATGGGAGTGTATTGGGCGTGATGGATATGGGCCGATGGCCTGTGGGACAACCAGTGACTTGGCTCCGCTTGCTACAAATGAAAGCAGCTTGAGCCAAGCGAGACATCAAACAGAAGGGACTGAACCTGTCTTGTTCCCCTGCCCTGCTCCTGCTCTACTCTGAATCCTCTGCTTTTCGGTGACTGCTCTCCACAAGCAGCAAGTGTCCCTTGGTGGCAGCTCTCCACAAGATGTATTTATATCATCCACCTTTTGTTCGACGACATCGTGGCCTCAGGCTATCACACACATCTGTCCATCCCCATCATTGTTTTGGTACCCATTAACACAGATATCTGCCCCTGCTTTTAAGATCCATGTGTACCCCATGTCCTTAAAAGGAGCTCCTTTCCTTATTCCCACTCATTCCACACACGTCCATGCCATTCAAAATTATCTCCTTCCATGTGAAGAGAGTTCAACACCTATGGTTTTATGATCTTCCTATCCTACGTACCACCAGTGATGTTATCAAATACCTTGATGAATAATTTGTCTATGTGCTTGGATTCGTACGAATGGGAGGAATGGGAAAGTTCACTATATCCATGCCACTTGGTATATCATGAATCAAAGAGTGAAGATCTCCGAGGTAGCGTGTAAAAATTTGCTATTCCTACTTGCCTAGAAAGCAATTGTAAAAGTAGTCTGAGCGGTGATCTTCAAAATGTACTGGCCCCTTCCACCAGGCAATATAAGAAATATATTGTTTGAAAAGTTTTGAACGCAAGTGCTCAATCAATATTCGACTTATGTGATGCAAAATGACAGTATTAGGTAAATATTTTTAAACAAGAATCTATTGACAATATATAGCATTTGTAAAGAATGATCTGTTTTGCAGTAATATTAAGTAAATAGTTGGCATCACGAAAATTTTGTTACCAAGTAAACCCAAGTTAATTGTTTTCTCTCAAGAACAAGCAAGATTATTGTGTGTCTTTTCATTAATTAAGCTAGGAAGAAGAATGTTGAAGTTGCACAATGTGCTGGTCCAGCCACAAGACGGCGGACCATTAGACCGCCTCATACAATTAAAGGGGGCAGAGGGGCTATTCCTCGCCTGTTCGGCCACCACACTCCATAAATTCCATAAAGATAGCTGAACTCTAGTGTCATACTTTAGCTAGATGCGGTCAGCTGATTTTTAGTTTTGTGGTCACTCGATCTTCTGGCCCTTGGAACATGCTTTAAGATTTGTGTAGTTTTTCTTTTTATATTTGTCACGCGTTTTGGTGGTCGTACTGGGCTCTTTGTATTCGACTAACCCCTATTTTGGGTCAGTCGATTTCCTTCTTGGGCTGGATTTTGGTGTGTGCATGCTTATTTCCATGTGTTTTTTTGCATGTGTATGCTATTTATTTATTTATTTTTCAGTTGATTATTTTCCTTTAAGTGTATTTCGGGATGTTGAGTATGTGTAAATGTATACATGCAAGTAATACAGTCAAATTACATTAGAGTACGGAAACTTCATTATTATATATATTCATTCTACATATTATAAAAGCGCATCTTTGTGCTAATTGTTTTTCTATTTTCTTTATTCTTACGGGTAATATAAAAGCAATTTTGTGTAAATATGTGCAAATTTTATTATTTATTATAATTATTATTTTCATCATGTTCTTCTTTAAAGGTAATACAAACACCAATAATTCATTCATTCTTAGACAACTTCATTTCTTATTTCCGTGTGTAGGTATACACACAAATACTATACAATATGTGTGTAAATGATGATTTATCTGTAAATTTTCTGCAATTTCTTTCATTATTTGTTTTAGCGTCGTTTTCATTTTCTTTCTTCTTAAGGGTAATACTAATGCCACTAATTCATTCTTCCTTAGAAAACTTATACTTTAATTTTGTTTTAGTTTTAATTTCATTTTCTTTCTTCTTTAAGGATAATACAATGCCACTAATCGTTCCTTCTTAAAAAGCTTCTTTGGTTGCAAAATTCCACTATTATATACTTATTCTTGCATATTAAAAAGTGTAATTTTTTGTATTTTTGTCATTATGTGTTTTTATTTGTTTTATTTTCTTTCTTCTTAAGGGTAATGCCAATACCACTAATTCATGTTTTTATTTTTATTTACTTTTTATTTTATTTGCTTCTTCTTTAAGGGTAGTAAGAGTAACAACTCCACTAATTCATTTCTTCTGATAAAACTTTCTTTTTGTGAAAATTCCACTATTATAAGCTTATTTTTTGCATATAATAAAAAAGTGCAATATCTGTGCATGTTGTGTTGCAAGTTTGTCGTTCATTATCTGTTTTAAGGTGTTTCATTTTCTTCTTCTTAAAGGGTAATACCAATGCAATTAGTTCATTCTCCCTTAGAAAATTTTTATATTTTGATTTTATTTTAGTTTTTATTTTGTTTCTAACCTTCTCAAAGGGTGATACCTATGCCACTAATTTATTCTCCCTTAGAAAACTTCATTATTTTGATTTGGTTTATGTTTTTATTTCATTGTCCTTCTTCTTTAAGAAGAGTAATACTGATGCCACCAAGTCATTCCCTCTTAGAAACCTTCTTTTTTTGCTAAAGTTCCACTATTATACATTTATTCTTCCATATTAGTATACAAGATCGCAATTCATTTGTAAATTGTGTGCAAGTTTTGTCCTTATTTATTTTATCTTCATTTTCTTTCTTCTTAAAGGGTAATACTAACGCCAGTAATTCATTATTCCTTAGAAAACTTCATATTTTGATTTTGTTTGATTTTTATTTCATTGTTTTCTTCTTGAAGGACAATACCAATGTTCTTAATTCATTTCTTCTTATAAAAATAATTATAATTCTTGCAAAACTATACTATTATATGCTTATTATTGCATATTCTTAAAAACACAATTTATTTGTATTTGTCATTTTTTTTATTTTAGTCTTCATTTTATTTTCTTACCATTGTTTCTAATTTATTCCTATTAGAAATCATTTTTATTTATTTTTATTTTAGTAGAATAGTATAGAACAGTCAAAACCTGGTGTGTGGCCTTCTGTCCAAGGCCCGACTTTGTTCTGATCCAAAAGGAGTAATCTATCATGAGACCAATTATTTCAGTAGACAAAAATTCAGTGACGATGTTCGGTTTTTGTTCGGTCATAGGAATGGACTGCAATAAATAGCTCATGAACGTGCCGCCTTTGGTGCTAACCACACTAGGCCCAGGCAGGTTTGGCTGAATGCTTTGCTAGTTGCTGTACGCATGAGTTTGGGGCTTTGGGCAGCACGTTTGGATGTTTGGTGACCCTGAAAGTTAACAAAATGTTTTTTCTTTGGCCTAAAAAAGTTGACTGACCCAAATTATAATTTTAGTCGACTGACCGTTAGTCGTTCCCCTAGTGTCACGCACGGCCTCGGCTGGCAAACTGGATTGTTACTCGAATACCCTACTGTTGATTTCAAACCAGATGAACTAGAGGCAAGCCGTGATCGCCGAGTTTACCATTTTCTGCTACTTGCCTCGCACCACCGCGGTCACCCGTGGCCACCATTCATGGAGCTGGACTTGGGTCATCGGCATGAATCAGTGTAGCCGGAGAGGCAACAGCAGCAAGAACCACACCTCCCTCTATAAGGTTATGGTCCTCAGGTAGTTTTTTTTGAAAAATACCCCACTTTATTAATTGCAAATAATGGTTACATCATCTATAAAAAGCGGTACAATGTCCTCCAATGGCTCCTCGAACCAATCACTAGTTGCGGAAAATTTAGCTAATCTAGCAACTTCATGGGCAACCTTATTCGCTTCTTTATAACAATGTTCAAATCTAGTGAGAGGAAAATCACAAGCTAGAAAATAACAATCCTCAAAAACTGACGTTGCCGCTTCCGCAGACCATCCTCCATTCTTCATTGTATCAATGACCTCCGTATTACCAGAGTTAATAACAAGCCGGTTGCAGCCCGCTCTTTGTGCAAGAGACAAGCCAAACCTTAGAGCCCAAGGTTCTGTCAGAACATCAGCGCACCAATCAATCTTCCAGTTTCCACCCACAATAAAATTTCCTTTGTCGTCTCTAAGTACAACACCCGCTGTGCCCCTAAGCATATCTTGATCAAACGACGCATCCACATTTAACTTAACAAAACCCCTTGGAGGTTTACTCCACCCTTCTTTTTTGTTGTAAGCATTAGGTGAGTGAGCATTGATAAAATTTGCCGTTATAGCACGAGCCCCATTGAAGTCTGGCTTGCATCCTGGGACCTTCCCTCATGAACCAAGTTACGTCTGTACCATCATAAGTACCAAGCAGTTATGGCAATCAGCTCACGAACATTTCGAATACCCGAACTAGATGTTTCTTGATCCGACATAAGGAGCAAGAACTCAAGAACTACCTCACCAACACGATCAATAGCATAAGCTGTGTTAATCACGTCGTGCAATCCCAACTTATTCCAAACCTCCTTTGCTTTCTGACAAAGAAACAACACGTGTTACGTATCTTCCGGTCCATTAGAACAGGACGGACATGTAGGCGAAGTTTTTATGCATCTGTCGGCGAGCGTAGCACGACAAGGGAGAGTTCCATGTAATCGTACCTTCTGTTTTGCAGGCACGTATCTTTCCTATCAACGTCACCCGGGTTCAACTAGCAGAGCGTCATGCTAAAAAAAAAAAAAAACTAGCAGAGCGTCTGCGTCTGTGTCGAAGAAAAATAAACCGCTAGATCGTCTCTCAATAGGAGGAAGTTGCTGAGAGCAAACTCTGGTACATGCCGATATGACCTGTCGCAGCCTGCGCCTCGCGATTTTTGACCGCCACGCTATCTCTCCTGCGTATGTGATGACGACTGTACATAGCACCGTCCAACACGCTAACTCATTCAGGTGCATCGAAGGCCAACTCCACCGCTACCCCAATATGAACATACGATTTGGCCAGATTTTGTTCGTTTGAGGCGGCAATGGGTTCGACCATGTCCGTTTCTGTTTGTTGGGTCGTGCGTGCGCCCACCGCGCGACCGCACCCCAAATCATGTCCGTGTTAGACGTGATTAAAAAAATAGAAAAACTTACATAAAATAACTAAAAAAGCAAAAAAAAAAAAACGCAGTAAAGAAATAAAACATTAGTTAGGAGTCACGGCCACAAAACGGCCCAGTTTCACGGTTCACTTAACGGCCCAGTGCCATAATTAACAAAAAACAAAATAAAAAAATGCCGCACGTGCGCTCCTGCGTGGCCGTGGCCGTCGCCGTCTTCAGTGGCCGCCGGTGTCGTCGTCGTCGCTGACGAGGTCCACGTAATCCGGCAGCGTCCAGAGGAGGGCCGGCGGTCCACAGTACGCGGGGGCGGGCTGGAAGTCGGGGGCCTGCACCACCTCCTCCCGTGGCGACGCGTGCCCCTCCGGTGACCGCGGCGGCGTGGGGCACCAGTTCACGCCCCCACGGCGTCGGCCATCTCCGGCGCGGTGCAGGACCAACTCCACTGCTAGCCCACCAGGCCAGGGTGGAACGCGGCCACCGGCTTCTCCTCCCTCACCTCCTCCGCGGCCACCATGTCCAGCTCGGGGATGGCGACGTCGCCGGCCGCAGAGAGGGCCATCATCTTCTCGAGCCCTCCCATTAGCGCTCGTCGTGCGTGTGCATGGAGTCCTCCATGACACGCTCCATGAGATGGGCCTCCTCCTCCGCTGTCATGCGAGGAGGTGGTGGTGGCGACGGAGAGGGTGAAGGCGACGGTGTGGGCGTGAGGTCGCGCACTTGCGTACGCCCGCGCTCCTGGGGAGCACGCGTTGTGCGCTCTGGACGTGGCCGCCGCGGCCCCGTCGACGTGCCGGTGAAGAACGACGCGCGCCGCACGTCGTGCTCGTCCTGGAGCCACGTGTCCCATAGCGGTGAGTCGGGAGCGTACCTGTCGTCGTAGTACAGGTCGTCGGGGAGGAGGCGGAGGTGGCGCTGGATCTCCTCGCGGCGTGCACGGCTGCTCTGCGGCACCGGCGGGATCGGCACCCGGTCAGCGGAGAGGTGCCAGTTATTGGGGAGGTGCACATCGCTCCACGGGAGCGGCGTCCTCATCTCACAATAACGACGGCATACATCCACCGCGATGTACTGCCGGCCGCGCGCGCCGCCGGCCGTAGGGCCGATGGTGAACGGGGCAGGCGCGGGAGTCCGACGCGGTGGCGGTGATGCGGGCTCCTCCTTCACGGAGCCGCGACGGCGGCCCGACGACGATGACGCCTCGCGATTGTGCTTCCCCTTGCGGCCGTGGTTCCAGAAGCCCATGGCGGCTGCGAGGTGGCCGCCGACGGGATCAGGGACGGGGAGAGGGCTAGGGTTTGTGGTGTTGGTATCGAGGAGGCAGGAAGGGCCCGACTGGGGAGTGTGGAGACGGCCGGTCCACGGCTTCCCCATTTAAGAGGGAAAGTGACCGTTTGCTGTGCGGATGACAGGTGGGGTCGACCACCCGTGCGCATTTATATCGGGCGGCGGGAGGTAGGTGGCCGCCTGCCATGCGGCCCCGACGCGGTCGGACGAGCGCGCGTCCGTTTGCTGTCCGCCGCGACCCAAACCCGGCGCATGTTTCCGCTCGAAATGGGTCGGCCCGGACACAAAACAGACAAGATGGGTCTGGGCTGTCACGCGTTGGGCCGTTCGGTTTGTCTATTTTATCCCAAATGAACGGGGCCAGACGGGATGGAGTCGCGCGGTGGAGTTGGCTTAATTTCTGCGCTGCCACGAACATGCACGAATTTGAGTCCGCATGGAATCCTTACTGGTGGTGCACAGGCACGCAGTGTTTCTTTTCCCCGGAGGGGAAAAAGTATAGGGCGCTCCGTGATCTGCTTAGATCAGCTTAGCTTTGATGTTTCGCCAACACTTTGCTTTTTCCCTTAAATTAATTTGGTCTGCTAGTGGAGCAACAGGCAGGTATACCCACTACAAATTCCTCTACGTCGTTAGTGCAGTGACAGATATGTTTCTTTTTATTGGCCAGCAAGAAAAATATCTGATTATTCAAATTATTACTGCCAGAAAATATCTGAATTTTGTCTATATATATACTGGGCTGGCGGACTAGGATTCTTCCCTTGGATATCCGGCACGACCACCTTACAGTCCGAAGAAACTTGAATCTTCCTCTCGTAAAGATCTTCGGCTAAGGGCAAATATTCCCTAATTGCCATGCATTCAAGCGTTGCCGGATCAGAAATATTTGGGAATAATCCCGCTTCATCTTTGCACACAGCCCCCACAGCAAATATACAACTGGACGCGGTGGAGGACCCCATCGAACGATTCTTTTGCCTTTTGTTTTAGAAGAGAACGGTTCATTTGCCGGGGCACAATCCAGCGAACCCTTTTCGGCCTGCCAGATAGTTCGTCGGGCGGAAAGCCCAGCGTGAACTTTGAGTTGGCCAAGACGCAAGCTAATTGTTTTTTTAGAAAATGCCCATGATAAAAATTAGAAAACAGAAAAACGCTAGAAAAGTTGCCACCTTTGTCGTCACCATCCAAAGCCTTTGTGCAAAAATAAAATAAAAAGTAGAAGTACAAAAATAAAAATGACATCTCCTAATAAATAAAATGTCATCTCTTAATATAAAAATGTCAATAAAAAGTGCCATCTCTTGAATAATAAAATACCATCTCTTAAATCCAAAAAATGCCATCTAATCATAATAAAAATATATCATCTATTAATATCCAGCGGTTTCAGCGGGAGCATCGGCTCGCTTGTGAGATGGAACATGGCCGCACCTTTCACGGGTACACGCTCTTTAGAATCCATCGTCTGACTATTATGTGCTCTGGCTTGTTTGGAGGCAGTTATCTTCCCCGATCTCTTCCTCTCCTTTTTCTTGGGCACACCTTCCAGACCCTTCCTTAACCCCTGCCCCAGGGTTCCCGGGCTAAGCACTGTACGACCCCCGGCTAGTTGAGCCTGTGTTGAGGCGGCATCTTCAGGCGTGTCCTGTGAGGAATTCATGAAGAGAGACTTTTTGCAATGCTTCCAACGACCTTCCTGCCCAGGCATATCATCCATATCCTCATTAGCATGCTGATAGCCCGATTCGTCATATGGTTGACTCATCATATCTATGTCACAGTCATATGTGTTTGTATTGAGGAAACCCATAGGGTCGACCTCCATCTCATCATCCATTCTCTGTTCTACATGACCGATTACATCAGCCAGTACTATTGCACCCCCTTCATCACGTCGTCCGTTGCTCTCACCCGACACTACAGGAGCTGGTAATTGCGTATGCGGGGTGGTGGTCTCCGCACATGCTTGTCGATGTGTGGTTATTTGTGTGCTCTCAGCCGGCTCCAGACGAATAAGATTCTTCGGCCATAGCAGCACCCAACCCTTGCAGCTTCCAATCCGCTTCGGGGTCTCGTCGTCCGCTCCCACATGCTGTACTGGAGGAGGCAAAGCCTCGTGCCCCGAGTTCACACTGGACAAGCTAACCCTGAAGTGCCCAGCGAGATCGGCTGGTTGTGGAGCGTTGGTTTCAAGGGGTTCAATATCATGCCCTTTCCCGTCCACCTTGACCTTTGATCAAGTAGAGTATGGTGCATGGGGTTTCTTAGCCTGCAAACACATATGTACGTGGCGTAAAACATCCGAAAGGCGAAAATGGAATATTCATATATATATATATATATATATATATATATATATATATATATATATATATATATATATATATATATATATATATATTGGTGCAACATGTAATTACCGTGACGGCGTCGAGCTCAGCCAAAGACGAAGGCCCACCTAGCGCGTCAGAGACTGAGGACGGGCTGCTATGAGCGGCAGCGACTGTGAGAGGAGGCCCGGTTGCGTGAGCAAGTGATGTTGCGTTGTTGTTGTTGTTCATGGAGTTGCTCCCGAGGAAACTGGGCATCGGGAAATCATGTACCGTCTTGTCTGGATTTTCCTTCGTCCAGTTGATGATAGCTGGAACCAAGTTAGTGGCGAAATCATTTCTGCAGGCAGTTATAGCTGCATTAACTGCCTGCTGTAGCAACTCATTTTTCTCCTCGGCTATTTTTTCCGCGTCCTCAGCTGCTTTTTTTCTCGACCGCAAGCTTCACCTTCGCGTCGATGTCCGCCTGACTAAACTTCTTTTTCTGCTTCTTGTCCTCCGGGCCCTCGTTGTAAAACACCTTCCACGTGGCGCGGTCTCCAACACCGTGCACACGACCATATTGCGGCCGCTGGCCCAAAGGGAGTCCCTTAAGTTCGTTCAAGGACCGGTTGAGAGGGGTGTCCCACTTGGGCCTCATCGGAGAAGTAGGGCTTTCGGCTGCAAGCTGGTGTTGCTTCTATGGCAGAAGGAGCGTGAACCGTTTAGGAATGTGTAGTCGACTAGATATGGAGCTAAATGTAAGGTGCTAAAGAATAATTACCAGTAGTCTAATCAATTTCCTCGTGATCTGGTCCGTGTAAAAACCTTTTCTCCTTGTCCCACTTGTGGCGGGCCACGATGAAGGCACGCCCAAGGGGTTGGTGAACTTCAGCGAAGGTGTCAGGAGACCAGCGTCTTCATGTTCGCGTCCTCCTTATCTCATATGGGCCTTTTCTTGAGGTAGCCACGGATTACGGCGATGCTTCCCCTGTTCCTTTGCTGAAGGCTCTTGAATTTCGCAGCCTTAGCCTTGGCTGCCTCGGTAGCGCAAGTGTCCTTGAACTTTTCGAACTCCTCTTCCGTAAGTGTCGGATTTTCCTCAAGAATCATGGACAGGGGTTCCTCAGCCTCAGTAGCTCGTTTCATCCTCCCTTTCTAGGAGGCCAAATCATTGCTGAACATGCCCATGGCATGATTGTTAATCTTTTTCATCTTCGGATCATCCCACGGTTGTTCTATGTTATCATCCCGGTCGGGGAACTTGAATCTCTTGTGCACCTTCGTTAGGAGCAACTGCGTCAAATGTTCTTTACTCCTTAAGTCATCGTCGTTGATGCTCGCGCATTCCCGTAGGATGCATCCTACTTGGTTCCCATAGCACTTGCGAGGTTCTTCCGGCTCTAATGGCTCAAACTTTTCAAGTGCCATCTTTGTGATCACTAGTCGTCCAATCCCTAGCTTGTTAGGTTTTCGTATCCTCTGCTTCTTATGCTTCTTCTTTTCGATAGCGACATCGGCGCCTGTACCTTCCCCGCCGGTCTTGGCTCCGCCATCGGTGCCGGCGCCGTCGGTGTCGATGTCGGCGTCAGTACCATCATCGAGGCCAACCTGCAAACCTTTCTTATCATTCAAATAGTCGAGGTACTCTTGTTCACACTCATAATCCATCTCGTCTGCATCTTGGTCAGAAGGCCCAGTTTGTTCGTTGTTCGACATGTTTCCTATGATTAAGTCTCCTTGTTTATTTCTAAAAGTATGAAAAAATGAGAAATGACACAAAAAACAAATCTATGTGCCAGCACTCGATATGCCTACTATCTAGCACAAATCATGCCAAAATTCACGGAAAATTTCGGCATGACCTTTGCTAAAAAATGGACATATCGAGCGCCTGAAATTCACCGGAACGGAAATGAATCAACATTCCGGCGTAACATAGGCCACTCGGATCATTTACCAAAATTGAACCAAAACATCACATGTCCAAATGACATGTCCAGATTCCAAACATGACATGTCCAAAACATGACATGTCCCCATATCACATGTCCAGTTCACCTACCTAAATTCAGCCTACCTAAATTTGCATATAAATTCAACCTAGCTAAATTCATAACTAAATAGATAACCTAATTAACCTACTGCCCTAACTAAAACCTAAGTAAATTAACCGAAGAACCCTAGCTAACAGAGAGGGGGGGGGGGGGGTTACAGAGGGTGCAGGGCGAGGAGGCAGGCCCGACGACGGCCAAGGTTGGGAGGGGAGGAAGCAGAGGAGGCAGGCGTGGCGCGTCGGGGTCGGGGGCGAGTGCCAGGGTCGGGGGCGAGCGCCGGGGCGCGGTGGTGCGACGGGGGAAGAGAGAGTGGGGATTTGGGGGGGAAAGAGGCGGGATGAAGCAGAGAGAGAGGGAGGATTTTGGGTTAAGTGGACGTAGCAGTAGCACGTTTAGACCAAACCCGCTACTACTAATACAGGTAAGTATAGAGGTTTTTACGGAAAACGCTACTGCTACCTTGACTAGCTGTAGCTCTTTTTCAGTAGACCGCTACTACTATAACCAGTTTTCCTTTTTCTTTTCCTTTATTTTCTCTCACTTTTTTTTCCGAGAGCAGCGAACAAAGGGAAGGCGATATATATTGCATCATTTGACGGTTAAATATGTATACAAAAAAGGAACATATATATTACATTATTGGACCCATGCATAATAATTGCTAAGTGTGTATACAATATAGGAACACACACACACACACACACACACACACACACACACACACACACACACACACACACACACACACACACACACACACACACACACACACACACACACACATATATATATATATATATATATATATATATATATATATAACATTATTTGACCGATAAGATATGGTTCCTCAGCGTTGACGTTTTCGTTTTTGAGTCAGCTTTTTCCTTCTTGTTTGTCGAAGAATAATTGAGCCCCTCATTGTGACTTTGCCTTTTCCATGGAGTATGATTTTTCTTAGGTAATGTAGTATTGACTCTTCTTTTGACGTATACTTCATCATCATCGTCATCTTCCCTCATTGGGTTGCAGTACTGATCGTAGTCTTCCTCGTTGGCGACTTCATCCATTCCAATGATGTTCCTTTTGCCTCTCCTCACGACAACACGGCTGGGATTGCGCGGGTCGGTTATGAAGAACATTGTGTCACGTGCTTAGCGTGTACCCATGGCTTGTTTTTTGCGATAGCGTTCACGGTAACGCTCTTGGCGTCGGGTAGAGTCATGGTAGTGAAAATCCGGCTTTCTCTTTCGACATTCTTAGCCCATCTGACACGGAACATCGTTGTGTTGTGCAGTCCAGAGTAGTCAAGCTCCCAGATCTCCTCGACCCTTCCATAAAATCTTTCAGTTGCGCCGTTGTCGCTACCGGTCATGCATTCCATCGTCACCCCTGAGTTCTGATCATCACTGTCCATATCTTTGGCCTCTGTGTAGAACGTGTATCCATTGATATCATATGCCTGATAGGTTACGAGGTTGGGCGAGGGGCCATGTGCTAAGGCGTATATGAGCAATCCATCCTTAGAGCCCTCCTCCGGGGGATTAGCAATAATATGCTCTTTGAATCAATGCAGGAAAGTGGAGTTGTGCTCTCTAGTAACTTCGGCGTCCGTCCTGCATACCCCCCGGTTACGATACTTCTTTGCGATAATTTCTTTGTGCAGTGCCACAAAAGGATCTACCTCGTCTAGATGTTGTAGCACTACCAAGTTTGCTCTGTCAAATTCGCTGCGTCGATCTGAGTATGCCACGTGCAGTTCCTTGCGACCGTTGCAGTGACCTTCTCCTTCGAGCCTCCCATCATGCTTGTTAACGGGCAAACCAACACTAACACCAGGCGGCTGGTCTGCGCCACATAGAAAATTCTCGCAGAAAGAGATGCACTCTTGTGTCACATAGCCCTGGACGATGCTTCCATCCGGACGGGACATGTTACGAACGAATCCTTTGATGATCCCATTCATCCTCTCAAACAACATCATGTTGTGCATGAATGACTACCCCAGGTCTATTATGTCATCCACAATATGGACACACAGATGCACCATCACGTCAAAGAACGCGGGCGGGAGGTACATCTCAAGCTCATTCAGTATCACAAAGATCTCTTCCTGTAGCCTACGGAGCTGCTTCACACTGATCGACTTTCAAGAGATGACGTCAAAAAAGTTGCAGAGACCAATAAGCGTGTCATGGACGTGCTTGTCCATTATCCCTCTAAGGGCAACAGGTAGTACCTGCGTCATCATCACATGACAGTCATGGGACTTCATCCCGCTGAATCTTTTCTTGTCCGTGTCTAGATATCTGCTTATCTTGCCACAGTAAACGGAACTAGCTTTGACTCCGGTAAGGCACTTAAAGAATTGATCGATCTCAGCCTGACTTAAGGTGAAGCAAGAAGTGGGGCAATAATCCTCTTTCTTTATTTTCTTGCCCTTCTTCTCCCATGCCTCTGTCTCCGTCTCTGTCTCGTCTGACATTTTACGGGGCGGCATGTGCAGATCTTCCCTGATTTTCAATTCTTGCAAGTCTTTTCTTGCCTCCGGCCCATCCTTGGTCTTATCCGGCATGTTCATCAGTGTTGCGAGCAAGCTCTCAAGGACATTCTTACAGATATGCATTTGATCAAGGCAATGAGGTGTATCGAGTTTGTGCCAGTACTCCAAGTCCCAGAACACAGACCTCGTCTTCCATACCTTCAGCAGCGGCTCCGGCGCCTTTCTTATCGTCTTTCCCGGCGCGGGGCACTCCTTCCAGTTTTTCAAAAGCTCATCGATTTCGGCACCACTCCGCTTACCTGGAGGTCCTCGATGCTCAGCTTGACCACTGAATAGATCTCCACGGTTTCTCCACGGTTCGTCCTGTTCGAGCCATCTTCGATGCTCCATGTACACGATTTTCCCAGACACGCCATCTTTCCTTGACGTTAGCTGCTGAGACGTCGTATCATCCATGCACCGCGTGCATCCGCAATATCCATGGCACACTTGGCCTGCGACATATCCGTAACCGAGATAGTCGTGCACCGTCGTGATCAGCGCGGATCTCATGTAGAAATACTCGCCTTTGCTGGCATCCCATGTCTTGGCCGGTGTTTTCCATAATGTGTCTAAATCCTCTTAAAGTAGCCCCCAGATACAAATTAATATTATTTCCTGGTTGTTTCGGCCCTTGAATAAGCATGCTCATGTGAATGTACTTCGACTTCATGCACAACCAGGGGGGAGGTTGTACATCCATACAAACACGGTCCATGTCTGTGGTTGGTGTTACGGTTGCCAAAGCAGTTCATGCCATCGGTACCGCGCCCGAGCACGATGTTCCTTGCATCACATTGAAATACCGATAGAAGCTATTCAACGCTCTCCACGGCTTCCATCCTTGGCGTGTCTCAGCTCGGATCATCTCCATCGTTGGGCTTCTTCCTCTCCGCGTGCGGTAGCATTAGCTTTGCTTCCTTGGGATCTACAAAATACCTCTGGAGACGGGGAGTGATCGGCAAGTACCATACAACTTTCTGGGGACATTTCTTCCCGGCCTTGTATCGAGAAGCATTGCACACCAGACAGCTTGTTTTTTCCGCGTGCTCCTTCCGATAAATTATGCAATCGTTGATGCATGCATGGTATCTAACATGTGGCAGATCAAGAGGGCACACGATCTTCTTGGCCTCATCAAAACTAGTAGGACATAGATTCCCCGCGGGAAGAACATCCTTTAGGTACTTGAGATGCTCATCGAGGCTAGTGTCGGTCCATTTGTTTTTAGCCTTCGTCTTGAGGAGTTGGGCGTGAAACTCAAGCGGGTCACCTCAGGATTGCAACCATCATACAATGGAGTGTTCGAGTCTACCACCGTTGCTCCAGCTTAGCCTCCTCTCTAGAAGCAGCTCTCTCGATTGCTCGTCTCCTTGCGAAGCAATGCTTGAACATGAGGGTCCCTTGCGATTGAACTTAGTACCGACGAACTCTGCTGCGTGGAGTCCATGTCGTTCTCTTCGCCGCCATGTCCGGCCCCTTCTCCTCCGCCATGTCCGGCCCCTTCTCCGCCGCCATGTCCGGCCTCTTCACCGCCGCCATTATCAATCATCTCTTCATCTTGCCCCGTGTCATCATTTCCTGCCCCGTCGGCGTCCTCAACATCGTCATCCTCATCTTCAATTATCCACCGAGTATAGCCATCCATGAAACCAGTCATGAGTAGGTGCGCTTCGACACGACCATCGTCATGGGGGTCGAGCCAAACTATTCCTTTGCATTTTTGACACGGACATAAAACCTATGTCCGGTTATTTTCTTTCATGTCCTGCACCGCCGACCGCAACCACCTGTCCACCATCATTCCACTAACCATCGTGAAATCTGCACGGTAATAATAATCAAATTGATTATAAAAATGCATGCATGCATCAAAGTCATACAAAAATTCGGCATGACCTTCCCTAAAAATAGGACATATATAGATCTAGAGTTTGCCCGGAATTCGCCGAAACGGAAATAAATCAACATTTCGGCAAAACATAGGCAACTCAAAAGCACAATTTGGCGTGAACTCATGCCACACACACAATTTCCATCATATCTCCCAATTATCATATCACACACACATAAACATATGTCCATTTTGCAAAAGCATGAAATTTTAATCACCTCTATCTCGAGATCGAGCACACGGTGGAGATGATGATGTAGGGAGATCAAAAGTGCACAAAGCTCTTCTTGACAAAGATAGATCTAGTTAGGGGGCAAAAGGTCACTTAACTAAATGCTACATCTACATAGCTAGATAATTTGGGAGGAGACAACTTCAACTAGTGGAGGGGGAAGGAAAAAGAGAAAGGAGATGCATTAATGGAGGTGGTGTAGTGATGACCCGCAAGTATACGGGATAGTTGTAGCCTCTTTTGATAAGTAAGAGTGTCGAACCCAATGAGGAGCTAAAGGTAGAACAAATACTCTCTCAAGTCCTATCTGCCACTGATACGACTCTACGCACGCTTGACGTTCGCTTTACCTAGAACAAGTATGAAATTAGAAGTACTTTGTAGGTGTGATAGGATAGGTTTGCAAGATAATAAAGAACAAGTAAATAAAAAGTAAGGGGTGTTTAGATAAATAAACAATAAAGTAAATATAGCGAGTGTGGAAAAGTGGTGGTAGGAGTTGTGGAATTGTCCCTAAGCAATTGACTACTTTACTAGACCGATAGCAAGTTTTATGTGGGAGAGGCCACTGCTAGCATGTCATCCCTGAATTGGAATTCTATGCACTTATGATTGGAACTATTCGCAAGCATCTGCAACTATTAATGTTCATTAAGGTAAAACCCAACCATAGCATTAAGATATATCGGTCCCCCTTCAATCCTGTATGCATCAATTTCTATGCTAGGTTCAAGCTTCTGTCACTCTTGCCCTCCAATACATAGTCCTATCAACATACAACTAACCCTACGGTGTGATCCACGCCCGCGCTCATATGATGGGCACCAAAGGACAGCAACATAACCACAAGCAAATTAAATCAATCATAGCAATTCATCAACCACCAATAGAACAACAAAAATCTACTCAGACATCATAGGATGGCAACACATCATTAGATAATAATATGAAGCATAAAGCACCATGTTCAAGTAGAGGGTACAGCGGGTTGCGGGAGAGTGGACCGCTGTAGATAGAGGGGGGAAGGTGATGGAGATGTTGGTGAAGATGGGAGGTGTTGGTGTAGATCGTGGTGATGATGATGGCCCCCGGCAGTGCTCCGGCGCCACCGGAAGCAAGGGGGAGAGGGCCTCCCTTCTTCTTCTTCTTCCTTGACCTCCTCCCTAGATGGGAGAAGGGTTTCCCCTCTGGTCCTTGGCTCCCATGGCGTGGGAGGGGCGAGAGCCCCTCCGAGATTGGATCTATCTCTCTGTTTCTGCGTTTTGGAATTCTGCCCTGGCACCGTTTCTTTTCTATCCGGAGATCCGTAACTCCGATTGGATTGAAACCTTCGCCCAGATTTTTTTTCCAAAAATTAGCTTTCTTGCTGCCAAAGAAGGGCATCAACCGCCTTACGAGTGGCCCAGGAGGGTGGGGGGCGCGCCCACCTGGAGTGGGCATGGGCCCCTATCTCGTGGCCACCACGGGCACCGGCTCGCGTTGATTTTACTTCCCAAAAATCACAAATATTCCAAAATAATTCTCCGTCTGTTTTTATCCTGTTTGGACTCCGTTTGATATGGGGTTTCTGCGAAACATAAAACATGCAATGCAGCGAGAACCGACCTTTGAGCCTTTGGATCAATATGTTAGTCCCAAAAATAGTATAAAAAGTTGCCAAAAGTATATAAAAGTTGAATAATATTGGCATGGAACAATAAAAATTATAGATCTGACGGAGGCGTATCAGCATCCCCAAGCTTAATTCCTGCTCGTCCTCGAGTAGGTAAATGATAAAAAAGATAATTTTTGATGCGGAATGCTACCTAGCATAATCTTGATCATATGTCTAATCGTGGCATGAATATTAAGACACAAGTGATTCAAAGCAATAGTCTATCATTTGACATTAAAACAATAATACTTAGGGCATCCCAACAAACAATCATGTCTTTCAAAATATCAATGCTTCCAGAACGTTATCCCTACAAAATCATATAGTCTTGTATGCTCCCTTTTCTTAACACAAGGTACCCCTCATGCCTATCCCGGTGTCAGCCAAGCAATTGTTTCATACTTTAGTATTCTCAAACTTTTTCAACCTTCACGCAATACATGAGCGTGAGCCATGGATATAGCACTGTGGGTGGAATACAATATGATGGTGGAGGTTATGTGGAGAAGACAAAAAGGGAGGAAGTCTCACATCGACGCGGCTAATCAACGGGCTATGGAGATGCCCATCAATTAATGTCAATGTGAGGAGTAGGGATTGCCATGCAACGGATGCACTAAGAGCTATAAGTGTATGAAAGCTCAACAAAAGAAACTAAGTGGGTGTGCATCCAACTTGCTTGCTCACGAAGATCTAGGGCATTTGAGGAAGCCCATCGTTGGAATATACAAGCCAAGTTCTATAATGAAAAATTCCCACTAGTATATGAAAGTGACAACATAAGAGACTCTCTATATGAAGAACATGGTGCTACTTTGAAGCACAAGTGTGGAAAAAGGATAGTAACATTGCCCCTTTTCTTTTTCTTTTTTTTCTTTTTTTTGGAAAAAGGACTACCCCGTGGAGGGCTGGATGAACAGTAGACGGTGGACGGGTGCCCGTGGAGAGGTGGTTGAACAGTAGCCGGTGGAGTAGCGCGCAGTGGAGGCTGGATGAACAGGAGCCCGTGGAGGCTGGAGGAGGTCGACGGTAGCCCGTGGAGGCTGGAGGAGGTCGACGGTGGAGATGAATAGTATCCCATGGAGTCCCGTTTTGCGGTACGCCACACCCCTCCCGATGAACAGGACCCCCGTTTCTACCGTAGCGCTCCAACACTAGTCCGTTTCGTCCGTTTTGCGGTACGCCACACCCCTCCCGATCAACAGGACCCCCATTTCGACCGTAGGAGGTCTGTTTCCTCCGTTTTGCGGTACGCCAGACCCCTCCCGATGAACAGGATCCCGTTTCGAACGTGGCTGGTCGAACACAAGGCCGTTTCCTCCGTTCTGCGGTACGCCAGGCCTAGTTTCCATCGCCTGTTCCGTCCAACCCCTCCCGATGAATATGACGACGCATTCCGTTCCGACCTAGCCGGTTGGCTCTCCATGAACACGATGACGACGCTGTTTCTCCGCTCCGACCCAGCCATGTACACGAGCCCTGGCCATACGTATGCGCGAGTAGGCGTTCGAGACCCCGCCCGTATGTACACATACGTGGCCGTATTTTCTTTATTGCACACTGGCCGCGGTATGTACGTGTACATGCTACGTGCACGCCTCTACTACGACACGTACGCGCCTCTACTACGACCCATGCACGCCTCTACTAAGACACGTGCGCGCCTCTACATCGACCAGTATGTACATACACGTTCGCGACCAGAATGGCAACGCTACGTACGCTTCGACCAGGTGGGTCCCGACTGTCAGGCACTTCCCTGCGTGCGAAGATGTAGATGGTGGGTCCCAGCAGTCAGGGGGGCGAATCGATTTTTTATTTTTTCCCGGACGCACTTCCTTGCGTGCGAAGATGTAGCTGGTGGGTCCCAGCAGTCAGGGGGCGAATCATTTTTTTTGCCCGGACGCACTTCCTTGCGTGCGAAGATGTAGCTGGTGGGTCCCAACAGTCAGGGGGAAACGTTTTTTTTGAAATATGGTGGCCTGTCCGGTGGGTCCCTGCTGTCAGGTGGAGGTATCATTATTTTCCACGTAATAAGGAGGCACTTCCTTGCTGCGGCCGTGGACCCAGCTGTCAGCCTCTCCACGTATAGTCCACGTCCGATGGAAGTCGTTCCTTGACCACGTTGACCACGCCGCGCCGAGAGAACCACGGCGGTGGGCGATGGCGAGCCTAGGAAGGGGCGACGGGCCGGGAAAACGCGACGGTGGAAGCCAGCGGAGAGAATACGATGGTTCTTTGGTTCGGCTGCGGTGTGAGGCTGTCGTCGCCGCAGGGCCTGGCCAGCGGTGGGAATAGTAGGGGGCGGTGATGCATCCGCGGCAGCACAACCAGCCACGAGAGGCAGGAGCATGCGACACGACCGGCACTGCTTTGGGCGGTGGAGCAAGAAGACCAGAGGTTAAAGAAGCACTACGGCCATTGGATGGACATCGTACGGTCACTGCAGCTAGAATCGTTTATATTGACTAAGTTGACAAAGCCCTTGGTACGTGCCAACTTAGTAGGCCACAGTCAGCCTCGAAGCAGTGCGCCCGGATGTCGGGGAGGAATCATTTTTTGGGCGGCCAAAGCTAAGAATATCCGAGATTGAAGAAGAAGCACGACATTCGTTGGATAGACATCCAACAGCCACTGCTGCTAGAACCGTGTGTTGACTATAATAAGTTGACAAAGCCTTGCATACACGTCAAATTATTTTTTTAAGGGACGCGTCAACTTAGTAGGCCCACAAGTGTGTGGCAGAGAACTTATAGCCCATTTGTGATTTGTAAGAATGTACAACCCATTTTTGAATTCTAATGAAATTTACTACAACCCATTTACAGTTTGTTAAAGGCATAGCCCATTTTCTAGCTAGGACAACGATTAATAATTTCAACCAACCGTTGAAGACAGAATTTAATAAAATTTCCCACATTTTGATGGGATCTGAAATATTTTTATCCCGAAATTTCTAGTCAGATTAAATATAAATTTGTATTAGGTAAAAATCCAACGAAATATTGCGCACGGAACAATGAAAATTTAAGATTTTCAAAATCCATAAATAATATTTTATAAACTAATTTCGTGTTTGGTGCATTTTTTATAGTTACTGCCCAGTTTTTAAAATTACATCCCATTTATTATTTTTTAAAGCCCATTTTCCTTTTAAGCTTAATGCATCCCTCCTAGGAAAGATTTGCAGCCCAGCGGGGCGGAGAATAACAAGTTGACCTTGCCTGGGTATTCCTCAAAAAAAAAGTATAGCTGGACTAGCCATTTTCATCTTGAAAAAATTAATATCTGGCCTGGATATCTGGCCTGGGCTAGACGGGCCACAGCGCACCCAGTTAATACCCTGCTCTCCTCTGAACAACAACGAAATCATCGCCAAGAAAAACTCTGTAGTGCTCATGCCTCAGAAACACAAATACTGCTCGAGCTGGTTGGTCCCAGCTGTCGGCCGCACCTTGTGCAATTCTCTCATTTATATTGACTACATAGGTTGACAATGGTGTGGGACCGTGATGTCAGGAAACCAGGAGGAAGCAAAAAAATATAGTTGTACATAATAAGGAGGCCCTTGCGTACGTACGGCTATGGCCCTAGTGGGTCCCTAGTGTCATGCAGTCAAAATAAAGTCATCTCCTGAATCCTCATGTTCATTGACGATGTTAACAATGCTCGGCGCCACGGTGAGCGCAACAACTCGAAGGACGACGGAGCCCTACGGATGGTCTGATATAGTGTCCGCTGCTCATTCAGGAAGCCAGGATCATTGGAAACCTATGAGCACCTTCGAGAAACTGAGACGGCATGAAACGGTATGGCCGCGCTTGGGAGCTCTGGTTTATTCCAAACCTGTATTAACATACAAGTGTAATTTACTCGTCATTGGAAACAACGCGTAAAATACAGGTGTAATGTAACCGAGGGCCCGAGGTCTGTAAGTAAAACCGGCGGGTTACGCGTGTAATTTGAGAGACCAGTGTATATTTTACGAGCACTGCTATATGGATGCCATTACCAGACAATACATGCACGACGTGCGTATCATGCCATCCATGGGCAAGGCTGAAACAACAGCTAACGGCTGGATTAGCAATCGTCCGAGTGTCGTTCAGCATTTTTATCGTGTGTGAACTACTTCCGATATTTTACTAGTCGAAATCGACCAACCAAGCGCTTCGCCCGAGACCATTTGCTTTTATTTACAAGCGTCAGTTTGACAAGCGGTTTTGGTTGGAAAACGATGATCCAATCACGGCCTAATATCATGAGTTGGTCGGAAGATCATATGGTTTCATGTCTAACCTACCCGACTTGTCGTATAGGCTATGAATGAAACATAAGACGATGAACTTCTTAAGCACGGAAACAACAGAAGAGGATGATCTTCTTAACAAGAAAATCACTAGCATTAGATCGACATGCAAAACAATACGAAGCATTATTCTCAGGTGGCACGGTGAACAGCTCGTGATGCCGCATGCCACAACATTCCAAGCTCAACTTTGCAATCAAACACAAGGCCTGTCATTATATAGACAATATTCAGAACAAACTCTTAACACAGGAATATCTCAGCAGAGTAACTATTTACTTCTAAACTGAACACAGGAATAGGAAAAAACAACCGACGCTGCTCACAGCAAGGGCGCCCCACTCAAAAATATCAAATGCTTGTCTTCTGGCTAACATCAATGAGCAAATTTTGACAAGGTTTTCCAATTCTAATATATGAAACTAACATCTTCTTGCTAACATCAATGATTAAACTTTTACAAGCTTTTCCCATTCAAAATATGTAATGCCTATGATCGTGGAGTCCTGTCGTAGCTTCTTACTTGTTTGGGCACTTTTTGCCTAGTGCACTCCACGTGTTGTAGAATTGCCAATGCTCTCTGCAGACTAGTCATGTCACCAGCGTCTAATAATACTCTGTAAAGCTTCTCGGTCATTCCTTCTGTAATGTAGCGCAAACAGTGACTGCTTCTTTCTGCAAAGTGGAACGACCAACTGGGCCCAGTAATGCAGCAGTTTGCCTTGGACACATTGGCTCCTTTTGTGCAGTTCAACTAAAATCGAAGTCGGAATAAAACCAAGCTTTAATTTTGATATCCCTGTAAGAAACAATAGGTATAAGGGAAACAATTACTAAGAAATAACGGTTGATTACTTGTACTCCTAGAAGAAAAGCATCTACTGATCTACCTTATCTTTGGGAAACAAAGCAGGAGAGTAGCAATTCTCCATCAGTGTGATTCATTCATATTGACTGAGACATTATCTTAACAATGCCTTGTTGCAACATGTATAAAGAACGACAAAGCAGAAAAGTACCATTCCTAAAACAATGCAACTGATTCATTTTAACAGAGACATTATCTTAACAATACCTTGGTTAAACATGTAGAAAGAACTACAAAGCAGGATAGTACCATTCCTAACAAGTGTTGCAGTTTTGAACTAAGATTCAGTAGTTAATCAATTCTGAGAGTGGCGTTGCTTAACTTTACCAGCGGCATTAGATTAACGAAAAGCATAAACAGTTCCAGGTGAGAGTGGGCGCAACAAGAATATGTGCTTCCATCTACTTATAAAGGGGGTGATGCAGATTTTGTTGTAACAAAGCAACAAGCATCATGTCTGGGTTGGTCCCATTTTTGTTCACTACTTAATGGGAAAAGACAGCAATACAATAGCTTCAATTCAACATTTATTTAAAACAGTACCAATACAAGTAGCACAACATCTCAAAGCACACTGCACAATCATGTGGATGAAGGCCTGTACTGACCTTTCATGAGAACACCAGGATAAAATACGAATCTGCCAACACGAATAGGAAATCCAATCTCGTTTTGTGCAGATGCACTGAAATAAAGCAAAGTGTTTCGCGTAGCGAAGCAAAATGTCGCAATAGCAACAAGTTGAATAGATATCCCTGCTTAAACAGAGGAAAAAAAGGAGTCAATTACTGGCTAATAAAGGAGGATGAAACATGCGGCCACAAAAATGGTAATCCCGCCAATCCCTAACAAGTGTTGCAGTTTTGAAATAAGATTCAGTAGTTAATTCTGAGAGTGGCATTGCTTAATTTTACCAGCGGAAATAGATTAACAAAAAGCATAAACTGTTCTAGGGGAGAGTTGGCGCAACAACACCATGTGCTTCCATCTACTTATAAAGGGGGTGATGCAGAGTTTGTTGTAACAAAGCAACAAGCATCATGTCTGGGTTGGTACCATTTTTGTTCGCTACTTAATGGAAAAAGAGAGCAATACAATAGCTTCAATTCAACATTTATTTAAAACAGTACCAATACAAGTAGCACAATATCTCAAATCACACTGCACGATCATGTGGATGAAGGCAAGTACCAACCTATCACGACGCTCACAAGATCAACTACGAATCTGCCAACATGAATATGAAATCCAATCTCGTTTTGTGCAGTTGCACTGAAATCAAGCAAAGTGTTTCGAGTAGCGAAGCAAAATGTCGCAATAGCAACAAGTTGAATCGATACCCCTGAACAGAGGCAAAAAAGGAAATAATTACTTGCCGATAAAGGAGGATGAAACAAACGGTGACAGAAAGAAGCGTCTAACTTATCTTGGATGGAAAAAAAAGTAGGATAGTAGCATTTCTAAAATGGTTGCATTGATTCATATTAACAGAGACATTCTCTTAAAACAACATTCGTTAAAAAATGTAATTTACTTTTAACAGTGGCATTGCTTCAATTTTCCGGCGGCATTCTTAGATTAACAACAACAAAATAGCTGTATGGGACATGCCAGCACCATGTGCGTCCACACGTATAAATGGGTGATGCAGAGTATGTAGCCAAGCAACATATATGCGTTGGTCCCATATTTGTTCTCTTTGAACCTTTTTCCTATGTGAGGACAACAAATCTAGTCCTGCACAAACTACCCGACCCCCCAGTTTCTTTCCCTTTTCAACAAAGAGATTGGTTCCTTACAGATGTGTGTACTGGGTTACCCCCTTTTTCCCTTTTCGACCAACAAAGTGGCTGGATAGCCAGTCTATACTACTTTCCGTCCCTCCTTTCCTCATTGAACCACGTCCTAGATTCTTGCTCCAGCCCACCGCACCCTTCTTTCCTCTTTAAACCAAGACCTAGATTCAACTACAGATCGAAAAAGATCCACATGCAGCTAGAGCAACGACGGTTTCAAAGAAACTTATACCTTATGGTCGTCGGGATGTGGCAAGGCGTGCGGCGGGAGGTCGGATCTGCCCACACTATGTACGACAACGAGGAAGAAGGGGTCGGTGGCCCTCCCGCACAGGCGCTGGGTGAAAGAGAACAACACAACCGGCAGTGGATTGCCCCCCTTGCTGAAGGCGATAGAGTGAACGCTGCACCTCCTCCCCTTCTCGATTCTACGGGATATGGACGCCTCCTTCACCAGCTGTGAGGGGGGAGAGAGAGACAAGAGTCTAACGCAGTCTTGTTTAGATCTGGTGAAGAGAGGGTGAGAGACTGTGAATATAGCAAATCCTAGCAAATGAATGCTGAGCCTCCAACATGTATACATATATGTAGTGCGGCGAGAGTGTGGAGAGTGAAAACCCTAGCGAACAAGCGCTGAGGCTCCAGCTTATATATATACTACTGTAGTACGGACTTAGCTCCGGTGCCTTCACTGCACCTGCTTTTGGCTGTATGACAGGTGAGATAGACACATTTTGGGCCCACCTGTCATAAACCCAAAGGCAGGTGCACTAAGTCAATGAAGCTGCGTCCATATAGTACTCTCGTGGAGTGGTTTTTTTATTCTCTCCATAACAATCGTTTTAAATTGTGTAGGTACGAAACAAAACTCTTTATTTAACATACAGTGAAGAAAACTACTACTACTTCCGATGAACTAACGATCCAGGCCCACGCGTCCTGGTCACACTTCCAGTCCTTCACGTGCGGTACACTACCCTCCCTTAAGTGAACAACCACACATGCGCCAAATTATCGGAAACGTGTGAGAGTGTGTATAAATAAAGAATTTTAATTTCAATTATCAAAAAGGTTTGAGAGTTTTTAGTCCATACCATTTTTTAAATCAAAGTTAATAGCTGGACAAATAAAATTACAGGGGAGCTGGAGACAAAGTTGTGAGAAGACTTAGAAATCAATACAAAACTTATGCTCTTAGTACCAACGTCGATCCTTCTTCAAGGACACATTTGGTTCATAGCCAATTGTGTGATAAAATTGCACCAACGTGAAAGACGACTGCGTCTCCAACGCAACCAAGGTGAACTGACGAAGGATATCATCTTTGTGCGTAACAAGCAAAGAGCAATGATGGAAGACAACTTGTTTTTCATTGAAAATCGATCAGCTTCACCAGCCGATGCAACCATGAGGCGCAACCATGAGCATCGATGGGTCATCGTAGTGATGCATCATCCATTTGGCATCAAGTTTGGGTGAGGCACCTATGAAGTTCGACAAATCCTCATTGTGGTCTGTTTCTTCTCAGTAATCAAGCTCGAGGAAGGAAGAACCACGTGGCAGAGGACAGTGAGGCGGAACAACAATGGCCATCCAATTTTGTGCAGTTCCACTAAAATTGAGGAAGACATGCCCGGCTATGGAGATACGCATCGCTGTTTCCAAAAATATAAAAAAGGGATATAGTGTTGTTACTTTGTTTTACAAGATTAGCAACGACATCTCAATTGTCAATAAAAATTAATGAAAAGTACACCAACAAACAGAAGCATCATAATTATCTTGATGGGAACTAAACCAGGATACCTGAGAAAAAAAGCATTTCTTCATTTAACCAGTGATAGTACTACCACCATATGGACAATGACCGCACAACCACCTTGTACTTTTTGTCGAAACAACATGTATACCTCCACCGAGGCATAATTCAGGACAACTTTTCGAGTGGCATTTCCTCTATAATAGTACTAGTAGGTGATGTTGGACCAGCCGACGAACCCTAGCTACTATACATGGGGAGCTGGGGAGTAGTCGCATAGAAGAAAACCCGCACGCAGCGACCTAGGGAGCTATACCAGTACAAGAAGTTATACCTTAGGTGGGCGAGATGTCGTTTAGGCGGGCGGGCGAGATCTGCCTACACGACGGCAGCGAACAAGGGCGCGGAGGATCTTCGTCCGCGCCAGCGCCGGCTCCGAGAGGACGGTGCGCCTCGGCTTCCTCCGTCGCCGACGGCGACAACATCGACGCTGCACCTCCTCACTTCCCGCAGTGGACGTGATTTGGCCGGATCTGTGACCACCGATGAGGAGAGAGATAGAGTGGACACTGTCATCTTGTTTTGATATGGAGAGGGTGAGAGAGCGAGACGCAAGAAACTCTATCAAACAAGAGGTTATAATGGAGTAAAAAAATCTTTCCATAGCAGTGGTTTTAAATAGAATACGCGCGTTCCCGGAAAAAAGAAACGAAAACTGGCGGACAATTTTTTAACGTACCAAGAAAGAAAACTCGATCAAAAACATGCCCCCGCTTCCAGGTCGCGAGAGTCGTCGCGCACACACATAGACATAGACATGCATATCCGTGTTTACGTAAAATTCCATTTCCATCTCCATCTCCAATCATATTTGTCCAACTGGCACATTATTTACGTTGTTAATTATATACGCAGCAATATTAACGTACAACATCTCTTGTTTGCGGACGTCCGGACCGCTACCACACGGCCGGTCCTGACCGACCCGAACCCTCTTCATCACCCACGCGTGCTTCCCGCCCGAAACGGTCAGTGCCGCATTCATGCCCAGCCAGAGCGGACGCGACCTCTCACTGGAGCCGGCATTGAAGCGGCGCGCCGACCGAGAAAGCGTTGCCCGCGCCGCTTTCGGGTGCACGTGACTGCTCCGCGTTCAAAGGTCGCAATAGCCGGCTACAACATGCATGTAAAAAGTTCTTGGGAGTCCATGCTACAGCTAGCTGTCCTCCCCCAACTCGTCATTCTCTTCCAATAGTGCTAGTACTCCATGGCGCGGTCCATCGACAAGCAGGCGGGAAAGTTATCGTATACTCAGTTTGCGGTGACTGGCATGCCGAGGGACCGTTTGGGGTCGAGCCGTGGAGGAGGGCGAGACACGAACACGAAAGACGTGATTTAAACGTTGGTTTTGCTCGATGGCGCGATCCAACGAAACGAAACGTTGGTTTCTCTCCGTTTCCATTTTTTCTCCAAAAAAACCGAAACTTTCCACTCCATTTTCATTCCTATTCCAAGGTTGCCCCGTTTTCCATCAAATACAAAGGAAAGCTAACACACATGCTGATGCATCTCAATGATTCACAGATCATAGCCAATATTTACTTCACAATTAAAGACAAAAGTTGTGAGAGCGTGTACGAAAGAAAAACTACTGATGGGGTCACTACGACTTAAACCCTAAACCCTAAACAGGATTTAATTTCCTGGCCAGGTAGAACCCGTTGAAGGAAAGACGGCTGGCACCCTCGGATCATACGATGCTTTTGTGCAGTTCCACTAAAATCGACCTGAGCATCCCTGATGGCAAAGATATTGAAGAAGTGTGATTAGAATAATAGTACTAGCACTAGTTCATGAGACATAAACTCTTGACAAGTAGAAGCCGGTAGAAGTTGAGAAAGATCGACATGGAGATGGAGCTACGACAGTGGAGCAAGCCGGCTCCAAAAGGAAGATGGACTACCTGGGACGTCGGGCTATAGCTAGAAGGGCGGTTGGGACGCGGCATCGGCCCATACCGCGGTGACCCCCGATTAGGACGCACCGACTTTGGGTTTTCTCCCTCGCCGATGTCGACCACGTCTACGCAGAACATTGTTCCCTTCCCCCAGCTGCGGGATCAGGCCCGTCTTTCTATGCTTGTGAAGAGAGCAACCTAAGCAAGCAGGCTTGTAGCTTAGGCTCCTGCTAGTGTATATATAGTGGTTTTATTTTTCTCTCCATATCAACCATTTTATATTGCGTACATGTCATTAAAGAGTGAAATGATGGTTGCTTCTTCCAACTAACTTACTGCGTGATTTGACTGCTCCTTAGGCCCTCCACTATGTAGCGGTGCCAAAACTCTGCAAAAGTATACCACACCCATGTCGATGGCAGATGAAGAAGTTTTAGCACTGCCCACACTATGTGAAAGAATTTGGCATTCAATAAAGCTAGGGCCCATGTACATAAACTACTATATATTAGCCCATCTCACCCTACTAGAAGCGTCCTGGTTCCTAGCTCGTTGCTAGCTCTTTGCGTTGAAGGACGGCCGGCGCGGTTAATTTACTCTGCAGATGGATTTGTCACCGGAGCAAGTAGATGCTCCGGTTCCCTAAATTTTTGTTATGGCACCTGCTAGGCAATGGAGGGCACCGGTGCCAAATGAAGTAAAAGTGATTTTGGCATCGATTTTGGCCTACATAGTGGAAGGCCTTAGTGGCCCCTACACGTACTTCCCCTACGTGTATGCAACAGTCACACGCACACATGGATGCAAAAACGCGCACGACGCCCTAATGCATGCATGTCCGAGCACACGACGGAACACATACGATCACGCTCAAGTGCTCAACCTACACATGCATGCACACACATACTCAGTCAGGGTGAGCTAGTGACCGTATAAACACCGGAAAATATATATATTGAGCGCAATGAGCGTATTATGAAGTCCACTGACAGTATTTTTACAAATATACAGTGACAGACAGTATATTTATCTCGTTTGAAATTAAGCCATATTAACTGGAGAGGAGGCAGTATGGACTAGCATTACTTTGCTGTGTCCCATCAACTTGCCGAACGAGGAGAAGGTTGCAGGACGGGAGAAGCTTGCGCGCGGTGGCTCGCAGGACAAGGAGAAACTTTTGACTAATGCAAGCTCTCCCTCGCTCAGGCGGTGGACGTGCAACAGTTAATTCGGTGTCAGATTGCCAGAAGCATACACTATACTACTAGTGCTATTATTGTTCGACTTCCCGAATAGGTGAACAGCCAAGCGCAAAGTTTACTGGTAGTACTAGTACTACTACTATAGTCTATAGAGTTATGTACTATACTAGTACTAGGAACCGGATGGAGGCGCGTCTGCACTCTTATTATGATTTTAAAATGTGATAAAGCAATCTTCAACACATTTGGTTCTCTTCGAGGGTTCTCGCATGTGATAATGGAAGTTGATTGCATGGAGCACTCGCCTCAATTCTCGCTTAATTCTGGCTCACATCCTATTACAAATAGGAGCGCTCAGTAATATTTCCTCTTTTTTTGTTATTCAGCATGTAAACAGGTCAGCAAACTTTGCGACGCATCTTCGTGCGAACCATGCTTGCTGCACTTTGAATGTGGCCGAGAGCTGGCTTGATGAAACACCTCGCTTCCTACTTCTTTTTTGCGGGGTACCTCACTTCCTAGTGACCAGTGTCTTGGCTGATCGTCGTAAGAATGCTTATATATGAATAAAGCTCTCTCATTTACCCGCAAAAAAGATTAAGCCATATTAACCGGAAAGGAGGGAGTATGGACTAGCACTACTTTTTGGTGTGTCCCGTCAACTCGCAGAACAAGGAGAAGCTCGCTTACGCCTTTTGACTAATGCAACCTACCCTCGGTGGACATGCATCAGCCCATTCGATGTCAGATTGTCAGAGGCATGCACTGTAGTACCCAACATGCGGAGTACCATCATTGTTCGACTTCATGAAGAGGCCAAGAGTCAAGCGCAGTAGTACGAGTAGTACTACTACTAGAACCGCATGGTGGAGCGTCTGTACTCTTATTTTTTTATCTCTGATAAAGTACACGTTTATTCCGGAGAAGGGCGGAAAACGACAGCCCAACATGTAATAATGATATCGATCAACCAACCATGCTCGAATATATCTTGGCCTCCGTGCGTGCCCGTCTGTGTGTTGTCGCTCCTCGCCTCTCTCAAGGAACAGCGGGTTGGCTCTTTGCCGTCAATTGAGATCGTTTTGCTCACACTCATGTCCCACTTGTCGGTGATATGCCAAGAGGAGGTGCGTTGACCGACTGGACATACACGTATTTGGTTTTGCACCTTCATACTACTCCTCCCTTCGTCACAGTTTACAGGGCGCGCTTCATTATGATGCATTTTTCTCAATGCATTTCCACCACCAGAGAGACTTTAGACGCGTTTGGTTTAATGCTCAATTAGTTAGGGCGTGGTAACCGCAATCAAGTCCACAATTTTCTCTCGATGTACTCCCTCCTTTCCGGTTTATAGGGCTTATCTCAAAATTTTAGTTTTTCCATTTTATAAGGCTCAATTTGGTTGTTTTCCATCACATGTTCAGATTCCAAGGTGCATTAAATCATTGCATGCAAGTATTAAGAGAAAATTGACCAATGCATGTACTTTATGCATGCATGCATGCAATTAATGCATTGATAAACATAATTTTTGAGGAAAACAAGAGCATTACTTAGGTGCTTTTGCAAAACTACAAAAAGTATTCCACCACTCGCCATCTACCTTGATTTATGAGATTTTTGAATGGAGCACTATAAACCGGAAAGGAGGGAGTACTACTACGGAGTGGAGTAAGTGCATGCATGTGTGTACCCAGGGTGGAAGCACTGCATGCACGTGCGTACGTATTATTCCCTCTAGTAATAGACGCCGTGCTATAACTACCAATGCTATTTTTCAGGCCGATCGCTAGTCGCCTTGGTCCCACATATTTTTTTCTTTTTTCTGAAGCGCGCTCTATAAAAAGTGGCGGATGAAGTAGTATGAGCGGATTCATAGAAGAGCGTATTGATGGTTGCTTCTTCCGAGCAACTTACAGTGGGAAAGGTGGCACTTATGATTTGACTGCTCATTACTCACTACTAATGAGGCGCAACGACAGGGCTGAGTCTCCCATGCGGTTGTGCACTACCCCCTCGATTCTTAAATATACTCTGGAGTATTTGTCTTTCTAGAGATTTCAACGAGTGACTACTCAAATATTTGTCTTTTTAGAGATTCAAATGGACTACTACATACGGATGTATATAGACATATTTTAGTGTAGATTCACTCATTTTGCTCCGTGTGTAGTCACTTGTTGAAATCTCTAGAAAGACGAATAGAGTATTTAGGAACGGAGGGAGTACACATACGAAGCAAAATGAGTGAATCTATACTCTAAAATATGCCCATTTGAAATTTGTAAAAAGACAAATATTTAGGAACGAAGGAGTATAATTTTGTGCATGGCACATGGACCCGGATGCTGAAGAGGCTTCTAGCAATGCTATCAAGCTTCCATCATTTGTTTACATAATTGACGTACTATACAAATAATTTTCCAGCGACATGAAATTGTACAATGGTGTGAGCTTTCAGCTTTTGTTTCATGTGTCTTGCCATCGATGCTCTTTCGGAAACAATAAAAAACTAACTTCCTTGCTAATGCATGTTAATTATTAGCAGATCAGAGCTAATAATTACATCACAACTGAAGACAGAGTTGTGATAAGGTGTTAAATTAAAATTGATCCATGCTTTCATTGGCAGCAACGTCCCCCCAGCTCTGTCTAAATCAACAAGGAATGTTGGGAAAAAAGTAGCTATCTGGAGCATGCAACATTTCGATCATTTTGTGCAGTTCCACTAAAATAGAGCTGAGCGTCCCTGTTCCAAAGATATTAAGTGTGATTACGATAATAGAGGACTGCTGATGAAACAATAAACACACAAATAGAAGCCGGTCACCTTTGCAGTCTCTCTTAAGACTAACTAGTTCGAGAAGATTAGGCTCGGAGTTGGATGAGGAGGATAGAGCAAAACCAATCTCCCTTTGTGCAGTCGCACTGAAGTGTAGAGACGTTGCACGTGTGACATTTTAGTACAATTGCAGAAAACACTCTTAAGAAAAAAGTGATTTGTGCAGTTCACCAAAAGGTCGCAATAGCAACGAGGTGAAATGGATAGCCCTGTTTGCAAAAAAGAGGTAGAAAGGAAACAATTACTGGCCAATAACAGTTGATGACACATGCGACGACAAAAAAGAAGCATATTCCTTGTCCTAAGGGAAGATAACAACACGGTTGTGTTTGTCTAAAACGGTGTGAGGACGAGATTGCAATATGGAAAGTACGCCGGACGGGCTACATTTTGGGCAAAGAACTATGGAAGATCCACATGCAGCGACGTGGGAAGACGGGCAGTGGAGCAAGGCCGGAGGGGATACCTGGAGGTCGTCGGGATGTAACTAGGTGAGCGGCGGCGGGCGGAATCTGCGAGCAGGTGGCATAGGCCCTGCCGCGCCGGAGCTTGCTCAGAGAGAACGACGTGTACCGCAGATCGGGACGTGCTACCTCGGCGCTGTCGAATGGAGAAACGATGCACTTCCTCCCTTTCCCCCGGCGGACGGGATGCGGCCGGATCAGTGACCAACGGTGAGAGAGAGAGAGAGAGAGGCCACCGCACTCCCTTTCCCAAGCGGACGGGATGCGGCCGGATCAGTGACCAACGGTGAGAGAGAGAGAGAGGCCATCGCAGCCTTGTGTGAGATACTCTGAAGAGCGACAAACCAGGCAGGCAGGCTCCATTGTATATAGTTGAGCGTACTACCTTTTTCTCCATAAAAATCGTTTTATATTCTGTGTACGTGCCATTGGCGCTATAACTTTATTTAAAATAAGCAGCAGCGCTTCAAGTCGAACTTTGTTTCGCACGCGTGGTACACGACCTCCCTAGGTAAACAACCGCTACTGAGCGGTCAAATTAGCGTGGGCTGCCATTTAAGTAAAGAAATGAGCTCCAGCGTGTACCAGCTTGGTGTGGCTGGGCAAGAAGCGTGAGTACGTGCAAGGTGCACCTATCTCTTCTTGTATACGTACACCACCTATGTGGGGTTGTGTGATAGAGATACAAACGTAGAGAGATATAGTGTGTGGGTTCGTGAGAGTTTTTTTTGGGGGGGGGGGGGGGCTGTCAATCAAAAAATGTAACATATGCAATGTGTGTGAAATAGAGTCCTGGATATAACATATATATAGAGGGGGCGATCCACGAGAAGAGAGTGGAGGTATCATCGGCTTGAGGTGTCCATAGAATCGAAGAGAGGGATGATGTATGTGTGTGTGTGTGCGCACGCGATCGATAAAGAGTGCCATCGAATTTGTGTGTGCCCACGTCAAAGATATAGAGTGGCTGGCCTACTGGAACGTGAGAGGGGACATGTCCAGTTTGTCTCTGTGGCATGGATACCTACCTGCAGCGCTCGACTATCGGTGTGTGGTGGGGGAAGAGGGAGGCCCGATTAACTATAGAGGTACAATGGCTGGTATATGTGTGGAGGAGGAGAGAGGCCTACCTCATGTATTAAGGAGATCGATCTGCCTCATGTATTAAGGGAGATCGATCGGCATCCATGCATATGTGCGGGAGAGGAATAAGGTTGGGAGAGAGACAGAGCTAGAGTGTTGGAGGGGGTGGTAGTGGAGTTGCTTCTAACAAATGGTGGGATAGGCTTGCTAGACAAACGGAGGGCACACCCGCAATATCAATAAGAGAGGAGATGGCTGCTTGTTGTTGTCTGTGCACATGCGTGTGAGAGACGGGTCAGGTGGCATGCACGAATGATGAGGTGGGACGATATGGCTATGCTAAGCACACGTAACTACATAGGAAGATCAATCACCCTTTGTTAGAGAAAGGAGAGACATAACTTGTGAGGTACGTCGATCGATGGGGGGGGGATAGTTAAAGTCGATCTAGGTATATGTTGGGAGATCGATTGGTATACATGCATGTGTGTGTTAGAAGCAAATGAGGCACGAGAAGAAGGATAGAGAGAGAGAGGGATGCATCTAGGAGGTGGTACGAGAGGCATACTATATTGAGGGGGAAGGAGTGTGCGAGTACGAGATCGATGAAAAGAGTGGTGGGAGTGAGGCATGGACAGTGACAAGAGAAGAGGGGAAGCTTGTGTTTGTGCTAGGCACACCTGGCTAGAGAGGCATATCGATCGATGTGTGCCGTAAAGAAGGAGCTGGGGGCCTACACACACGTGGGTGAGCGACCTAAAGTGAAAAGACGAATTTCTTGTGATGGAGCTAGAGAATGCTGAGGGAGGGTGAGAGGGATGCGGGTGTGTGCATGCACGAGAGAAAGTTAGCGCTAGCTACAAAGATAAGAGGATTGTGTGGGTGTAAAAGACGAATAGAGATCATACTTCATTATAAAAAGTGAATTCGGATATTTGAAGAATTTATCATAGTGTTTAAAACCGACGCATGTGTGAATATATATAACGGTGATACACACAGTGTGGTTATGAACATTTTATACTACATATAATATAATTTATCTCTACTCTTATAAAAAACTGAGTTGTTGATGATGGTGTGCCTGCCATCCTGCAATATAGGCCGTCCGATTTATATCTGGCGGATAGGAAGGAAACTATGGCAAGTTTGAAAAAAGATACCCACACCCCTCTCCATATTTGCAAATTAGGCCCCTTGATCATGCTGATATTCTGTGGAACGCATGGACATCTTGATAGTACTACATATAATACATAGAACATTGATTATAATTTGGGCTAATGTGTGGCTTTTGCAGCTCAGGTCTAAATACTTGTCATAATAGAGGGGGCGGGGCACTATACTTTGTGTGATAAACACGGTGTACATATGGAACATGGTTTAGATTATGAATATATAGTTAGTACAACAAATGTACTATTATTTGGAATCAACATCAAGTGTATTAAAAAAAAGAATTCGAGTTCATGTAGTACACATAGTTCATATCTATCTCTATAGTAATCATGTGGTGTATTATTAAGGTAATCACGAATGATGGTTGAAGTTGGCAACAATCATGATTGTAGATTCTTATTGAAATAGAGAAACGAATTCAAATTTAGTTCGAATTGCAGCGGTAGTATAGAGATTTGGAATGCACTAAAATGTTGGTATGAGTAGGTTACATGCATTATACAGCAAGCGAAAAAATTTAATCAGACATAACATGGATTAATACTCCCTCCTTCCATCTATATAGGGCGTAATGAGATTTTTAAGACCGCCTTTGACTATTGACAAGATTAATAGTATATGACATGCACAATGTGAAAATTATATCATTGAAAGAACCTTTCGCAGATGAATTTAACGGTGTGCTTTGTGTAAGTTGCATGTCATATATTATTGCTCTAATATTTGGTCAAAGTTAGCATCAAAAAATGCATTAGGCCCTATATAGATGGAAGGAGGGAGTAGCTTTGAATAGCATTTGTATAGTAAAACGGGGCAAGACTCTCTCTTTGTGTGGTGTGAATAGTTTTATTTTTTTCGTTTTCTTTTTGGTTGAGGGAAGTGCGAATTGATTTGATACGTACAAGTATAATATTACTACACGTTAGGCTTGTCCCTAAAATTCAACCTGCATCTTGTTATATCCCGAAAATTCAGATATCGTGCTCCCAAAACTGGCGCCTTCACAACCCGCGCCTTGCTATCCCGAAATTACAACACGCGCGAAAACTCCCTCCAGCTGCCAAATCCCGACTCGTGAAATCCCCCTTCTAACCCTGAGCTGAAAGGGCCGCTAGTTCAAATCGGTGGGGGGGGGGGGTACTTTGTAACACACCCTACATTTTGGACAAGCGCGTCCCTAAGTCATGCTTCACCCCCTCCCATCGCCCCCTTTTTGCCATTCGAAATCCCAGGCCGCCATAACCTCTCCGCTCCAGCCATGAAACCCCACCCTCCTTCGTCCGCCACCTCACCGCTGCCCAGCCGGAGCCTCTTCCCCGACGACGTCGTCCACCGCAACAGCTCGACGTCCCTCATCCACCTCCCCGGATGAGGATCCGTCGTCCATCTCGTCGGCCCACCGGTTTAGCCGCCCCGTCCTCCACCTCCAAGGAGCTGCTCCGACGATCGCCTCGTCTATCGCAGCTGCTCTATCCCCACAGCGCTGCCTTAACCTGCTCCACCGGAACCGCAACATCCTCACCGACTCCTCGGACGAAGCCGAGGCCTACTCGGCGCCACCAAAGAGGTTGTACATTCATCGCATCGCACCTTCTCCTTAACTGGACCTCCCGACGCCGATGGTGCTCCATCCCGCACCCCCATGGAGCGGCTACCTTGAAGCTGGCGCCGCAGGCGACATCTTCACGGTGGCTCTCCCCCAGTGCGAGGCCCCTTCGGCGGCGGCGTCCATACCAGCCGGATCTGCTGCTGCTGCTCCGGCCCTCGCTCGCTAGCTCACGCTATTACTGCTGCTCCGACTCTCGCTCGATCGCTCGCTCGCCCAGCTTGTCACGCCCAATATGCGACCCTATCCAAAAGGAACTCGAAGGTCCCACCAAGGATAGACCCGCATATTGGAACGCTTTTGCAAGGTGGATATCATTACATAAACATTACATAATAGATGGGGATACATACATAAGGCACAAATGCCACAAGAATACATCAACATCATACAAGATCAACATCCGACTACGGATGAAACATAAACAGAAGCTCAAACGACATCCACCCTGCTAGCCCAGGCTGCCGACCTGGAACCTAACCCCTGATCAAAGAAGAAGCAGAAGCAGAAGAACTCCAAAAAAACAGTAACACCGCTCTCGCGTCAAGATCATCGCATAACCTGTACCTGCAACTGGTGGTGTAGTAATCTGTGAGCCACGAGGACTCAGCAATCCCATTACTATGGGTATCAAGACTAGCAAAGCTCAATGGGAAAGGAAGGGATAAAGTGGTGAGGTTGCAGCAGCGACTAAGCAAGTATGGTGTCTAACATACGCAAATGAGAGCGAGAAGAGAAACAAAGGAACGGTCGTCAACTAGTAATGATCAAGAAGTGATCCTGAACTCCTACTTACGTCAGACATAACCCAAGAAACCGTGTTCTCTTCTCGATCAACCCGAAAAGAGACACTCACAGTTCGCTTTACGGTTGGTGTATTTTAGAAGATTTTGCTTCAAGTTTACTACAACCGGATATTAACAAATTCCCATCTGCCACATAACCGCAGGCACGGCTCTCGAAAGTTTATACCCTGCGGGGTGTCCCAACAGCCCATGATAAGCTCTCGCGATCAACGAAGGATATTCCTTCTCCCGGAAGACCCGATCAGTCTCGGAATCCGGCTACAAGACATTTCGACAGTAATAAAACAAAACTAGCAAGACCTCCGGCGTGCCGACATCCACGATAGTAGCCGCGCGTATCTCGTCTCGTGCCACGACCGGATAAGCTAAGCGTACAGGTTCGGCGTAACCCAAGTTGCCAAGGGATGGTCCAAGACGGTGCTCTAGTTTGGACCAACGCTTAGACAAGCAACGGCGGGGGGTAAATAAAGATGACCCTCGGGATCGCGACTCCCAAGGGAAAAAAGGCTAGGTGAGGCAAATGTAAAACCAATGTTGGGCCTTCTTTGGAAAAGTCTTATTCAAAGCGAACTGTCAAGGGGTCCCATAAATCACCCGACCGCGTTAGGGACGCAAAATCCGGGAACATAATACCGATATGACGGAAACTAGGGCGGCAAGAGTGGAACAAAATACCAGGCATAAGGCCGAGCCTTCCACCCTTTACCAAATATATAGATGCATTAATTAAACAATAGATATTGTGATATCCCAACAAGTAAACATGTTCCAACAAGGAACACCATCTCCATGTTCCAAAAAGGAACAAACTTCATCTTCACCTGCAACTAACAGCGCTATAAGAGGGGCTGAGCAAAGCGGTAACATAGCCAAACAACGGTTTGCTAGGAAGGGTGCAAAAGGTTAGAGGCTGACATGGCAATTTGGGATGGCTTGATAAACAGGTAATAGGTAGCGCAGCATAGCGATAGAACGAAGCAACTAGCATAGCAATGATAGTAGTGAGATCCAGGGTAGCGGTCATCTTGCCTGAAATCCCACTAGGAAGAAGAACGAGTCCATGAAGAAGATGAAGCCACGAAGGCGAACCAAGCGTGAGCGAGCGAATCCTCACGATCATAACGAAACAGGAACTAACAAGAAGAAGCACACAACATAGTAAACACACCACACATGAACAAGACATGATGCTCAACCAAGTATGATGCATGACAAGGCTACATGAAGCTACTCATGGCAAGAGATGATGCAAACAAGAGCAACACATCAAAGCAAGTTTAAATGAGGCCGGAAACAACATATAACAATTCCGGTAAGTCCTCATATGCAAATTTCGAAATTGGTCCAGATCTGAATTAACCTTATGTTCAAGTTGTTAAACAGCAAGTTAAGATGCACCACGATGATCTACACGAAATTCTAGTCAAGTTACATATAAAGTTCATTAGATTGAGACTCGACCTAGAAGATATGAGCAAAACAAGTTAAGCATGGCATTGATGCAAAATGCATACAAACATCAAGCAAACACCTCAAAACAAGGATGCAACATGATAATATGAAGCTACATGCGAAATCAAGCAAGTTTCATATAGAGCACACTCAAAACGGAGCAACGGATCAACACATACACTCTATACAAGTTTAAAGGACAAGCTGTCCAAAACAACAACTAGGCATATTGCAAGCATCAAAACAACATGCTACATCATCTCAACATGAGAACAAAAGGCATGGGCATGATGTACAGGTAAAGCATTACAAAACATGAACACTGAGCTATCTCCATAAATCACTAGAACATGCTCAAAATGACATGGCAAGATTGCAAATAATAACAGTTTCAGACTTTGCAGAAATAACATCAGGTTGCAATGTTTAGAGCTATCAAACAACATGTTACAGGAACTTAACAAGGAAAACAAAGGCATGGCATGAATCTAATAATTGCATAGAACAAAAGTCCCTTACTGACCATGAACCAAAAAGGATCAGAAAATATGATGGCACCCATCTAAACATGGCAAGTTATATTACAGATTCATACATGGCAGAAACAACGATAAGTAGGCATGTTGGTGAGCTTGAACCACTCACCACAGAGCAATACATGGCATGGCAATGCAACTCACAGCAAGAAGACATGGCATAGAAGCTATACATGGCAAGAACAACACCATAGGGTGCATGGATCAACCACAACAACCTTGGAAAAATTGAATAACATGTAAACAATCTGCGAGGAAACATTTTATAGCAAAACTAGAGCTCGATTGACTCAAGCTATGGCACTCCATAATTGCAAACAAGGGCATGGATGGATAGAGCAAGCCATGTATAACAAAACATCCTTACTGAAGTATCTCAAAATAAGCATGGATCTCTCTGTAGCATCAAGTTAACATGGCATAAAAATATCAGCAAAACAGGGGCTGGAATCAGCAACATCATGACGCCTAGTTTGCATGCTTGTGCTAGTCACCACAGAGATCACAAAAATACATGGCATACACCCCTGTAAAGATGGCATGGCATATTTCAAAACACATGTAGGACTCAAGTCCATAGGGTGCACACATCAATCATGGCAAAAATGACAAAAGTGCATGTTCTGATAAGAATCTGAAACTAACATCACATAGCCCTCTTCCAACAGCATTTCGGGCATCAAGATGAGCTCAAATTAAAATGATGCAATGAGATGAAATGATCTAATCATCGAGGCGAACAATTTGACATATTACACGCGCAAAACGGAGCTACGGATGCAGAGTTATGATGCGATGAAAATGCATGAAAATAACTGAAAACTCGGGGACTTAGTGGAAACAGGGCAACCTCCAGATCTGCACGGATAACGATGCGGTGGCGGATCTCGCCGAACCGCGGAGTTGACCGGAGAAAGGACGTGGGGCGCCGGAAGGACGGAGGAGGCGGTGTGGGGCGGATCTGGCCGGACCGGCCGGATCCGGACGCGGCGCGACAAGGCGAGGCGGGCGACGCCGCTCTCGGTGAGGCGAGCTCCGGCCGGCGAAGTGGCGCGGCGGCCAGTGGACTCAAGTGAGCTTCGGCCCGAGTCCGAAGTCCGCGAAGCGGGACGGCGGGGCGGCCGGGAAGGCGGGCGGCCGGGCGCTTGATCGCCCGGTGGCAGAGCCATGGGCGTGACAGCAGCTGCAGCCGGGCGGGCGGGCGGGAGGCGAGGCGGAGAAGGCCGCGAGAGGCGAGGCGGCGGGCCTTGAGGCAGTGGTGGTGGTGCGTTGGGCAGCCACAGGCAGGCGGGCGGCGCTGAGGCCGCGGCGCCACGTGGGCGCTCCGTTAGCCCCGGAGGCGGCGGCGCTGACGGGCGGACATGTCCGTCGGCGGGTTTTCGTCCGTGGCGCGGAGGTAGGGAAGGCTAAGGTTAGACCGCAAATTTGGAGGATCACATATATATAGGTAGAGGAGCTAGGAGAGTCCAAATGAGGTGCGGTTTTGCCACACGATCGTGATCGAACGACCGAGAGCATGGAGGGGAGTTGGCTGGGTTTTGGGACACTTTGGAAGGGGTGTTGGGCTGCAAACAAAAGATGCCTCTGCGGTTACCCGGTTAACCGTTGGAGTATCAAACGACCTCCAAATGACCCGAAACTTGACAGGCGGTCTACGGTGCTATACCAAGGCCGCTTGACAAACCTCGGTCCATTCGAGAACGTTTAACACCCGCACGAAAAGAGGTAAAAGGGGCGCGGGAGACATAGGAGTGCGGATTGCAAAAGCGGACAACGGGAAAATGCTCGGATGCATGAGGCGAACACATATGCAAAATGAAATGCACATGATGACATGATATGAAATGTAGATGATGACATGGCAAAGTGCAACACGCAAGCACATGACATGGCAACGACGGCGAATAATGGCGGACACTGGGCGATCGAATCCGGGCGTTACACACTGCTGCTGCTGCTCTCCCCCCGCTCGTCTTTGCTGCTTCTGCTCCGATTTAGCTAGACTTCAGTCGACTGAATCGACTTTTGGGTCAGCCGATTTTCAGGGGTTGGGGGGCTTGCCAGAGTTAAGGAAGAACCACCCGCAGCGGGGACGGGGGCTCGCCGGAGAGGTACCCCACTATCTATCCTAGGGTTCAAGGTGGGGGGGGGGGCCTAGAGGGCTGGTCGGGGCGGTGGTGGGGAGTTGTTTCGGGGCGGTAAGGCGGCGCTGGGGCCGGCGGTTCGGCCGGTGGTGGCTGGCGGCTCAAGGGGGTGCAGGTTGAAGATGAACTGCAGGCCCTCCCTAAACTACATGTCAAGTGCCTCTCTGCTACCATTGCGTTCAGTTTCGACAGTAACATTTAGATTCCTGATGAAATTTCAGTTTGACGATTAAATTCAGAGTCAACAGTTTTACCTCATCTGTTGTAGTCGGTGGTTTTGGTGATGTAAATTTTACATCCATTTTACATCATCTATTGGAGATGCTATTAGAATCCGACTTGAGATTGACGATGTACGTCTTGTCTTGCTTCAGCCTTGGCGTCTTCTGGCTCACGAGCTGCTCCAACGACATAACGATCCATCACAACAGAGCGATTGCCACAGACACCGTCTCTGATTCCCAGATCTTCCTCCACACTTCCGACAGCCACCTCTGCCTCAATTGCTTCAACGACCAACCCAATGATGCTAAAATTAACACGGCTACTGACAAAGAGGTTGTACACTTGTTGCATCACTTATTACTATACATTCACGTCGATCCATTAGGGCTATTTTGGTTCAACGGAAAAACATAGCAATAGAGAATTTTCCAATGGCACCCTACTATTCAATTATTCATGCATTTTGTTGAAAGGAATGAAGCAAAACATCCACCTGGACCTACTTTTCAAAATCCTATGCATGAAAACAAGACCAAGTGTATTAGTGCCAGAATAACATTCTAACTGTACACGCTTTCATATGGTTTCACTTTATTTTGGCCATGTTTCTTTGCATTCCTCTGCTCTTCCAATTCCTGTAAACCAAACACCCAAATTGATAGAAATCCTGTGTTTACAAATGCTCTGTTTACCATGTGCATTCCTATCCTATTTCGGTGTTTTTCCTATCCCTGCGTTTCAAGAATCATGCAAGCCAAATGAGCCCTTACAGAATTACTTGATTCACAGTGCGTGTCGAAGGGAACTTTGTGTGGTTTGTCCTGCTCCTGCCGCGACGTCCTCCACCTCACCTGAGCTGCTCCATCGACAGAAGCATCCACCAAACCAGACATCACGACTCCTGACCGTCTTTCACTGCCTCAGATCTCCTTCCCTGCCCGACACCCACCATAGCAGCATCACCATCATTGACTCAGCAGATGAACACGAGGAGTACGGGTCCACAAGAGAGGTCGCACTCTTTTGTTTCTGCTTATGTTATGCATTGCTTAAACTTACCTGCTACTTTATCGTCCTATTCAGCTCTTGGACTCCCAAGTCAAGTCCAAATTAATGTTCAAACTTGAGTTCTAAATTAGTTTTGGGGCACATATCAAGGCAGCAATGAATAATATGTCTGTCTAATATCTGGTTCACCTAGGGTATGCCTATGTTGTTCATCTTGGGTGGGAAAAAAATAATAAAGAAATCATCTGTCATTTTATTAATTTAAAGCAATCATCAGCTTGCTATCATTATTTTTGGATCCATCCACTGGTTGTTACCATCACTCTAAATTTCTGCACGCTCTCCTTACATAATCTCACCATATTTTTTCCGTATGCATGTCAGATATTGTACACAGTCATGCTGAACATGTAGAGAAAAAGAGAAGAGTTTTGCGTGGCAATACAATGTCATGCATACATCGCTCCATTGTGGGTTCAATGGCAAACCCTTCCCACCCTTCTCCAGATTGTAATCCAGAGGAAGATATCTGTTCTGAGGCGGATTCAGACGCTGCTGACCACTCCTATTTACCCCCAAGGTGTTTGATCTACCTTGGCATGATGATGTTAGTCATATCATGCATATGTTGCCTTGCAGTGCCTACTTTTGACATCATATATGTCATCTGCTTAGTTTAGACATGTTCTGTAATGCCACCTGTTTAGTTTCTATATTATATATGGGAATTATGCAGTCTCATGTCTTTTAGCCAGCCATAATATATGTGAAATGTGCAATGCCATCCTGTTTAACCAGCCATCATATATTTGAATGATATCTTGCCCATCCTTTTCTTCATTACATTTCCATTTGTTGACAATGTTTGTACATTAAACTACTCTTCGTGTGAATCAGCCATTTGGGTGGGAGATGGAAAAATCTGGAGTGAAAACAAGGCCTTCAGAGCAGACAGTGCTACCTGTCGAAGCAGATCTCTTGTTGGGTCTCGATAGCTCCTCAGAGATGGATTCAAAGACAGATGACCAGTCCTATCCCCCACTGAGGTGTATGCTCTAAATTGGCACGGTTATACTGCTCATATCATGCATATGGTGTCTTGCATTGCATAGTTTAGACATCATATACACTATTCAACACCATGTTCTTAGTTCAGACATGATATCGAATGCCCTCTGTTTAGCATATAAATCACATATGTGAATTAAATGATGCAATCCTGATTACTTAGATAACATGTAGGTGAATTATGTCATGCGATCCTGTTTAGTTATTCATCATATCTTTGAATTATGTTATGCTATGCTATCCAGTTTAGATAGACATCATATATGTGAAATTATGTCATGTTATCCATTTTAGTTAAACAATATACATGTCAACTATTTCATGCCCTCTTTTTTCCACACTATCTATTGCATCTGTCTCTCATACAATGTCTGTACATTTAACTATGTTTCCTGTTTATCAGCCATTTGAATTGGAACGGGTGATGCCAGTATCTAGCAGACTAAAAACACGATCTTCAAATAAAATAGTGCTACCTCTTGGTGGAGATAGCACCCCAGTTGTACATGCACAAGAACTAGCCCTACCACACACAACCCAAACTCTCACAGATTGTACCCCTACTACGATGGACAGAGAACCAGCTTCACCCAATCTAACCCCAACCCCAGCAGATAGTAACCCAGTTCCTGTTGACACAACACCATCTCCACCACAGAGCTCCCAAACAAGAGCAGTTAGTAAGGCAACTCCAGTGCCCAAAGGGCCAGTACTACCACGGCGAACCCCAACTCCACCATTTTGTACGCCTATTCCTATGGAGGAAGCACAACCAGCTAGTTGTAGTTTAGCAGCTATCACATTTGATGTTGTTAAATCATATGTGCGTATCTCCTCATCTTGGAAATATTATACTGAATATGAAGGAAAATACCAGTTGCAGGTGTTTGTCCAAGAGTTATGTGTAAGTAATATTATTCATGGCAATTACTTTCCTTTGTCCCATACATCCTACCTCCATGATGGCTATAATACAACAAATTTTCGCATTTTTCTCTGTAGAGAAGGACCGATTTGGAAACTCAGGATGAGGTAACCTGTGTTAATACCTCTGCTATCTTCAAGAATGCTTGGTGGCAGTATCGGAATTACCTGAAGAAAACATACTTCACCGGCTAATAAACTCATCAAATTCCCTTACGTTCTTCTGAGACACATTCTTTGGGCGATGACCGGAGGACGCCTTTGTCTTATCTTGGTCCCGAACCAAGAATGTGGTAAGGTCTATGAGCTCATTTTCTATTTTAAGTACTATATTCTTGCGTCTTACTGTACTCAGTTCATGTAGAACAAGTGCCTAAACCCGAAGAACAACTGTTCTAATTTAAGATTCCATTGCTATCATAGTTCAAAAAGTGCTAGGCGTTAATTGTGCGTTTTGCCACCGCCTTGCGCTTTTTGACCAAAGCGCATGCTTATCTTGATTATGCACAGATTAAGCGTAGTTATGCGCAATGCGTTTTGCCAACGCCTAGAGCCTAGGCGCGCCTTTTTTAACTACGATTGCTATTGTGCATACTGCTTTGCTCTTGTATCGCTGTATTTACTCATACAAACTTATTTTTAAATTGAAGGATCCAATCGAAACTCCAATGGCACAGCAGGTATGTTCACACATGTTTCTTTAACAGGTTTGCTCTTATCAATAGCTCTGTTGATTTCAATTTCAATTGTGTATACAGTTGACTTCTCATATCATGCATATTACTAGCATCAAAACAGAGCCAATAGTGTTTTTATACATTTAGACCCGTGGTACCCATCTGAAATCTTGTTGTGCCGTGTAGTTTCCCACGCTTTGTATTCTTTCGCTGCTGCTTTGTCTTGAACTGATATGATTTGAACCGTGTCTCTATTTTGATTTGGCAAGACAATGCAGTGACCATAGGACATCGATATATGTTTGTTTGATGATTTTATTATGTACTAGTACTTGGCAATAGAAGAATTGGTAGTTTAATCTTGTCCACCTTACTAATGAACTGGTTCGCCGAAATGAGTTTCATATACTAGTACATGCTAAACCTGTTATGTGTCTGCTTGTTTCTTCTTTTAGAATGTTGATAGAATATTGGGGAAGAGTGCCTTATTAAGCAATGGTAAAGGAAGTAATGCAGATAAGGTTCAGGATAGTGACACATCCTTGTTGGTCTCCAACAAAGCTGATAAAATAGCTAAGGAAGACTATCTTGAAGACAGTGAGACAACCCCAAAGTCCTGTCTTGGTTTATTGTTCGAGCTACTGGTCACTACCGCTTGCACAAGCTATTCAAACTCACTGTCTGAATCAATTCGGTTTCTTGAGTCTCAACTGCAAGCTGAAAGACATCGATCACCTGTGCTTTGACAAGAAGCGGAAGGACGCGAAGTCCTGGAGCATTCAGAGGCATACTTTACGGTGCAACGACAAGCGTTGGAGGATTTTAGCGCCAACAGGACAAAGCTAATAAGCTTGCTAAGCTTATTGCCGGCATGGTGGATACCTAGGATAACGTTTCTTGAGCTCTTCGAAGTTGTTTCAGATTATGCTCTTGTTTTGCTGCCGCGTTTATTTGCCTTGGTGGCCAATTTTGACGGCGGTGTATGTAATATCTGCTTTGTTCCCTATATTTGCACTGATGGCGAACTTTGATGCCCAGTGGATGTAATATGTGTAATAGCGGTAATAGGCTAGCGTTAATTGCTTGCTTATTTATTTCCTCATTGTCTTGTTTAGTTGTTTGCTTGTAGTCACTGCAGTTCTTTTTCTGTGTTTTTCTAGTGGCCACAATAGCCTATTTTTGGTAACTAGGCCAAAATAATCATGGCAGCGCACAAACTGTTGTAACCATGGGCCTCCTGCGAGCCGTATGATCCATGGGCCTTCTACGGTCGTAGGATCCATTGGCCTTTGTACGGGCCATAGGATCCATGTGCCTTCTACGGGCCGTAGTGTCCATGGGCCTTCTACGGGCCGTATGATCCATGGGCCTTCTACGGGGCATATCATCATTTCGCCAATCATGGGCCGTACTATTCGTGGACCATAACGGGTCGTATTTGATAACTGTGTGAAAACAACCCAACGAGTTTTTTTTGACATGAAAACGGCCCAACGTATAAACAGTCCACAAACGGGCCGACTGTAACAACGAGCTGAATTTGGCCCACAAGCAGAAAATCACAGTAACGGGCTGTAAGTAACCGAATGCTGCAAATGAGCCCAAGAATAAATGGGCCCTGAGAAGGCCGAAAGATAAATTGGGCTGGAAACGGCCCAGTGGAATAATGGGCCGTTAATGGGTATAAAGTGATACACTGTTCATTACGGGCCAGTTTCACCACGGGCCGTTAATGGGCCAAGAGTTACAAAGGGCCTCATATGGGCCGAAAGAAGTCATGGGCCACACATGGGCCAGAAGTTAAAACGGGCTGGAATCATATTGGACGGCCCATATGACGCTACTGGGCCTAATTCGGATAGGGCATAATGGGCCCTGGGTTAGCGGGTTGTAAATGGGCTATATGCGGACAGGCCGTTAACAGGCTTTCCGTGGGCCGGGCCGCCACCTTTTGACTAAGTCACACGGGCCGTCCTTTTCACAGGAATGGGCCTCTGTTGGGCCGTGCCACATGTCGACGTATCATAGGCGCCTTGGGTCCAATGAGTGGATGACATCTGTCCCAACGGTGATCCGACACGTGTTTCCTCCAGCCAATGATGATTTTACACGTGGAAAACCCCCATTGGCCGGGGCTGTTAACGGGTTATCGGATCGAAAACCCGACTCGATAGCTTAACGGCGTTCTGTTACGGTGGATGCCACGTGTCGGTCACCCTTGACGAGAGCACTTCTATGACGTGCGATTTATCGTCATGGAAGTGGACACTTCCGTGATGATAATTTTGGTAATGTCATGGAACACTTCTACGACAACACATGTATGACTATCTTGATTCTGTCATAAAATCGTCATGGATGTACATGCATGACAAAAAACGTGACCTACTGTGACAAACACGTACCATCACGGAAGTGTATTTTTTTGTAGTGTCGTAGACGTGCGACATGATGTCGGCTTGGCGTAACAGGAGCCCCTGCTCCGATTGCAGCCTAAGGATCGCGCATTTCCGTCTTCTTCCATTCGCATAGGCGTGAAAGTATTTGGTGTTAGCGTCCCCCTTGAGCGTCCACTTGAGGCCGCCCCTGCGCCTCCAGTACTCCTCCTCGCTCCGGAGCAGAGCCTCGACTAGCCCTTCCAGGGCATATCGGTGGGCCCATTCTTGCTCGGAGAAGGATCTCAGGTCGGCCTGGGCGTCGAGACACGCGATCTCGTCGACAAGTCTCGCCCTGAGAAGTTTGCAGTCTCGCCCTTGGTTAGCACCCCAACCCTTGAGGCACGCGCTGAGGCGGCCGTCTGCCGCGTTCCAAAATTCCATTGGGCCGCGCTGTGGACCAATTAGTTGCACACATGAACTCCATTTTTCCCTAAAAACGGAGTCAAAGCATGGTATCTCGAACTAGGCGGTCTCAAAAAAGAAATGGGGGCTGCGGAGAATCCTGTCCTCCCCTGAGGACAAGGTTAAGGGCACATGGTCGGACCCGATGCGCGTCTCCGCAATGAGCGAGCACAAGGGGTACACCACCTCCCAGTTGCGTGACATGAACACGCGGTCCAGCACCGAACGCACCGGGGCGAGCTGCTTGTTTGTCCAAGTAAACCTAGCTCCATTCCTGGCCACTTTCCTAAGCGCTATTGACGCGATTGCGTTGTTGAACATGGCCACCCTTGGCCAGTTGATGTTGTTATTGTTCTTATCCGCTCCCGAGCGAATCAGATTGAAATCGCTCCCTACCAATAGAGGGGTCTGTGCTGTGGAGATCGCGAGCACCTTGGCTTGGAGTTCTCCCAAGAACTCGGACGAGCGGGAGTGGTCCGCAGGTCCGTAGACCTGGACAACCGCAAGAACGCGTAACGACGCACGGACTCGAATGTTAGCCGCAATGAAGAAGGAGCCAACATCCCATGCCAAGACCTCGTAGGTGGTTGCGCAGAAACCTAACAGCATGCCTCCTGAATGACCCATTGCTGGGACATGGTGCCATGCAAAGCATTCCAGGGGATCAACCGCCAGGATATCTTGGTGGCGAAACTACGTTCTGATCGTTTCCTGGAGCCCTACGATATCGACTGCCTCTTTCCTAATGTACTCTTTGAGTTGGGTACGGCGACCCGCGTGGCCGAAGCCGCGAATGTTCCAGAACAGAGCACGCATCTATAGGATTCTGTTCCTCAAGCGAACATCCCTGGAGGTGATCACCTTGGCCACGCGCCGCACCTTGCCGCGGCAAGGTGGTGGGGAGGTAGCAACCCATGTTGCTGAATCCCCATCGGGCCGGACTGCTAGCACATCCGAGGCCCCTGCCTCTGATGCCAGCAAATCCATGTGATTGGCCACCGCCGCTGCAACCGCTGTCTGCGCCACTTCCTTGGCACAGATCAGTGAGATTAGCTCACTGTCAGTGCCACCCAACGCCTCCACACCGCTCTCCCCTAACACCTCGCCCAAGTGCTCGTCCGAAAAAGAGTCTAGAATCGTAAAGCGGGGAAGGGGGTTACCTGAGTTCTCCAGGTTCTTCTGGGCTTGTAGAAGCTGGCGCGCTGCAGGGATGGCATGTTCCCTTTGGCACCCTTGGAACGAGAGCTGGCCCGCACCGGAGCCACCTGCGCCGCCGCCACCTTCTTGGATCGCTTGGCCTTCGGGATAGGCACCGTCTTGGTGGCCTCCTGCGCAAGCGGGATGGAGATGGGTGCAGCCAGAGCCATCACAGTCTGACAAGGGGTCACGGGAGCCCCCATCTGCTCCGCCGCACGCACCGCCTCCGCAGTCACCTTGCACACCGCCATCTTCTTGGACTACTGCGCGGAGCTGGCCTTGTTGCTGCTGCGCCTGCCCTGGGGCAGAGAGCAAGAAGGAGGGGGAAGCAGCAAAGTGTCGACGGACATGGCGAGCGGAGTGTGCGCCCCATCCAACACCGCCGCGTCCGCCAGGTCCGAGGGTGTGCCGTCCACCACCCGCGTTGGAGGGGAAGTCACCGAGCTCAGGTTGGAGCCGTACTGGTTGGGGCTAGAAAGCGCCAGCCCTGTGGACAGCCCGTCCTGCGCCGGAGCCACCGCCGCCTGCCGGGGAGGGACGGACACCCCCCGCGCTCTGTGATACCCAGCTTCTCCCATGCCGCCGTGTCGATCGACTCGTCGTCCCTGCTTGCGTCTTGTATATGTGCTTCATCTGTTCATAAAGCATCTTTCAGACGTACTGCAATTTTGCTTCCTTCAAGCCAGCAGTAGTACAATGCTTCCTAAGCTAATAACATGGAGAAGGCCAAGGGTGGCAACTGTGTCGTCGCTTGGGAGACAGTGTGTGCGCCCAAGTGGGCGGGGCTTGGCATTCCCAACTTGCGTTGGATGAATCTGGCGATGCAGGCGCGCTGGCCGTGGCTAGCTCGTGCGGATGAGAGTAGGCCGTGGAGTGAGTTCAAAATACAGGTGCCTGCTGAGTCCATGCAAGTATGTCAGGCTGCTTTGAGGGTCAGTGCAAGGAATGGAGAATCCACCCTGTTCTGGGAAGATAGGTGGCTAGATGGAGTGAAGATTAAGGAGGTGGCGTCAGACTTGTACAACAGGATTCCGAAGAGAGTTCGGCAGGATCGCAGGGTTGGGCATGTGGCGGCCAATGGGTAGTGGGCTTTGGACGTCGGCCCAGAGTTAGATGCCGCAGCATTGCAACAGTTCCTCCATCTGTGGCCGAGGGTCGCTGAGTGGGAACCAATGCCTGGAGTGCAAGATGAGTTCACATGGTCCTGGGATGCGAGTGGGAAGTTCCCTGTGCGTTCAGCGTATGCAGGCAGGTTTTGGGGTCGGGAAGTGGTTCCCACAGCGAAGCTGACTTGGAAATGCCGGGCACCATCGCAATGCTGTTTCTTTGCGTGGTTGGTCTTGAAGAACAGGTGTTGGACCTCAGATATGCTGGCGAGAAGAGGGCTGCTGCACCAAGCTGCTTGCCCATTGTGCGATCAGGAGCCAGAGACGTTAAACCACGTGCTACTCACATGCGTTTTCGCCAGATCAGTGTGGGCAGCGGTTGGAGAGGCTCTGGGTAAGCATGGATGGGGGCCAAACCAAGAGGATGAGTTAGGGGAGTGGCTATGTGGCAAGAGAGGAGACAACTACCTCGGTACCAAGGACGTACATACTATCCTGTTGCTGGTCCTGTGGGAGCTTTAGAAGCATCGGAATGCAATTGTCTTCGATGGTGCGTCACCGTCGGTGGAGAGGCTCATGGGCCGGGTAAAATCTGAGTGCGAGATTTGGTCATCTGCGGGTCTGTTCAAAGGGAAGCTAGAGGGGTTACTAGGTGGGTTACATCGGTGGCTGTGTAGGGAGGAGTAGGCTTGTGGGCGTTTGAGTGGAGTAGGTACGGGCTGTAAGGCCGTACAAGCGTGTAATGTAACTGTGAAGGCATGCTTTGCCCTTCTTTTTTAATATATGATATGCACACTCGTGCATATTCGAGAAAAAAAAAAGCTAATAACATATGTATCCTACAAACTATAGATTTGCTTCCATCTAGCCGTGCTTCCTACACGTGGTGGTGTGCGTCCTTCCAACCCTAGGTGGTCCACATGATCGAACAGACGTCTGCTGAGGAATGGCATAGAAGAGGTGAAGCTGCAGAATGGATGCACCATTAGCTGAGATTCCAATTGACGGCGAAGTAGCTGAGGTTGAGATATGAGTTACCTACTACTCCCTCCATTCCATATTACTTGTCGCTTGTACTAAATCAGCGAAGTAATATGAAACGGAGGGAGTAGATCCGTTGAGGACGACCCAAGGCGGCCATGCTTGCATGTTGCAAGTTGCATGCGACCTCCACGTTGCCGTCGCCTTATGCGGTTAGCCAGTCCCGTCATGTATGCACCGGAGTCTGTCGCCGCGCTCGCTAATGCATGACGATTCACGCGGTCGGCTGGACGATCTCCCTGAGCACCAGGCTTGCGGCACAATGGAGATCTCTTCAATGACAGTGGCGACTTACGATCAATACGTAGGGTTGGTGCCCTTGGTTGGGAGACAGGTCTCGTGGAGATGAGATATGGGAACGAGAGACGAGGAACAGAGGAAGGTGACCGTCTCACCGGCGCGATGCCTCGTCTGACAGGCGGCGGAGGCAATGGTGGTGAGATGGATCAGATCGGATCCGCCGTGGTAAAATAGGCAACTGTATTTACGGGCGAGAAAATAGATGCGTTGTGGATTTATATTGCCCAAACACATGTCGTTGGATGTATGATGTGTATCAGACGGCTAGATGCTAGTCTGACGAATTGCTTGAATCAGACGTCTGAGTAGAAGCGTTTCCCTTTTAAGATCCATGTGCACCTCATTAAACCCATTAAGCGTCGGGAGAAGGACAATCAACCAGCTATGCCACGTGACGCAAGCTGGTTGCATGCAGTGAGAAAATTTTTGGAGTATTTTTTTAGATGGAGGTGAGGATTTTTTATTTGAAATGTTTTTATTTTCTTTTTAGATGAAGTTGAGGACCTCACGTGTAATTTAAAATGGAGGGCTATGCAAAGTGGCGCTCGCTGTTAGGCCATGGTGGTAATATTTTATTTTTTAATTTTTTTACTTCTTTTTTACATGGAGGTGAGGACTTTTTTTTATGTTTTTTTAGATGAAGACGAGGACCCTATGTATTTTTGAAATGGAAACGTGTGCATATTTTCCTCTCAACAAGCGGTGCCACGGGATGGCGTCCTAAAAGGAGCCCTATTTCTTATTCCCGCTCATTCCACGCACGTCCATACCATTCAAAATTATCTCCTTGCATGTGATGGGGGTTCGACATCTATGATTTTATGATCTTCCTGATCCTACGTATGTACCAGTGATGTTATCAAATACCTTGATGAATAATTTGTCTATATGCTCGAACTCGTAGGAATAGGAGGAATGGGGAAGTTCACTATATCCATGCCACTTAGTAAATCATGAATGAAAGAATGAAGATCTCCAAGGCAGCGTGTAAAAATTTGTTGTTCATTCTATTCTGGAAAGCAATTCTAAAAGTAGTCTTGGCCATGATCTCCGAAATGTAGTGGGCCCCCAACTCCTTGCAATATAAGGATTATATTGTTTGCAAGGTTTTGAACACCAGTACTCAATCAATATTCGATTATGTGACGTAAAATGACAGTACATATTAATTTAATATTTGTAAACAAGAATCTATTGGCACTAATTTATAGCATTTGTAAACAATAATGCATTTTGCAGGAATATTAAGTTAATATAGCTGACATCACAGAAATTTTGTTAGCAAGTAAACCCTAACTATTGATGCGCACAAAAAAGACCCAGCTATTTTGTTTTCAAGAACACAGCAGAGAAGTGCATGTCTTGTCATTAAGGGAGGAAGACGAATGGTGAAGTTACACAATGTACTGGTCCAGCCACAGGACGGCAAAGCAGCAGGCACACGCCCTCTTCCATAAAGAAAGGTCAGCTCTAGTGCACAACCTTGGCTGGCAAAGTGGATTGTTGGTCAAAGACCCTACTGTTTATTTCAAGCCAGATGAACTGGAGGCAAGCCATTATCACCGAATTTACCATTTTCCCATGGTTCCCCGGCACCGCCACGGTCACCCATGTCCAGCATTCATGGAACTGGACTTGGGTCATTGGCGTGAATTGGCGTAGCCGGAGAGGCAGCAGCAGCGAGAAACACACCTCCCTCTAGAAAGGACATCCGAGCAGCATATATGGTCATGGTCCTCATGTAGTTGATCACACAAGGATGTTGCAATTGCCATCGAGCGAGGCGATCCGGTCCACAACCTTCCTCGTACCGCCATCCAAGCGAAAAATTTGATGTCAAGTGGTGCACATGAACCCCAAATTTCTACCACGCACGGTGCATCTTCCCTTCCAGAAAACAGTGGTCTATAAACACTGTTATATTTCTTTTAGAAATACTACATTTACAGGCAACTCTCACGCAAGGTAACTTACAGACTACCCCATAACCAATCCCTTCGCCCCCCTGATTTAAAGGGTAGGCCCTGCCCCTTGGTTTCCAGTTAACTACTGTCAAGTCAGTTTGTAACTTTCCGTGGGATCTGCCGATAGTTGTATTTATTTACGGAGGGAGTACTTTTCATGTGAAGCAAGCTGCCGAGAAAAAGAGTCAGAATGTTCCTCCAGTCTCACCATTCGCAGTGTCCAAAACGAGGTACGCGGTAATCACTTGGGCAGAAATAATGTCGCGAATCCATAGGTCATTCCTCAATGCCGAGCGTGAGCGTGAGCCTGACCGAGACCGAGAATCAATATACATGGACGCATCTGAGCTTTCCAAATTACTGGCTTCAATTGCTAGCAAATTCTAGTCGTGTTTTGCAGGCAAGATTTGTAGAGCGTCTGCGTCTGTTTTTTAAGAAAAAACCCGGTGATCGATATCGTTTCTCAATAGAAGCAAGTTGCTGAAAGCAAACTCTGCTACATGCCATTGCCACAAATCTTGGTCGACATGCCGATATGACCTGTCCGCAGCCTGGGCGTCACGATACCGACACGCTAGCTCTTCTGTGTGTGGGATGGCTACTGTACATAGCACCGTCCAACGCATCTAATTTACGTGCGTGTAGAACATGCACGAATTTGGGTAGGCATGGAATCCCTTATTGCTGGTGCACAGGCACGCAGTGATGCTTTTTTTTTTCTTCTGAAAAGAAGTGATGGTTTTTTTTGAGGAAAAAAAGTAAGGGGTACGCAGTGATCAGATCAGCATAGCTTTGATGTTTCGCCAAAGCTTTGTTTTCTCTCGCTAATTAATTTGGTCTCCTAGTGGAGCAACCGGTAGGTATACCCACTAGAAATTCTTCTACGTCAGTGCAGTGACAGATATGTTTCTTTTTCTTAGCCAGCAGAAAAATATCTGATTTTTTAAATTAGTTACCGCCAAAAAATATCTGAATTTTGTCTACTAGTCATCAACCCGTGCACCCGCACGGGCTAGCACTTTAAATATTTATTGCTTGAGAAAGTTTATATCAAGTTTGTGATAGAAAATAATAGACATATATTGTTTAACTGTTTGTGATTAAATATGCATGCACAACGGTTTCCTTTGTTTACCATACAAGATATGAGTTAGATACCTTCACCTAGTATTATTTAGATTGTATATATGCATTACGTCTAAATAGTCAATTCTGTTGCATGGTACATCCTCAGGTTTATCAAGGGATTTGAAAATATAAGTCTGCGACCTTTATTACAGTTAAAAGGCAGTGTATCCATGAAAAAAATAGCTTCAAATGCATATTTACTCATAAACCATAATTCTATAGAAGCTGCCGAAATGGCATGATCAGTTGTAGCACATGTTGTCAATTTCGGCACGGCAACATGTTGGAATTTGCTGGAGTTCATTTGATCTTATAATTTGCAGTTACAATGAACATACTTTTAATGGTAATTAATACTGACTTACAACATTCATATGCAGAAGTGCACAATAGAGAACAAAGAATAGCATTTAATTTTGGTTGATTGTGAAAGGCTTTTAAAATAGTGGTCCATGCACAGTGTTCCATCCTTCCATGTTATTGGTAAAATTGATTTTAAGTTCTTTTCCTAATCATGAAAATTCTAGATTCATGATGTCCAGGTTAATGTAGAGCTTTTTTTACATTTACTATAAGGGCGGTACTTTGGACTCCACACTTGGAGACAATTAGGAGAATAGAAGAGATCATACCACACAAACCAAAATTGCATGCAGAAAAATAAAAGAACCTGGTCTAGTCGGTGCATGAACCAAACATACATGATTATTACTTTGCATCTTGGACATCGTATGTAGCTGTTGCCTGTAGGCATATAGGAGGTGCTCGTGAGCTACTCACCGTAGCCTCTTGACTTGGACTTCAGCAATTGGAATTGTTTCACTTGAGCCAAGGGCTCATAACATTTCTCAAGTATATATGATGGATTACTTGTACTTTCTCATGAGGATTAACGTGAGACCTCAAAAGGTGCCTCCAATTAGTAAATATATATATAAGATAAGATACACATCCTATTACAACTGAGGGATTTGTGAGTATTGTTACAGAAAGTAAGGATAAATTAATAGTTGTAACACCTTGAAGGGAGAACCGAAGTATATGAGTTTTACTCATGTATATATGCATGTTTTTTAATTAATTTGAAGTTCAATTTTCATCTTATATATGGATAAAAAACTGTAAATTCAAATATTGATCAAACCATGGCTATATGAAAAAATAATTGAGCAAATATTACTTATCCAAAATAGACGCATTAAATGGTTAAAGTAGAAACCAACGACCTCATTGTTTATGTACATATGAATCCTCTTGTGTGTGTATAGCCTCCAAGTAGCGAGTACTAATGACACCATTCTCTCAATAGAAGAGACTACTAACCTGAAAGTGTTGGATACATCAGTTGCTATGTGGCCGTTACACCAGCAGGATGCACAAAACCTACCTATTCATTTCTAATAACACATAAAAATGTTGCTCCAATTTCTTCATATATTTTTTGTATGAACCTGTTTATTCCCAATATATAGAGTTAACATTCGTTTGTAAATGCCAAAAAAAATCCAAAAGCCCTATGTCACGCACTGTATGGATCACATTAGACAAATAACTGAACTTATTTATGTTTCTTAGAGCCATCGAATGAGAGAAAATTCATTTTGAAATATTTGTCCATTGGTCTACTTAACCCAAAGGTATTCATTGGCCATAGATAGGCAATACCAATCACGTCATATTCTGTCCTATATATATTAATGTCTCACATGAAAAATATTGAATTCAGAGAAGCTTTTGTGAACTAAGATGACATCTCATTATTATCTTCTAATTAAGAACCTTTTTGGAGAATAAGAAAAGGAGCTTTGGCTGGAGGAGAAAGCTAATTGGAGAGGTCGTACTCGTACCATGGAGTATGTAGGTGATTGGATGATGTGTCCACATAGCTGTGTGTGCATTCATGAGTAGATTACATGGCGTGTATGTGTGTTCATAAGTAGTAGATTATAGGTGGTGGAGGCAGGATTCGGTGGCCATGGGCAACAGCTCTTTTGTTGTATGGGCCAGGGAGATCATCCGAGCCCAAGGCCGGCAAGCAGCCTGGGGTCTCGTCAGTCCAGGCGTCGCTGGCAGACGTTGGCATCCTGGACGGCGCCTTGTCCTCCGAACGCCCGCACGCGACGCTGGAGTGCAGTCTCGCATCACGTACGTCCCTCCGCACGCCCATGCCCGAGGCCAGAGTGAAGTAGCCCGTGCAGTCCTGCTGTTGCATGTCCGCATTATATCTCCATCCACTCCGACGTCTGCGTTGAGAGCTGCAGTGCATGCATGCGATGGGAAAGACTGGTGTCCAATCCCATGGCCATCCAGTCCATGCCTCCATGGTGTACATCTGTGTTAAGGACATCTAAGGACCGTGTTCTGTGGACGGAACTCCAAAATTCAGGACAATGTCAATAATTACAATGCTAGGGTTCTCTTGAGGAATCAACAAATATTCAAGGGAGCTGTTTCTTTTCTGTATACACGTGAAAGAAGTCTATGATCTTTGTGTGGAAGACAACTCACTATGTATTTAATCCAACTGTTGTAATAACTAAAACAAAGATTGAATGGACGATTTGTAAAATAAATTGTCTACAAATCATTGAAATTGTCATATGAAATAGCAATTAATTAGTACTCGGAAAGATGTCTACAAATCATTGAAATTCTGTATAGCTGCAAAATTGTCCCTAACAATTTCTAGTCCCTCTAGCAACATGGCACATTCAATTAAGTTACACCAGTTCTGTATATGTACTAAAATCATGAAGATAGAAGACAAAACCTGAGTTCAATTTGGCAGAAAAGCTAGTTGTCTTACATAGGACAGGAGCACTGTTGTGTATCTCTTACTGTTTTCTGAATAGCTGCGCCATCGGTACACAATAGCTCCTTTGCTTCGCGGCCTCATGGACGGCCGATGAACAGCTGCTGCCTGATGTGCTTCAAACTGTCCTTGTACACTGCTCCTCCTGTTAGATCCGATTCATCTGCTGACCAAAAATATATGGCCATGGGAATCCATAGGTTATTGAGGGGAGAATTCATCAACTGAATACATTACACTGATGCGTGTTCAGATCTTGGAAAGTTGGGAGAGTCAAAGTATGAAATCTAGCTACTTCAAGCTTTGTATGTTAGACCTATGCGTGCTTCTGGAGAAGATGCAGACCACCCCTGCTGGTTCCCCTCGTTCCCAAGAGTTCCTGATCTAGTCATGAACTGTGCTGATAGATCGACATCAACAATAACAATTTTTTCTTGATTGTACGTTATGGATTAATCAGAGTATATGGGTAGGGGAGTTCTTTGATTAATTAAACATTCTATAGAGATCACAGAATCATGGCTTACCTGCTTGCTTTGTGAGGATAGTAGTGGCCGACGAAGAACTCTAGTGTATGGTTGGTAAGCCATGGCGCCATTTATCTGCCATAGGTACAGAACGGGATGAGGAAGAGCAGCGCGAGGGTTCGGTGCGCCCCTGGGTTCATTGGTAGATGAGAAACAACATATTCGATGGGAGGAGGACCGAATTAGGAGCAGCGCTAGGGCTCGATGCGTGGGTATTCTTTTATTGAAGTGGTGCCTTGGAGGGGTTGGACCAGATGAGGAAGGAGACTATCGTAGGATGGTCTTTTTTGCTGAAGATACTTTAAGGTGGGACATCCGATGAGGACTCTTGAGACATCACATCCGACGGTACATGATAATAAATTCGAAGATCATATGGCTAATTTTCTTTGGTTATGAGGATTAACGTGGAGGTTCGTATGATGCCTTCAATTAGTAAATATAAGATATATGATATATACTGGGCCAGCGGCCTAGACCCATAGTATCCTTGCTCGAGAATCCAGACAATAGACCTGAACCACTCACTCGCTAGTTATATCGGTCAGCAAAGCTCATCGATTAAGCTCACGCTACCACCGGCAGAACTGCTCTCCCAGGTGGCCAAGCTAGGCTCCCTGCTCGCCCTCCTCCTTCTCGCGCTGCTGCTGCCCGCCTTCCTCAGGGTCGCCTATGGCTACCTCCTCTTCAACGGCATCATCCTCGCGCTGGGCATCCAGGCCTTCGTCGGCAGCACAGCTTCCATCGCCGACGAGTCCTCGAGTACCGGTCAGGCTGTCGCGCCTGTCGGCGTCGCGGCCTCACCATTCCAGAGGGCTGGATCGGTCCGTCCTGATGACCGGACGGCGGTTGCTGATGATGATCGTGTGGTGGTTCCTGCCTTTGTGGCGAGTAATATAATCGAGCTGAAGATCAAGACCAAGGAGGTGGTGCTGAATGTGCTGAAGAAGTGCCCGTCTACGGCGACGGCGAGCATCTTCTTCCTCAGTGCGCTGAACGGCAGCGAGGCCGGCGGAGAGGAAAAGGGACGGCAAGAGGAGCAGGGTGATTTTGAGGTCGACTTGGACGGCGACGCGATGATGAGTCGGCAGGAGCTTTTCGCCAACACGGAGAGGTTCATCGGCAACTTCCTCAAGGAGCTCAGGATGCAGAGACAGTAGCCCCCTGGAAGCTACTCCCTCCGTCCGGAAAAACTTGTCATAGAAATGGATACAAATGGGTGTATCTAGAACTAAAATACATCTAGATACATCCATTCCTTGGACAAGTATTTCCGGATGGAGGAAGTAGCTAGCATAGATATTTTTATTTAGCTTTTTTTCTTTCTCTTTCTTATTTTTTGTGTCATGATATATAGGAGTGTGTTTAGTGTGACACGTCCGTGACCACTCGTCTAACCTCTATTCGTAGGTTTAGGATATTTGCGGTGTGTTTAGGTTTTCAAAATTGACATAATCTGTGCTGTTACTAGTCTTAGAAGAAAGTGAACGCTGGAGGCAAAAGCCAACATGTGAGGGGCCTAGTTTTCTTTAGCCTTTTCTTTAGACTTTGCTTCTTCAGACTGTAGAAGCACCCCATAGATATTTTTGATTAGCTTTTCTTCTTCTTAACATTTGCGTCAAAGGAGTGTGTTGAGTGGGATACGTCGTTAGCCCACGTCTACAACCTCTGTTCATATCCTTAGGATTCTCTCTTCTTCTTTTTTCGAAAGAACCTTAGGATTTTTGGTGTGTCTAGGTTTCTCAAATTGACATAATCTTAACTGTTACTAGTCTCTCAATTATGTCCAGCAATCTCAGAAGAAAGTGAATGCCAGTGGTTATATATGTAAATGTAGCCAGTTTTTGCGTAGACGTTGCTTCTTCACACTCTAGAAGCACCCCCGATGACGTACATGACACGTCAGCCGAGGTGCACCGGGCAGGCCGACCAAGGAGTAGGACGGCATGTAGCCGAGATGGATGTCGCCGTTGATGAATATATCCGGCCAAAGCATAATCATTATTTTTGCGGGTCAATAGTGCTAGATATAAGCACTTCGTTGATTAATCTAATCCACGAGTAAACAGTAAACATAGCATTCACAATATGCAACTCATACCAATACCTAAACATTTGAGCACGTGCCCTCCGGTAGGCCATGAGAAGGCCGCAGCGGACGCAACGGCTTCGACCTCTTCCGCGGCCTTCTTCTTGGCAGCGTCGTCTTCAGCCATGGGTCGTAGTCGGGGAAGTAGTCGAAGCAGAGGACGGAGATGGGGACAGATCGGGAGTAGTCGCGCCAAGACGCTCCCCAAAAACCTTATCGCCCTCTCCCAATCTAGGATCTCGAAGGACGGGGTTCCGGAGGCCTAATCCTTGTCCGGCCGTGCACTCGGCCGACGCGATGGATTCACCGGGGGCAGCATAGTAAGAGGAATAGTAGATGAAGGCTAGGGTTGCGCGAGGAGGAAGTGAGTGTGTCAGCTGGAATGGCCAACGCCTCCAATATATAGGCCACCAAGTAAGGAGTCAAGAGTCAATACACCCCGGGAAGGGAGTCGCCACACCCCGAGAGGGGAGTCAATGTATCCTATGAAGACCATGGTCCAACGTCTCGGACAGTGATACATATGTTAGCGACTCGTTAATTAATCCCGGATTGATTAATCATTCCTGACCGGCAAAAATAAGTGCAAGCATATGTTTGAGCTCGGCTCGGCTCATTCACGAAACAGGACGTGTGTGCGCAGGCGGGCAGTCGAGGGAGGCAGCGGAGAAGGAGGAGCGCGTGTGTACCACTCATCTTCTCAAGCTCTCAATGGCATGTGATAGAGCAACCCTTATAAAGGGCTCTCAACTCTCCTCTGTTGGGGAACGTTGCAGAAAATAAAAAATTTCTACGCTTCACCAAGATCAATCTATGGAGTCATCTAGCAACGAGAGAGAGGAGTGCAACTACATACCCTTGTAGATCACGCGCGGAAGCGTTCAAGAGAACGGGGTTGAGGGAGTCGTACTCGTCGTATCCAAATCACCGAAGATCCTAGTGCCGAACGGACGGCACCTCCGCGTTTAACACACGTACGGTTGGGGAAGACGTCTCCTCCTTCTTGATCCAGCAAGGGGAAGGGAGAGGTTGATGGAGGTCCAGCAACATGACGGCGTGGTGGTGGAAGTAGCGGCGATCTTGGCAGGGCTTCGCCAAGCACAGCGAGAGGGAGAGGTGTTACGGAGGGAGAGGGAGGCGCCAGGGACTTGGGTGCGGCTGCCCTGCCTCCCCTCCACTATATATAGGGGCTGGGGGCGCCAGCCCTCTAGATCCCATCTAGATGGGGCGGCCAAGGGGTGGCTTGCCCCCAAGCCAAGTGGGCGCCACCCACCCCTAGGGTTTCAACCCTAGGCGCAGGGGAGGCCAAGGCGCACCAGCCCACCAGGGGCTGGTTCTCTTCCCCACTTCAGCCCATGGGGCCCTCCGGGATAGGTGGCCCCACCCGGTGGACCCCCGGGACCCTTCCGGTGGTCCCGGTACAATACCGGTGACCCCCGAAACTTTCCTAGTGGCCGAAACTGGACTTCCTATATACCATTCTTCACCTCCGGACCATTCCGGAACTCCTCGTGACGTCCGGGATCTCATCCGGGACACCAAACAACTCTCGGGTTACCGCATACTAATATCTCTACAACCCTAGCGTCACCGAACCTTAAGTGTGTAGACCCTAAGGGTTCGGGAGACATGCAGACATGACCGAGACGACTCTCCGGTCAATAACCAACAGCAGGATCTGGATACCCATGTTGGCTCCCACATGCTCCTCGATGATCTCATCGGATGAACCACGATATCGAGGATTCAAGTAATCCCGTATACAATTTCCTTTGTCAATCGGTATGTTACTTGCCCGAGATTCGATCGTCGGTATCCCAGTACCTCGTTCAATCTCATTACCGGCAAGTCACTTTACTCGTACCGTAATGCATGATCCCGTGACCAAACACTTGGTCACATTGAGCTCATTATTATGATGCATTACCGAGTGGGCCCAGAGATACCTCTCCATCATACGGAGTGACAAATCCCAGTCTCGATCCGTGTCAACCCAACAGACACTTTCAGAGATACCTGTAGTATACCTTTATAGTCACCCAGTTACGTTGTGACGTTTGGTACACCCAAAGCACTCCTACGGCATCCGGGAGTTACGATCTCATGGTCTAAGGAAATGATACTTGACATTGGAAAAGCTCTAGCAAACGAACTACGATCTTGTGCTATGCTTAGGATTGGGTCTTGTCCACCACATCATTCTCCCAATGATGTGATCCGTTATCAATGACATCCAATGTCCATGGTCGGAAACCGTGACCATCTATTGATAAACGAGCTAGTCAACTAGAGGCTCACTAGGGACATGTTGTGGTCTATGTATTCACACATGTATTACGATTTCCGGATAACACAACTATAGCATGAATAATAGGCAATTATCATGAACGAGGAAATATAATAATAACCATTTTATTATTGCCTCTAGGGAATATTTCCAACAGTCTTCCACTTGCACTAGAGTCAATAATCTAGTTACATTGTGATGAATCGAACACCCATAGAGTTCTGGTGTTGATCATGTTTTGCTCGCGGAAGAGGTTTAGTCAATGGATCTGCGACATTCAGATCTGTGTGCACTTTACAAATATCTATGTCTCCATCTTGAACATTTTCACGAATGGAGTTGAAGCGACGCTTGATGTGCCTGGTCTTCTTGTGAAACCTGGGCTCCTTGGCAAGGGCAATAGCTCAGAAGAGAGTGACCGGCCCCGATGCATTGGGTATGACTCCTAGGTCGGTGATGAACTCCTTCATCTAGATTGCTTCATGCGCTGCCTCCGAGGCTGCCATGTACTCCGCTTCACATGTAGATCCCGCCACGACGCTTTGCTTGCAATTGCACCAGCTTACTGCCCCACCATTCAAAATATACACGTATCCGGTTTGTGACTTAGAGTCATCCAGATCTGTGTCGAAGCTAAGCGTCGGCGTAACCCTTCTGACGAGCTCTTCGTCACCTCCATACGAGAAACATATCCTTAGTCCTTTTCGGTACTTTAGGATATTCTTGACCTCATCTAGTGTTCCATGGCGGGATTACTTTGGTACCTTCCTACCAAACTTAAGGCAAGGTTTACATCAGGTCGGTACACAGCATGGCATACATGATAGACCCTATGGCGAGGCATAGGGGCGACACTCATCTTTTCTCTATCTTCTGCGTGGTGGGACATTGAGCGAGCTCAATTTCACACCTTGCAACACGAGCAAGAACCCTTCTTGGACTGATCCATATTGAACTTCTTCAATATCTTATCAAGGTATGTGCTTTGTGAAAGACCTATGAGGCGTCGATCTATCTCTATAGATCTTGGTGCCTAATATGTAAGCAGCTTCTCCAAGGTCCTTCATTGAAAACACTTATTCAAGTAGGCCTTAATGCTGTCCAAAAGTTCTATATCATTTCCCATCAAAAGTATGTCATCCACATATAATATGAGAAATGCTACAGAGCTCGCACTCACTTTCTTGTAAATGCAGGCTTCTCCATAAGTCTGCATAAACCCAAACACTTTGATCATTTCATTACAGCGAATGTTCCAACTCCGAGATGCTTGCACCAGCCTATAGATGGAGCGCTGGAGCTTGCATACCTTGTTAGCATTCTTAGGATCGACAAAACTCTCCGGTTGCATCATATACAGTTCTTCCTTAAGATGGCCGTTAAGGAGTGCCGTTTTGACGTCCATCTGCCATATCTCATAATCATAGTATGCGGCAATTGCTAACATGATTCAGACGGACTTCAGCTTCGCTACAGGAGAGAAAGTCTCATCGTAGTCAACCCCTTGAACTTGTCGATAACCCTTAGCGACAGTCGAGCTTTATAGATGGTAACATTACCATCCGCGTCCGTCTTCTTCTTAAAGATCCATTTGTTTTCTATCGCTCTTCGATCATCGGACAAGTCTGTCAAAGTCCATACTTTGTTTTCATACATGGATCCTATCTCGGATTGCATGGCTTCAAGCCATTTGTTGGAATCTGGGCCCGCCATTGCTTCTTCATAGTTCGAAGGTTCACTATTGTCTAACAACATGATTTCCAGGACAGGGTTGCCATACCACTCTGGTGTGGAACGTGTCCTCATGGACCTACGAAGTTCAGTAGTAACTTGATCCGAAGTACCTTGATCATCATCATTAATTTCCTCTCTGGTCGGTGCAGGCACCACAGGAACATCTTCTTGAGCTGCGCTATTTTCCGGTTCAAGAGGTAGTACTTCATCAAGTTCCACTTTCCTCCCACTTAATTCTTTCGAGAGAAACTCTTTCTCCAGAAAGGACCCGTTCTTGGCAACAAAGATCTTGCCTTCGGATCTGAGGTAGAAGGTATACCCAATGGTTTCCTTAGGGTATCCTATGAAGACGCATTTTTCCGACTTGGGTTCGAGCTTTTCAGGTTGAAGTTTCTTGACATAAGCATCGCATCCCCAAACTTTTAGAAACGACAACTTAGGTTTCTTCCCAAACCATAATTCATACGGTGTCGTCTCAACGGATTTAGACGGTGCCCTATTTAAAGTGAATGTAGCTGTCTCTAGAGCGTATCCCCAAAATGATAGCGGTAAATCGGTGAGTGACATCATGGATCACACCATATCCAATAGAGTGCGATTACGACGTTCGGACACACCGTTACGCTGAGGTGTTCCAGGCGGCGTGAGTTGTGAAACGGTTCCACATTTCCTTAAGTGCGTACCAAATTCGTGACTTAAATATTCTCCCCCACGATCTGATCGTAAGAACTTTATCTTTCGGTCATGTTGATTCTCTACCTCATTCTGAAATTCCTTGAACTTTTCAAAGGTCTCAGACTTGTGTTTCATCAAGTAGACATACCCATATCTACTCAAGTCGTCAGTGAGAGTGAGAACATAACGATATCCTCCATGAGCCTCAACGCTCATTGGACCGCTTTACATCGGTATGTATGATTTCCAATAAGTTGGTTGCTCGCTCCATTGTTCTGGAGAACGGAGTCTTGGTCATTTTGCCCATAAGGCATGGTTCGCATGTGTCAAATGATTCGTAATCAAGAGACTCCAAAAGTCCATCAGCATGGAGCTTCTTCATGCGTTTGACACCAATGTGACCAAAGGCGGCGATGCCACAAGTATGTGGGACTATCGTTATCAACTTTACATCTTTTGGTATTCACACTATGAATATGTGTAACATCATGTTTGAGATTCATTAAGAATAAACCATTGACCAGCGGGCATGACCATAAAACATATCTCTCATATAAATAGAACAACCATTATTCTCGGTTTAAATGAGTAGCCATCTCGCATTAAACGAGATCCGGATACAATGTTCATGCTCAAAGCTGGCACTAAATAACAATTATTGAGGTTTAAAACTAATCCCGTAGGTAAATGTAGAGGCAGCGTGCGACGGCGATCACATCGACCTTGGAACCATTCCCGACGCGATCGTCACCTCGCCCTTCGCCATCTCCGCTTATTCCGCAGCTCCTGCTGTGAGTTACATATATGAGCAACGGCACGGTATCAAATACCGGGAGTTACTATGAGTCTTGGTAAGGTACACATAAATTACATGTATATCAAATATACCTTTAGTGTTGCCGGCCTTCTTGTCTGCTAAGTATTTGGGGCAGTTCCGCTTCCAGTGACCCTTCCCTTTGCAATAAAAGCACTCAGTCTCAGGCTTGGGTCCATTCTTTGACTTCTTCCCGGCAACTGGCTTACCGGGCGCGGCAACATCTTTGCCGTCCTTCTTGAAGTTCTTCTTACCCTTGCCCTTCTTGAACTTAGCGGTCTTATTGACCATCAACACTTGATGTTCTTTCTTGATTTCAACCTCTGCTGACTTCAGCATTGAAAATACTTCAGGAATAGTTTTCACCATCCCCTGCATATTGTAGTTCATCACAAAGCTCTTGTAGCTCGGTGGGAGCGACTGAAGGATTCTGTCAATGACCGCCTCATCCGGGAGGTTAATGTCCAGCTGGGACAGGCGGTTGTGCAACCTAGACATTTTGAGTATGTGCTCACTGAAAGAACTATTTTCCTCCATCTTACAACTATAGAACTTGTCGGAGACTTCATATCTCTCGACCCGGGCATGAGCTTGGAAAACCATTTTCAGCTCCTCGAACATCTCATATGCTCCGTGTTGCTCAAAACGCTTTTGGAGCCCCCGGTTCTAAGCTGTAAAGCATGCCGCCTGAACGAGGGAGTAATCATCAAGACGAGACTACCAAGCATTCATAACGTCTTGGTTCTCTGGGATGGGTGCTTCACCTAGCGGTGCTTCTAGGACATATTGTTTCTTGGCTGCTATGAGGATGATCCTCGGGTTCGGACCAGTATGAATAGTTGCTGCCATCATCTTTCAGCTTGGTTTTCTCTAGGAGCGCGTTGAAGTTCATGGTGACATGGCGTTGGCCATTTGATCTACAAGACATTTTGCAAAGATTTTAGACTAATGTTCATGATAATTAAGTTCATCTAATCAAATTATTTAATGAACTCCCACTCAGATTTGACATCCCTCTAGTCATCTAAGTGTTACATGATCCGAGTCAACTAGGCCGTGTCCGATCATCACGTGAGACGGACTAGTCATCGTCGGTGAACATCTCCATGTTGATCGTATCTTCCATACGACTCATGTTCGACCTTCGGTCTCTTGTGTTCGAGGCCATGTCATGTACATGCTAGGCTCGTCAAGTCAACCTAAGTGTTTTGCATGTGTAAATCTGTCTTACACCTGTTGTATGTGAGCGTTAGAATCTATCACACCCGATCATCACGTGGTGCTTGAAACAACGAACTTTCATAGCGGTATACAGTTAGGGGAACACTTTCTTGAAATTATTATAAGGGATCATCTTATTTACTACCGTCGTACTAAGCAAATGACAAGCAAAACATGATAAACATCACATGCAATCAAATAGTGACATTATATTGCCAATATCATATTGCTCCTTTGATCTCCATCTTCGGGGCGCCATGATCATCTTCGTCACCGGCATGACACCATGATCTCCATCATCGTGTCTTCATGAAGTTGTCACGCCAACGATTACTTCTACTTCTATGGCTAACGTGTTTAGCAATAAAGTAAAGTAATTTACATGGCGTTATTCAATGACATGCAGGTCATACAAAAAATAAAGACAACTCCTATGGCTCCTGCCGGTTGTCATACTCATCGACATGCAAGTCGTGATTCCTATTACAAGAACATGATCAATCTCATACATCACATATATTCATCACATCCTTTTGGCCATATCACATCACAAGGCATATGCTGCAAAAACAAGTTAGACGTCCTCTAATTGTTGTTGCATGTTTTTACGTGGCTTCTATAAGTTTCTAGCAAGAACGTTTCTTACCTACATAAAACCACAACGTGATATGCCAATTTCTATTTACCCTTCATAAGGACCCTTTTCATCGAATCCGATCTGACTAAAGTGGGAGAGACAGACACCCGCTAGCCACCTTATGCAACTAGTGCATGTCAGTCGGTGGAACCTGTCTCACGTAAGCGTACGTGTAAGGTCGGTCCGGGCTGCTTCATCCCACGATGCCGCCGAAACAAGATAAGACTAGTAGTGGCAAGAAAATTGACAACATCTATGCCCACAACAAGTTTGTGTTCTACTCGTGCATAGAAACTACGCATAGACCTAGCTCATGATGCCACTGTTGGGGAACGTTGCAGAAAATAAAAATTTTCTATGCTTCACCAAGATCAGTCGATGGAGTCATCTAGCAACGAGAGAGAGGAGTGCATCTACATACCCTTGTAGATCACGCGCGGAAGCGTTCAGGAGAACGGGGTTGAGGGAGTCGTACTCGTCGTGATCCAAATCACCGAAGATCCTAGGTCCAAACGGACGGCACCTCCGCGTTCAACACACGTATGGTTGGGGAAGACGTCTCCTCCTTCTTGATCCAGCAAGGGCAAGGGAGAGGTTGATGGAGATCCAGCAACACGACGGCGTGGTGGTGGAAGTAGCGGCGATCTCGGCAGGGCTTCGCCAAGCACAACGAGAGGGAGAGGTGTTACGGAGGGAGAGGGAGGCGCCATGGACTTGGGTGCGGCTGCCCTCCCTCCCCTCCACTATATATAGGGGCCAGGGGGGCGCCGGCCCCTCTAGATCCCATCTAGATGGGGGGGGGGGGGGCGGCCAAGGGGGTGGCTTGGCCCCCAAGCCAAGTGGGGCGCCACCCACCCCTAGGTTTTCCAACCATAGGCGCAGGGGGAGGCCCAAGGGGGGCGCACCAGCCCACCAGGGGCTGGTTCCCTTCCCCACTTCAGCCCATGGGGCCCTCCGGGATAGGTGGCCCCACCCGGTGGACCCCCGGGACCCTTCCGGTGGTCCCGGTACAATACCGGTGACCCCCGAAACTTTCCCGGTGGCCGAAACTGGACTTCCTATATACCATTCTTCACCTTCGGACCATTCTGGAACTCCTCGTGATGTCCGGGATCTCATCTGGGACTCCGAACAACTTTCGGGTTACCGCATACTAATATCTCTACAACCCTAGCGTCACCGAACCTTAACTGTGTAGACCCTACGAGTTCGGGAGACACGCATACATGACCGAGACGGTCAATAACCAACAGCGGGATCTGGATACCCATGTTGGCTCCCACATGCTCCTCGATGATCTCATCGGATGAACCACGATATCGGGATTCAAGTAATCCCGTATACAATTCCCTTTGTCAATCGGTACGTTACTTGCCCGAGATTCGATCGTCGGTATCCCAATACCTCGTACAATCTTGTTACCGGCAAGTCACTTTACTCATACCATAATGCATGATCCCATAACCAAACACTTGGTCACATTGAGCTCATTATGATGATGCATTACCGAGTGAGCCCAGAGATACCTCTCCATCATACGGAGTGACAAATCCCAGTCTCGATCCGTGTCAACCCAACAGACACTTTCGGAGATACCTGTAGTATACCTTTATAGTCACCCAGTTACGTTGTGACGTTTGGTACACCCAAAGCACTCCTACGGCATCTGGGAGTTACACGATCTCATGGTCTAAGGAAATGATACTTGACATTGGAAAAGCTCTAGCAAACGAACTACACGATCTTGTGCTATACTTAGGATTGGGTCTTGTCCATCACATCATTCTCCCAATGATGTGATCCCGTTATCAATGACATCCAATGTCCATGGTCAGGAAACCGTGACCATCTATTGATAAACGAGCTAGTCAACCAGAGGCTCACTAGGGACATGTTGTGGTCTATGTATTCACACATGTATTACGATTTCCGGATAACACAATTATAGCATGAATAATAGACAATTATCATGAACGAGGAAATATAATAATAACCATTTTATTATTGCCTCCAGGGCATATTTCCAATATCCTCAACGTGTGATGTGGTGTTACCTTGTTGAAGGCGTTATGTACTTGTTGTTGTATCAGTCTTCATTGACTTATCTTGGCAATTTGGTGATGATGATGGCACAAGGGCGGTTATCCCTTCTTGAAGGCGCTGCTGCCGAAGAAGTCCATGTGTGTAGTCTGTATTTTGTAATGGCTCGGACAATGGTTATCTTTTCTCTGTACTCTGCTTAATAATTAATAAAAATGATTGTATTCATCACATTGATGCAGAGGCCGGGGGTTTAACCTCCTTTTAAAAAAAAAGTTCACTTTCCATACACCTACATTGGCCTTAGAGATTAACATGCATCATTGGTCATATGGGCTCAAATCCCATCTACTCCCTCCGTTCGGAATTACTTGTCACTTAAAAGGATGTATCTAACATTGAAATACATCTAGATACATCCATTTTAGCGACAACTAATTCCGGACGGAGGTAGTATGATTCAATAGCTAGTAGTTTATTCCATAATAATAGAGTTACAGTCTCTAGGGGCCCTCTATCAAGCCACACAGTCGTGACTCTTTCTGAGTGAGTATACCTTGTCAGACAATCCGCGACCCTATTCTGAGACTGAAGCTAACAGAGATGTGCAAGAGAATAGAGCCGCATGCGCAAGCCTTCAATAGAAAGATATTAGCCCGTACGCTAATGGGAAGGTCCACATAGACACAAGAGACAATGCATTAGTTATGAAAATGAAGATGTTCAGGTGCTTGAAAGATAATTTCCTGGTCCGTGCTTAAGCTGATGTTTTCATGGGGTTTATCCATTTTTGGACCATGCTGATCATTGGTCCCTTAGCTGTAAATGTGCTGGAGTATAATCGGTCAAAAAAAGTACTCGATTATGGTTGTTCGTTGTTCCTACCGTGCCCTAGGTCCTTAGGCTAGCCTTTTGCATCCTTAGCTTATAACTAGTTCTAGTCTTTTTCTTCTCATTTAAACAATGTTTTGCTCCTTTATCACCAATGAAAATGCAATCTGGACATGGGTCGTTTGGAAATAAAAGGACAAGGTCATGCAGTTTCAAATCCGTCCATTAGTCCTCATCTGCAATATCATTTTTTTTTCATAAGGCGATTTATTGTATTTTTTACATGTTTAGTTGGTGAGGCACTTGTGTATAGCACTTATGCAACCAGAATATCATCTATGGATGAGAAATAGTCTACACTTCCAGCGTTGAAGAGTTCAGAAGAAGAAAATTATAGGCTTTTACTAGCTATGCAAGCACATGAAAGACATCCATGGAAATTTGTGCAAGTTTTTACCAGTTAAGTGAGTAGGAGGTAACGGAAAATTGGTGTTTGCTGCCTATGCAAAATTTGGCAGGTGTCATCAATTCATCAGTGTGAGATGTAGCTACACCACAATGGTGATATAATTGTAAAGTAGAATAGCATAGTGGGTGAACGACAACCTGCTGCCTTTATCTCTCTCTCTGGAGCGGCCAATAACTGCCATGTACGCGCGTACACCATTTGCCGAGAAGGACACACACATTAGTGCAGTGGAGATAATATGGTTTATTATCTCAATTGATAGACTTTCCTTGTATGGATCACCCCCATTGTGGAGATTAGCCCGTGTAATTAGGTTATCACTAATTACGATACGCTCACCATTTTTGCATATATCCACTCTACATCCCTGGAAATATAGTAATGTTTTTTTGGAAAAGGTCCATATATGATGATCCCTTTTTCTAATAGTAGTAGTGAGACTATTCCGAGGAGACCAAGTTAAAGTGGCAAAAATGTTTTGTCCAGATTGTGGCTCTAATTTACTCTTGGTGGCATTTTAGAAAGGAAAAAATGTTGAATCCTCTCCAAAAAATAAACTATTTGTTCTACCTGATAACCTAGAGCCATTTTATTCATTTTACATTCATCATGCTAAAGGAAATCATCATTCATCGACATTGTATAATGGTGATTAAGTTGCTATGTTTCACGTATACCCGACGTCCTTGTCTTTGTGTTGATAAATATATGGTCGGTACTTCCAACAATGCAAGGTTAAAAAAAAACAAAGTCGTAAGGTAATAGATTACCACTTGTGTTGCTTATTACACAAGCATCGATTGGCATTGCAATTTTTTTACATGTTGGAATGACAAGAACACATAAATACACCAAAACTGTGTCAGGTGAGATACTGATGTATAAGTGTGGCTTTATGACAAGAGCGACTTGTTCCCCTTGTTTCTGTGCATGTATTTCATTTGTTAATAGTTTGATGCACAAATTCCAAACCTTTAAACTTAAATTCCAATCTAGTTAATACAAGTCTGTGTTGCTTTAAAATCATCAATCAACCATCATCTACAATATAGCGAATAAGGGTTAATTTTTTGTACTCCATCATTTCATGTGTACGACTGTTATTCAGTTGGGTGAAGGCACATATGTTGCATTTATGCACACTCTCCCTCATGCCCCAGCTGATAAATAATCGAGACATCTAGTTCTACAGAATCCATAAGAAGAAGAAATTATTCTATGTTTCCTGCTATGCTAGGGCAAGCACGGGGAAGATATCGATGAAAATTAATGCAAGGTTTGACATGTTGAGACACAAGAATACATAGGAGTAGGAGGTAGCAAGAAACTTAATTTGTGAACAACAGGAAGAACTGTCACAACAATGATGGGTTTTGGATTGAAATTAATGAGGAGATGCTGGTTGCCGAACTGCGAACTGCAGGTCTATAGTTAGTTGATCGCTACTTTGAGTATGTTTGAGTATGCCCTAGTATCTCATCTAATATTGTTATTAAGCTTAAGGTTAGAGGACATTTTGCTGATGACCTTTAGCAGTGGGTTTCTTGGTAGTGCTTGAACTTGCTTTCTCTTAATACTCGTCTCCTACAATCTCAGTACTATGTCTCTTTGTTATGCTTTTAACGGAGAAGTGGTTAGCCCAGTTAAAAAGAAAAATATCGTTAAGCTGGAGGTGTGACCCCCAGGAGCGTTCTCTTGATGACTCGCCTATTTTGATCACTACTATGAGGCCCTTTCATCACGTACCAAAGTTCGGTGCAACTACAGCAAAAAGTAGACAAAAGAATCTTAGAAGTTGCAAGTCCTCAAAAAGAAAAATGTATTAGTAACAAATGCAAAACTAGTGAAGTGACAATAAAAGGGTGACTAGAAGTTTAGAAAAGTGAATGAAACTTAAGAAAAGTAACTAAAATCACAAAGCTAGCATAAGCTTAACAAAAACACATAATAGGACATGTAAAAAAGACCAAAACTTCAGATGTTAAAAATACGAAGAGTCTAGTTAATACAACTCTGCCGCTTTCATCTGTAATAAAAGAAGAAGAGACTATACTAATTTAAATTAATCCAAAGGCCATCATCTAGCGGCCAGCATTGATTCGTACAACAATTATTCAGTTGATGAAGGAACTTGTGTTGCACTTATGCACCCTCTCCCTCACCCCTCGTTGATAAATAATAGGCACTAGTTGTTCACAAGAATAAGGAAAGTGTTCTACGTTGTTTGTTGCGCAGGCGTGCGGAAGGCATTCATGGAAGTTGATGCAAAGTTTGACATGTTGAGACCGCAAGAATACATAGGACTAGGAGGTAGTAGGAAAATTAATTTGTTGCCAACAAGAATATTGCAAGTACCTATCACAGGACATTATCGCTGAACACAAGACCCCTGTGATGATTTTGAACTGTGACTTGCAGATCTGCAATGACTGATTCGTTTGTTGGAGGTGCTATTGACTCTCAGGAGTGTCCTCCCCAGAGTATCACCTACCCTAATCGCTACTTTGAGTATTCCCCACTTTTCCGGTAGCTTTGCGATCTTTTAGTTAAGAACTCGGTGCACAGACAATACTTTGAGGATTTAGCACTGCTTTTAAATTAGGAGAATCTAGTTAATACAATTATGTGTAGCTTTAAAATCATCAATCAATCATCATCTATGATATAGTGAATTAGTTCTGATTTTTTTAGCTCCCACATTGTATTTGTGCAAAAGATTGTTATTCAGTTGGGTGAAGGCACTTATGTTGCACTTATGCATCCTCTCCCTCGTCTCCCGGCTGATAAATAATGACACTTCGAGTGCTATAGAGTCCATAAGAAGAAGAAAGTCTTCCATGTTGCTAGCTATGCTTGTGCAAGCATGGGGAAGATATCCATGGAAATTAATGCAAGGTTAGACATGTTGAGACACAAGAATAGATGAGAGTTGGAGGTAGAAGAAAACTTAATTTGTGCACAACAAGAATGAACTCTGGCAAAAATGATGGGTTTTGGGCTGCGATTAATGCAGGAGATGTTCGTTGAGAAACTATGAACTGCAGATCTGCAGTTGTTTGATCACAATTTTGCATAAGTTTGAGTATGCCATAGGATCTCGACAGCCATTGTTATTAAGCTGGAGGTTCAGATGTTTGATGATGTTTTGATGCCGAGATTGTGCAGTGGGTTTCCTGGTAGCGCTTGGACTTGCTCTCCCTTCATACTCGCATCCTGTAATCTTTGTACTATGTTTGTTTGTTATGCTTTTAATGGAAAGGGAGTTAGCCTAGTTAAAAAAATGTTATTAAGTTGGAGGTGTTATTGACCCCGAGCGTCCTCCTGGTGACTTTCCTATTATGATCACTATCATGATGTCGTTTGAGCACGTACCAAACTGAGGACAACTGTAGCAAAAAGAAAACAAAACAGATCTTTAAAAAAAGTTGAAGTGAAATTACAATGAGGACAAGTTGCAATTCCAAAAAAGTAAAAATGTATTTGCGACTAATGCAAAACTAGTGAAGTAACAATAAAAGGGTGAATAATTTAGAAAATTGACAGAAACTTAACAAAAGTAACAGAAATCACAAAGACATAAACTTAAAAAAACTAAAACACAATTGGACATGTAAAAAGGAGTGAAACTTTAAATGCCTAAAAATAAGGAGATTCTAGTTAATACAGTTTTGCTGCTCCATATGTAATAAGAAAAAGAGTCTGTGATGCTTTAAATTCACCCATCAACCATCATCTAGCAAATAGAAAACGTTGGTTTCTAAGACAGCTATTCAGTTGGTGAAGGCACTTGTGTTGCTATTATTCACCCTCTCCCTCACCCCTCGTTTATAAATAATCGACACTCGTAGTGCTACAGAGTTCATAAGAATAAGGAAAGTGTTCTACGTTGTTTGTTGTGCAAGCGTTGGGAAGGCATCCATGGAAGTTGATGCAAAGTTTGACATGGTGAGACCACATGAATACATGTAGCAGGAAACTTAATTTTTTGCCAACAAGAATATTGTCAGTCCCTATCATATGACGTTGTCACGGAATACAAGGCCCCATGATTGATTTTGAAGTGTGACCCGCATGTGTGCAATGATTGCTTCGTCCGTTTGGGGTGCTGTTGACCCTTAGGAGCGTCCTCCCAAGAGTGTCACCTACTCTGATCGCTTCTTTGAGTATTCCTCACCTTTCTGGTAGCTTTGTGATCTTTTAGTTAAAACCTCGCGACACAGACAGTACAAAGTTGATAGTCATATTGTTTTTCATCTATCAGATTTTTTCTAGATGACATTGTGTTATTTTGAGTTTGGGTCGAAGGGCAGGAATTTGTTTTAATTGGACAACAATTAAAAGATTTTTTGATTTTGCCGGCTATTTTGGTGGTAAGTGTCCAACTATCAACATGATAAGTTGTGCATGTTACTAATTAAATAAATTACATTTTTTATACATTTATATCTAAGACCAACTGAAATAAGCTCCAGCTGGATTTGTGTCGAAAACTGCCCTTGAGCTCGAGACAATGGCCATGCTTGTGTGGCCCCCTTCTCCTCGATAGGGGCACGATCCAATATATGGTTGCCTACTCGGTGTGGAAGTGTTGGGCGGCCTTCTCCTTCCATGATGAGATAGATCCACAAGGTAGATCCGCATGGCGATATTGTGAGGAAACAGGTGGCACATGGGGGAAGGCATTCTTGTGTAGGATATGGTGGAGGCGAACCAGCCGCCGCATGAAAGAGGATAAGGAGAACCAATAAGAGAGATGTTGGTTACAACTGTCTTAGAGGAAAAATGCTAGCCATAGGGAGCAAACATAGATGGTTTGAAAAGAAATCCATCTGCTACGCTTACGTATTCCGTTGTCAGATTATCCTACCCACCAATGAAGCTATGATTGTGATGGCCTATTTTCTGAAGCCTGTACCAATGAAAATTTCCTTTCTAAAGGCCTTGGGAAGCATACTGATTGTTAGTAAGGTGTCTTCATCAAGAAAGGCCACTCTTTTTTCTGTTTGGAAGTAGGTGTCCCATCAACTTCAGTGGCATAGGAGATGCACTAATTTTTCTTCAGTGGCATTGTTACACAAAGGGCAATTGTAGTCATTCATAAAAAAACCTTTTCTTTTGTGCATTGACCTATTAATTCTATCATGCTGAGTTAGCCAAAAGTAAATCCTATGTTTCAGTCTGCTAACACTCTGCCAAATATTCGAGGTATTGGAACCGGTTTCCATTATAATCAATTTTTCAGCTTTTATTTGTGGATATTTTTCGTTACCAAAAATTTGGAAGGTCAAACAATAAGGTAGTGATTGTCCCCCCCCCCTACCTAATGTCGATATGTTTAGTATTTGATTATCACCTAATGCTAAATATTGTGAGTAAAACCAATGTTCTAGGTGGGAGTTGTCAACGAGTACCTATCTACGGTAACTTAGATAACACCTGGGGGACAACTTGACTACTTGGCGAGTTCATGGGAGATGAAGATTTAGGTTTGACAAAGTTAGTGTTGGAGGACATGATTCATAGTGAGAGGCTAGTTAGACAATTGTGTGAGCTTTTAAATTCATATATCAACCATTATTTTATAAGCAATGTAGTTTAAGCCAATTTTCTCATATTCTTTCATTGATTATGTATTTATATATGGTAGGTGCTTTTTACATGTAAATCTCCCTCATTATTACTCGGGATATGGCTCACATCATAGTCGAGACCATGTGACTTTCAACATCTACATGTGTTCTAGCCTATGTTCAATGCCTAATACCCATCCATCATGAGTTCCCAACCAAGGGCCATCAACAGGGACCAACCCCCAATTAATAACACCTTCCCTAAATTAAGACACATGTGGCTTTTGGTCATTGTGCTACATCAAGGTACATTAAATTTGCAAACACCTCTGGTTTTACTTACAAGTCTCCTATTTCTACACCCCCATCCTATAGTTCGGAACACTTTCACACTCGATTTCATACTCTGCTAACTCATGGTTTGCATATGTTTCGGATGCGTCTGATATCCTTCTCTACTCTCATTCCACACTCATTCTAGGATAGCACACAAAATTATCATTTGTATGCCACATGGCATTCAAAACCTTGATATTGTATTTTTATGATTCATTGATCGAAAAATAGTAGCTAAACAAGTTGATGTATCCGGATGCATAGTTTGCTTAAGTGTAGGCAGCCCAATGAATTTTCACAACATCCAGAAGCCGCAAAGGATCATGTATCTAAGAATGAAGATCTTCAAGCGAGCATGATATGGATTAGATTTTTGGGAAAATACAGCATCAATAACCACAACAATGCGATTGTGCTGGATCAAGTTTGGTCATTGGCTTTCGTCAGGGAAATGAACTTGAACATCATCTTGTAGAGTATTTCAAACATATGTTCCTCCTTTTCTTTTCCTTCTAAAAATAAAAAAATATCTTCAACCTTTATGTAGTTAATAAGGGAGAACACAATCATCTAACACAAATTAAGCTTAACTGTAGCGACCCGACCTCAGATGGTCAAGTCTCTATGCTTCTGTGTCATCCCTGGATCGGTAATGCTGACACACAAAGTACTCGAAGGATTTATAACAGAGTAGCAATCACACACTTATTACATCGAATGTCTCAAAAGAGAACTTATTACAATAATATGGCTTAAGGCCATCTAATACGATAACAGCGGAAGGCTTGGAAGATAAAGTGAGTCCATCAACTCCAACGGCATAACTGAGCTGCACGACAACGACCTACAATCCTTACTCCTCGTCTGAAAAGTCTGCAACATAAAATGTTGCAGCCCGAGAACGGGTCAGCACATGGAATATGCTGGCAATGTAACACATAGAGTAGTGAAAGAACAAGTTATACTACATGCATATATGGCTGGTGGAAAGCTCTATGGTTACAGTTTGCGAAAAGCCAATTTTTCCCTACATCAAATGAATAAATTTTACTTTAACTATCATGGTGGTTGAAACATCATTGAGAAGGTATAACCCCAACTCAATCCCAATTAAAGTGATTAACAACCCAACAGTATTAATTTAGAGTGATGAGATACATGTGAATACTCAAGTACTAGATACTCAGAATTGTCCATAACCGGGGACACGGCTAACCATGATTAGATTGTACACTCTGCAGAGGTTTATGACTTTTCCCCACAAGACTCGATCGCCTCCGTTGATTTCTCGTGACTGCATGGTGTTTGAGAGACGGATGACCGAGACACGATCTTTCGAAACATTAACTCTCTAATCCGGATAGATCATACCAAACCTATAAAACCCACTACCTGTGACCTACCTCTTGAGAGCTTCACGTAACTTACTCAACTATGCTAGAGCCCATAATAGCTTGTGGCTGCACACGGAAGTTTCTAGCATGAATAATCTCAGTTCCTTTTGAGCCTGGTGGCGGTCCATAGGAAGATCACACGGTACCCCGGATTTCAAAAAAAACCAGACAACACTGGGTTCCCAGTGCCTCAATCCACCCAGATGTGTATTTAAGTTGCCACCTTAAAGTAAACCATTAATTAACAACCTCACATCTGTCGTGAATATCTCTCAAACCCAAACCACGTCTACGAGCATAGCATGGCAACATAAGCATAACGTAGAAGTAACTCCCAAGGGTTTGAAAGTAACAGGGCAATAGGTTCCTACCTCATCATCTACTTCCCAACCCACAATTTAATGCCATCCTAATCATGCAATGTTGGAGGGTTGAGCTAATGCAAAAAAACTGGGTATGAAAAGATATGATCAAGTATTACTTGCCTTGCTGACGATCCGTGAATCCTAGAGACTCGTAGTAACACGCTTCGCACTCCGGGAATTCTATCGCAAGCAAACAATACATACATAAGCAACAAACAAAGATGCACAAATGAAACTTCAACTGAAAGAGGGTGACCGGAGAGTTCAACTTAAGAACTCCGGTTTGCAAAAAGAATCAAACCAAACGGAACAACAAAACTCAAACGGCGAGAAAAACAAGGTCCGTTTACTAATCTGAACTAGAGTCCAATTTTTCAAAGATAAAAACTGGTTTAAGTTGATTATTTGGAAAGAGGGTTTCGAGATGAAACTCCAGGCGCTTGAATCGCCTGATTTCGATAAACGAGCGAAAAGATAAACAGGTTTGAAAATTGGATCAGAAATCGCGATCAGAATAACCGCGGAATAAATCTGATAAAAGAAAAGCGATGAACTGCTAAACGAACGAACGTTCGTTAATAGAACCTAAACAGTGAACGCGTTCGTTAGAACGAACGGACGAACGGACGTTCGCTAAGTAAATAAACCGACAAAATAAATCGATCTATATAAGAAAACGAACTAGGGTTTTATAAAAAAAACCGAAGGGTTTTCTAAAAAAAACCGGCGGCGGGGTCAGGTACCTCGGCGAGGCGCGCGTCGGCGGGCGGGCGGCTCGCGGGTTCCGGGTGGGGCAGGGGTCGGCGAGGGGGGGCGGCTCGGGCGGCGGCGGCGACGGCGACGGCGGATCGGCTCCCGGCAGCTCGAGGCTCGGGCTCGGCGGGTTCGGTGGTGGCGGGGTGGTGGTGTGGCGGGTGGCGGCATTTATAGGGGGCAGGGCGGGCGGCTTGGGAAGGGGCAGGCGGCTCGGCTTGGGAAGGGGCGCCGGGGTGGAGTCCGGCTCGGACTCGCCCTCGGCGTCCGTGCCTCGACGACGGCGCTGGGAAGGTGGCGGCATGGCATGGGCCGACTGGCTCGGTGGGCCTTTGGCCCGGTCGGTATGGTCCTTTTTTTTTTTGAAATCATTCCATGAAAGAAAAATTCCTAGAAAAATAAATAAAATCTAAAATTCCAAAATAAGTTTTCTCCGTCAAAATAAAATATTTAGAACTAGATGAACTTTTCTTGGCCCCTAAAATGTAACTTTTAAAGCGTGCAAATTTTTCTAGGGCAATTTAAAATTCCAAATAAAATCAAATAAAACCAAATAATGATTTTAACATTTTCCTCCGATATTTCAATTATTTTGGAGAAGTCATATTATCTCCCTCATTTATTTATTTAAAATGAAATATTTTCCGAGAGAAAATAATTAAAATCCAATATCCTCGTCTTCACTATTTGATAAAATCAAATATGAAAATTGAAAAATCCCCAACTCTCTCCGAGGGTCCTTGAGTTGCTTAGGATTTTTCGAGGATGGCAAACGAGAATGCAATAAAATATGATATGCATGGATGACCTATGTATAACATGCCAAATTGAAAATTTGGGATGTTACAAACCTACCCCCCTTAAGATGAATCTCGCCCTCGAGATTCGGGTTGGCTAGAAAATAGGTGCGGATGGTCCTTGCGAATATCCTCTTCTCGCTCCCAGGTGGCTTCCTCCTCGGTATGGTGGCTCCACTGAACTTTGCAAAACTTGATCACCTTGTTGCGAGTGACTCGGCTATCAAACTCGAGAATCTTTACTGGCTTCTCCTCATAAGTCAAGTTATTATCCAATTGTATAGCCTCCAGGGGCACTGTATCCTTTAACGGTATGTCGGCCATCTCAGCGTGGCACTTCTTCAGTTGTGACACGTGAAGCACATCGTGAACTCCTGACAATCCTTCAGGTAACTCCAGCTTGTAGGCAACTTCTCCCATCCGTTCCAAAATACGGTACGGTCCTACAAATCTTGGGGCTAACTTTCCCTTTACTCCAAAACGTTTCACTCCCCTCAGGGGTGATACTCGCAGATATACTCTGTCTCCGATTTCATAGGTTACTTCCTTGCGTTTTGAATCTGCGTAACTCTTACGTCTAGACCGAGCAATCTTTAGCTTTGTCTCGATCAGTTTAACCTTCTCCTCTGAGTCTTTGATCAAATCTGGTCCAAACAAGCGACGGTCTCCAACCTCATCCCACATCAAGGGTGTTCTACATCTGCGTCCATCTGAGCTTGAGCGGTGCCATCTTCAAACTGGCCTGGTAGCTGTTGTTGTATGAGAATTCTGCGTCGGCAAATTGTCATCCCAACTAGATCCATAATCTAGCGCATGTGCTCTCAACATGTCCTCCAAAATCTGATTGACTCTCTCTGTCATCCATCCATCCGTCATGGGTGGAGCGCGTACTAAACTCCAATCTGGTACCCAAAGTCCGTGTAGTTGATGCCAAAACTTTGAAGTAAACTGTGTTCCTCTATCGTCGATACTCCTCGGAACTCCATGCAAACATACGATCCTGGTCATATATATCTTGGCCAACTTGGCACTTGTATAAGTTGTTTTCACTGAGATAAAGTGAGCTACTTTAGTCAACCGATCCACTACTACCCATATTGAATCATATCCTGCTTTAGTTCTGGGTAATCCGGTGATAAAATCCATGCCAAGTTTGTCCCACTTCCATTCGGGTATTGGCATAGGCTGCAACAGTCCTGCTGGCTTTTGATGCTCTGCCTTCACTCTCTGGCATATATCACAAACGGCTACATACTCGGCAATATCCTTTTTCATACCAGTCCACCAAAAACGTTCTTTCAAGTCCAAATACGTCTTGGTGTTTCCGGGGTGAATCGAGTATGGTGAGTCATGGGCCTCTTCAAGTATTAACTTCCTGATCTCCAAATTGTTGGGCACATAGATCCAATCCCCAAACCACAAGGTATCGTGCTCATCCTCGCGAAAACCTTTGGATTTTCCTTTGCCCATCTTCTCTCTTATCTCAGCAATCTCTTTATCCTCCTTTTGAGCGTCTCGAATCTTGTCTAACAAGGTCGACTGAACCTCCATTGTTGCAAGAAAACCTCTTGGAACAATCTCCAACTGAAGTTCCATAACATCCTCTGCTAACTCCTTTGGCAGTCCCCTACCTTTAAGGATATTGGCATAACTCTTCCGACTCAAAGCGTCTGCTACAACGTTGGCTTTTCCTGGATGATATTGTAGCTTCATGTCGTAATCCTTTATAAGTTCCAGCCATCTCCTCCATCGAGGTTTAACTCTTACGTGTGAAAATGTACTTTAAACTCTTATGATCGTGTACACATCACAACGGTTTCCCATGAGATAATGTCTCGGTCTTCAACGCATGTACCACAGCTGCTAACTCCAAATCATGCGTGGCGTAGTTCAACTCATGAGGCTTCAGTTGTCGTGAGGCATACGAAACAACTTTTCCTTCCTGCATAAGAACACATCCAAGTCCCAAGCGAGAGGCATCACAATACACTTGAAACTCCTTATGTATATCTGGCAAGGTCAGCACTGGGGCTGTAGTCAACCGTTTCTTCAACTCTTGGAAGCTGGTCTCACAATCCTCTGTCCATTTGAACTTGGTATCCTTCTTTAGCCCTTCTGTCATTGGTTTAGCAATCTTGGAAAAATTCTCAATGAATCTCCGATAATATCCTGCCAGTCCAAGGAAACTGCGAGTCTCGCTGACTGAAGTGGGTGCCAACCATTCAGTGACTGACTGAATTTTACTGGGATCTACTGCTATACCTTCTCCTGATATAACATGCCCAAGAAATCCAACTTCCTTTAACCAAAACTCACACTTGCTGAATTTGGCATATAACTGGTGTTCCCTGAGTTTCTCAAGAACCAAACGTAGGTGTTCTGCGTGCTCCTCTTCGTTCTTCGAGTAAACCATAATATCATCGATAAACACCACAACAAACTTGTCCAAATACTCCATGAACACTTTGTTCATCATACTCATAAAATAGGCAGGGGCGTTAGTCAGTCCAAACGACATGACCGTATACTCATATAATCCATATCGAGTGGTGAATGCTGTCTTTGGTATATCCTTCTCTCGGATCTTCAACTGATGGTATACTGATCGTAGATCAATCTTAGAAAACACCTTAGCTCCTTGCAACTGATCAAACAGATCATTAATCATCGGTAAGGGATACTTGTTCTTTATCGTTACTTCATTCAGAGCTCGATAATCAACAACCATCCTTAGTGATTTATCCTTCTTCTCCACCAAAAGTACTGGTGCTCCCCAAGGTGATGAACTTCTACGAATGTAACCTTTCTCCAATAGCTCCTTGATCTGCTTCTTAATTTCCTCCAGATCATTTGCGGGCATCCGATAGGGTCTCTTTGATATTGGCCCTGTACCTGGCATTACCTCTATCAGAAACTCGATGTCTCGATCCGGTGGCATGCCCGTAACTCTTCGGAAAAACATCTGGATAATCCTTCACTACTGTGTACTTCCTCTTGTACAACTCCCGTGAGGGTATTCACTTGGCTCCTCCTAGGCACATGCCTAGATACATACTTAATCCTTTTTCCCTTTGGGGTGGTAAGATAAATCGACTTGCTAGCACAGTCAATACTTCCTCCAAACTTTGACATCCAATCCATACCTAGTATCACATCCAATCCTTGCGACTCCAAGATAATTAGGTCAGACGGAAAAACATGCGTGCCAATGATTAGGGGTATCTGGGTGCACCACTTGCTAGCCATGTACTCTGCTCCAGGCGAGCTCACTAAAAGAGGGGTCCTAAGGGTCTGGGTTGGTAACTTAAACTTATCCACAAATCCCCTTGATATGTATGAATGCGATGCACCAGTATCAAAAAGATCAATAGCGGTAAATGACTGAACCAAAAACTTACCTATTACCGCATCCGGTTGCTCTTCAACTTCCTCCACGTTAACGTGGTTCACTTGTCCTTTGTTGAATGGATTGGGCTTCTTCCCAGCGCTCCCATTTCCGTTTCCATTATTTCCTTCAGGGCAGTCACTGGCAAAGTGCCCTGTTTTCCCGCACTTAAAGCAAATAACTTGGCTCAAGTCCCTCTTGGCTGGTGTAGCTGGGTTAGAGCGATTCTGATTATTGTTGGCTGCATTTCCATTCCCATTCTTCGCACCATTATGCGATCCTCCTCCAGTATGGTTATGTCCTCCATGGTTATGAACTAGTCCTCCCGATTTCGGGGTTAAGCGAGGTTTCGGGTGAGCTCCTGAGTTATACTTCCCTTGTCCATACTTCCTCTTATGAATCTCAATTTGCTGCTGCTTCCCTTCAATCATTAGGGCCTTATCTACCAACTCCTGGTAGTTGTTGAAAGTTGCCACCATCAACTACATACTCCTCTCATCATTCAGCCCTTCCATGAACTTCTCTTGCTTCGCGGCATCCGTGGCCACATCATCAGGGGCATAGCGTGATAACTTGCTAAGCTCATCCACGTACTGGGCCACAGTACGGTTCCCCTGGCGTAAGTTGCGAAACTCACGCTTCTTTATCTGCATGGCTCCAGTAGAAACATGGGCCGTGCGAAAAGCTTGTTGGAACTGGTCCCAAGTGACATTGGCTATAGGAAACGTAGCCGTGTAATTCTCCCGCCATGCGGCTGCTAGTCCATCCAATTGACGTGCGGCAAAGCGCACTCTTTCAGCATCCGTGCATCCTGCGGTGGTTAAATACCTTCCAATACGGCGTAACCAGTCGTCTGCAACTATTGGCTCGGTGCTACTGGAAAACGCCGGCGGTTGTAACCTCAGAAAACGGGCTAAATTGTCCACTGGCGGCGGGTTGTTGTTGTTGTTGTTGTTGTTGTTGTTGTTGTTGTTGTTGTTGTTGTTGTTGGCATTGCCCTGGTTCTGAACTAGCAATTGCATCAAGGCATTCTGCTGTTGGATCAACTGAGTGAGCTCCGGTGGGAAAACAAAACCGGGGTCACGTCTCGGAGGCATCTGAGGGTTTAGAGGGGAGAGATTAGAAATAGAAAGAGGTCTAGTGAGAAAACACTACCCATATGCACATGAGGCAAAACACACATTCATTCAATCAAGCAAGCAAGGGCATACAAAACGATCTAGGACTATCGCATAAGTGCTCAACTACTACTAGTTACATGGGCGAAAATACTACTAATATTTGGTGGTCATCTAGAAATTTTGATCGGTGGAAGACTCCATGATGTCCGCTCCAGCTTCGTCTTCATAGTCATCATCACTTGGATCTGAGTCGGTGTAAATCGATGATGATGTAGTTGTCGGACAAGCGGGTCTTCTTCCTCTTCTTGCTCCTCTTCCTTGGGTGCTGGTCCTCCCATGAAAACTCCAATCTTCTTGACTAGGTCGTCGTTCTTCTCCAAGAGTATCTTGATTTCTTCCTCATATCCATCGCATGTAGACTTGAGTTCTTCCTCCAATTCGATGATCTTAGTTTTCGCCTTCTTCAAATCCAGCATGTCAGCACATCCGGTTCTCATGACGTCGAATGTGCTGGTTTAGCTCCTGGATGTAAGCTGCAATGGATCTATCCTTCTTGGTGCTAATTACTTCCCATTGCTCGTCTCGGCGCCCACATATTTGGTATATGGTGTCTTTAAGCTCCCATTGTAGACTTCTCCAATGCGTCCCATGGTAATGTGAGCTGCCATACTCTTTCCCAAACTCCATGTTGGTGCATTGAAAACACATACTATGGGTTCCGTGCTTGGCAAAGCGTCCTTCGGGAACTAGATCTTGAATCTTCCAGCATTCTTCTTACGGTAAGGTGGCGTTGTACGTCCCGGTGAAGCTTGGCATTCCAATATTCAGATACCTAGTGACTTCCTTCAAGTGGCGTCCGAAAGGTGTGTCTTCATCCGGTTGGGCAAACTTGTACTTCATCTCCGTCATCCTAAAGAGTGGAAAAATGGAGAGAGGTCAGAAATGAGTAGAGAGGAGTGACCTATGGTTTTATCTTAGTGGTCGTGTCCTACATTCAGCGTGTGCTCTGATACCATCTTGTAGCGACCCGACCTCAGATGGTCAAGTCTCTGTGCTTCTGTGTCATCCCTAGATCGGTAATGCTGACACACACAGTACTCGAAGGATTTATAACAGAGTAGCAATCACACACTTATTACATCGAATGTCTCAAAAGAGAACTTATTACAATAATATGGCTTAAGGCCATCTAATACGATAACAGCGGAAGGCTTGGAAGATAAAGTGAGTCCATCAACTCCAACGGCATAACTGAGCTGCACGGCAACGACCTACAATCCTTACTCCTCGTTTGAAAAGTTTGCAACATAAAATGTTGTAGGCCGAGAACGGGTCAGCACATGGAATATGCTGGCAATGTAACACATAGAGTAGTGAAAGAACAAGCTATACTACATGCATATATGGCTGGTGGAAAGCTCTATGGTTACAGCCATAAAAGCCAATTTTCCCTACATCAAAGGAATAAATTTTACTTTAACTATCATGGTGGTTGAAACATCATTGAGAAGGTATAACCCCAACTCAATCCCAATTAAAGTGATTAACAACCCAACAGTATTAATTTAGAGTGATGAGATACATGTGAATACTCAAGTACTAGATACTCAGAATTGTCCATAACCGGGGACACGGCTAACCATGATTAGATTGTACACTCTGCAGAGGTTTGCTCACTTTTCCCCACAAGACTCGATCGCCTCCGTTGATTTCTCGCACTGCATGGTGTTTGAGAGACGGATGACCGAGACACAGTCTTTCAGAAACATTAACTCTCTACTCCGGATAGATCATACCAAACCTATAAAACCCACTACCTGCTGACCTACCTCTTCGAGAGCTTCACGTAACTTACTCAACTATGCTAGAGCCCATAATAGCTTGTGGCTGCACACGGAAGTTTCTAGCATGAATAATCTCAGTTCCTTTGAGCACTGGTGGCGGTCCATAGGAAGATCACACGGGTACCCCGGATTTCAAAAAAACAGACAACACTTTGGGTTCCCCGGTGCCTCAATCCACCCAGATGTGTATTTAAGTTGCCACCTTAAAGTAAACCATTAATTAACAACCTCACATCTGTCGTGAATATCTCTCAAACCCAAACCACGTCTACGAGCATAGCATGACAACATAAGCATAACGTAGAAGTAACTCCCAAGGGTTTGAAAGTAACAGGGCAATAGGTTCCTACCTCATCATCTACTTCCCAACCCACATTTTAATGCCATCCTAATCATGCAATGTTGGAGGGTTGAGCTAATGCATAAAAACTGGGTATGAAAAGATATGATCAAGTGTTACTTGCCTTGCTGACGATCCATGAATCCTAGAGACTCGTAGTAACACGCTTCGCACTCCGGGAATTCTATCGCAAAGCAAACAATACATACATAAGCAACAAACAAAGATGCACAAACGAAACTTCAACTGAAAGGGGGTGACCGGAGAGTTCAACTTAAGAACTCCGGTTTGCAAAAAGAATCAAACCAAACGGAACAACAAAACTCAAACGGCGACAAAAACAAGGTCCGTTTACTAATCTGAACTAGAGTAAAATTTTTCAAAGATAAAAACTGGTTTAAGTTGATTATTCGGAAAGAGGGTTTCGAGATGAAACTCCAGGCGCTTGAATCGCCTGATTCCGATAAACGAGCGAAAAGATAAACAGGTTTGAAAATTGGATCAGAAATCGCTATCAGAATAACCGCGGAATAAATCTGATAAAAGAAAAGCGACGAACTGCTAAACGAATGAACGTTCGTTAACAGAATCTAAACAGTGAACGCGTTCGTTAGAACGAACGGACGAATGGACGTTCGCTAAGTAAATAAACCGACGAAATAAACCGATCTATATAAAAAAACGAACTAGGGTTTTCTAAAAAAACCGAAGGGTTTTCTAAAAAAAACGGCGGCGGGGTCGGGTACCTCCGACGAGGCGCGTCCGGCGGGTTCGGGGTGGGGCGGGGTCGGCGAGGGGCGGCGGCGGCTCGGCGAGAGGTCGGCGACGGCGCTGGGCAGCGGCGACGGCGGATCGGGCCCGGGCGGCTCGGGCTCGGGCTCCGCGGTTCTGGTGGTGGCGGGGTGATGGTGTGGTGGCGGGCGGCGGCATTTATAGGGTCGGGGCGGGCGGCTTGGGAAGGGGCGGGCGGCTCGGCTTGGGAAGGGCGCCGGGGTGGAGTCCGGCTCGGACTCGCCTCGGCGTCCGTGCCTCGCAGATCTGTGTGCGCTGGGAAGGCGGCGGCGGAAGGGCTGGCCTGGCTCGGCTGGGCCTTTGGCCCAGTCGGGCGCCGGTCCATTTTTTTTTAAATCATTCCACCGAAAGAAAAATTCCTAGAAAAATAAATAAAAATCTAAAAATTCCAAAATAAGTTTTCTCCGTCTAAATAAAATATATAGAACTAGATGAACTTTTCTTGGCCCCTAAAATGCAACTTTTCAAAGCGTGCAAATTTTTCTAGGGCAATTTAAAATTCCAAATAAAATCAAATAAAAACCAAATAATGATTTTAACATTTTTCCTCCGATATTTCAATTATTTTGGAGAAGTCATATTATCTCCCCTCATTTATTTATTTAAAATGAAATATTTTCCGGAGAGAAAATAATTAAAATCCAATATCCTCGTCTTCACTATTTGATAAAATCAAATATGAAAATTGAAAAATCCCCAACTCTCTCCGAGGGTCCTTGAGTTGCTTAGGATTTTTCGAGGATGGCAAACGAGAATGCAATAAAATATGATATGCATGGATGACCTATGTATAACATGCCAAATTGAAAATTTTGGATGTTACATTAACCTTTTCTTTAAAAAGGAAAGCACCATTACTACCATCTTTTGCAGCAAACAAAGATTTGGACAACCACCGTACAGACAAATCGACAAAACATAAATTATTCGCATTTTTCTGATAAAAGGCCCTCTCTTCATTGAATTTCAACTATAGTTACATCATCTAGTTAGAGAGGAACGAGCGCAATAGGAGGCTCATCAAGGAATCTATTACGACATGGGACCTTGGCCATGTTTGGTAGTTCATGGGAAACCCCATTAGAGTTTCTAAAATAGTGCACAAAAGCAGTATTGGGGAAGGCACAACCCAGATGGTAGCAATCGTCCACAATCACAACTGCAGCTCCATCTGATCCCCCTCCATTGTTTGTTCAGTTTATTAGTTCCAAATTGTCCAAATTAATCATTAGCTTGCTACAAACCGGCACCCTGAGCAAGTATTAAGCCTTATCGGGGAGCTATTGCTTCAGCTGGTAGAACGTCATAGCACGTCTCAGAGAGTTATTGTTTTGTGACGCCCGGATAATTAAGCTACAGTGATCCCCGCTAATGATGCCACGTCACCTCGGTTACTGTGGATAAACTCGCGTTAGTTCGAAACCTAGTTCGAATTTCAAATTTAAAACCGAGGCAAACAGTAAAAGTTCTCAAACATTAAAACTAAAATGTTCGGAGTAATCCAAATATTGCATAGGCAATTGTGGCGGAGAAACCAAACTTTGATAAAGTGTTTAAAGGCTCTAAAATAAATAAAACAGTAGCTTAAACGTTTAAATAAATGCCTTTCATAATTTATAGAGTAGTAAACTATTTTAATTAGGTGTGGACTTTTTGTGGCAGTGGTAAAACTAGTCACACTAATTTAGGTGCTTCTGTATATATTTTGTAAAACAAAATTAAATGAGCATAAAGATAAAACAATAAAGCAACATTACTAAAATAAAAAGAAAACAAAAGAATAAAAGGAAAACACCCCCCCTCCCGACTGGGCCTTGGCCTAGTTGGCCGCCGTGGCCCAGCTAGCCACAGCCGGCCGAACGGGCCGACCCAGCCGAGTCAGCTGCCCCCCCTTAACCAACAGTGCCCCGAAACCCTAGCGTACTCCCTCACCGGTAGCCCCACACCACTTCCCCCACTTCCCCCACGTCTCGCTGCCCTCCCGATCCGATCTGGATCGGGGCAACTGCCCGACGCCGCCCGACGCCCCCCGTTTGCCGGACCTCCCCGTGGGACTACCCGTCCCCGACTCTTCCTCGCCGGCTCCGATGCCCCGCCACCACGCCGCTGGATGGACGCCCCACCACCTCGCCGATGGATGGACGCCGCGCCGCCTATCATCGATGATTGCGTCCCCGACCTCCTCCCCGGCGGACTCCGTCGAGCCTCGCCGGCGAACCCCTGCAACGGGGGTGAGGACCCCGACCCACTCCGCCTACCCCTTTTTTCTCCTCTGTCCCCGTCGCTAGCGCCGTCCCGCCGTTGTCCGCCATGGCGCGCTCGGCGCGTCCCGCTGCCGCAGCAGCGTACTCTAACGATGTTAGCCGCGCCGGCGACCCCCCGCGGCTGTCGCACCCGTGCAGCTGCCGCCGCCACTGACGCCGCGACGCCCACGCCTCGCCTCCGCCGACGCCGATGCCGGCTAAGGCTGCTATTAGTGCCCCACCCCCGCCAGAATCGCTTCGCTCGCGGCGTCGTGTTGCTCATGGTCGGCCGGCCAAAGCCATGGCCGCGGTCCACCCCACGAATCGCGCGGGCTGCCTCGCCGCCGGCGCCAAGGCCCGGCCGGGTCTAGGCGCTAGTGCACCCACGCCCGGTAGCCCACCCGTTTAACCCACTGTGCCATTGACAACTGGGCCCCATGCCCCCATTAAAAAAGAGAGAAAAGATTTAGAAATTATTAATTAATTAATTAATTAGATAATTAATTAACTTAATTAAATCTGTTAAATTAACCTAATGACTTAATTAAACTAAGTAAACTTGCTTAGTTAGTCTAAGACAATGACGAACGGGACCCACACGTGAGTTGACCAGTCAACACCTCTGTTGACTGCTGACGTCATGCTGACGTCATGATGACGTCGGCGGACACTGTTCTGGATAATGTTGAATTAAAATATTTAAATTAATCCTAAAAATGATTTAAAACTTTGAGAATTAATATAAAATAAACCGTAGCTTAGATGGAAAAACTTTCTACATGAAAGTTGCTCAGAACGATGAGATGAATCCGAATACAAAGCCCGTTCGTCCGCCATGCGTCCCTAGCATAGTGAACCTGCAACATTTCACCTCCGGTTCATCTGTCTGAAAACACGGAACACCGGGGATACTTTCCCGGATGTTTTCTCCCCTTCACCGGTATCACCTCCTACTGCGTTAGGGCACCCCTAGCACCGATACTTGTCATGTCTTGCATCGCTATGCATCTGTTTGCTTAAATATTTATTGTTTCTTCCCCCTCTTCTCTCGCTAGACACCGAGACCGACGCCGCTGCTACCCAGTACGAATACGGAGTTGACGACCCCTCTCTCTTGCCAGAGCAACCAGGCAAGCCCCCCTTGATCACCAGATATCGCCTATTCTTCTCTATACTGCTTGCATTAGAGTAGTGTAGCATGTTACTGCTTTCCGTTATTCCTATCCTAATGCATAGCCTGTCCTTGCTACTACTGTTGTTACCTTTACCTGCAATCCTACATGCCTAGTATAGGATGCTAGTTTTCCATCAGTGGCCCTACATTCTTGTCCGTCTGCTGTGCTATACTATCGGGCCGTGATCACTCGGGAGGTGATCACGGGTATATACTATATACTTTATACATGATACATATGGTGATTAAAGTCGGGTCGGCTCGAGGAGTACCCGCGAGTGATTCACGGATTGGGGGCTGAAAGGACCTTTGTCCCGACGGCCCTCTGGATGGATCTTTGTGGCGGAGCGACAGGGCAGGTTGAGACTACCTGGGTGAGAGGTGGGCCTGGCCCTGTCGGCATTCGCAGATACTTAACACTCTTAACGAGATCTTGGTATTTGATCTAGGTCTGGCCATTTGGTCTATACGCACTAACCAACTACGTGGGAAAGATATGGGCACTCGACGTCGTGTTTTCAGCCGAAGCCTTCGTGGACGTCGGCGATCGAAGCGGCTAGCCAGATTGGACCGCGTGAACGTGACTTCCTTTGTAATGGAGGTTGCTAGGTCTGCTTCCGCGCGTTCGCAGCGTGCAGGTGTGCTAAGGCGATGGGCCTGAGACCCTGGCGCTTAGGTTTAAACCGGCGTTGACCGCTCTGTTGGCCTAGGTCAAGCTGCGGCGTGTTGATCTTCGCGACGTGCATGACCCGAAAAAGTGTGTCCGCCAAATGGGATCAAGCGTGTTGGGTTATGTGGTGCACCCTGCAGGGAAGTTAATCTATTGAATAGCTGTGATCTTGATAACAGGACGACTTGGAGTTGTACCTTGACCTTATGACAACTAGAACCGGTACTTAATAAAACACACCCTTCCAAGTGCGGATACAACCCGGTGGTCGCTCTCTCTCGTGGTTACGAGGAGGATCGCTGGGTAGGATTATGCTATGCGATGCTACTTGGAGGACTTGATCTGCTCTCTTCTACATGTTGCAAGACGGAGGGCTGCGAGCGTAGTCTTGACGTGATTAGATATCCCCTCTTATTACGGCATTACGTAGTTCAGTCCATCGATATGGCCCTTTACACATATATCCATGCATATGTAGTGTAGCTCCTTGCTTGCAAGTACTTTGGATGAGTACTCACGGTTGCCTTGTTCCCCCTTTTTCCCCTATCTCTACTCGATTGCTGCGACCAGACGACGGAGCCCTGGAGCGACGCCACCGTCGATGGCGACTTCTACACGGAGGTGCCTACTACTACGTGCAGCCCGGCGGCGACCAGGAGTAGTTTAGGAGGATCCCAGGCAGGAGGCCTGCGCCTCTTTTGATCTGTATCCCAGTTTGTGCTAGCCATCTTATGGCAACTTGTTTAACTTATGTCTGTACTCAGATATTGTTGCTTCCGTTGACTCGTCTATGATCGAGCACTTGTATTCGAGCCCTCGAGGCCCCTGGCTTCTATTATGATGCTTGTATGACTTATTTTATTTTTAGAGTTGTGTTGTGATATCTTCCCGTGAGTCCCTATCTTGATTGTACACGTTTGCGTGTATGATTAGTGTACGATTGAATCGGGGGCGTCACATGTTTCATCTAATAGAACACCATAGCATGTATAGATTTTCTAGTTGCCTGCATAGATAGACTTTCCTATGTCAAAGGCTCTAGTTTTCTGTCTAGTTTTCTTAAATCAAAACACAACACAGCTCAACGAGGTATCCTAATAATCATCTCAGCTTTATTCCTACCTAGGATCAGTAGCTCTACTTAATTAGGGCCTCGATTTGTAACCACTGTGTCTCCTTAAAGTCGGTTGTGCTATGTGGTATTTACATTTGGCATGTGTCTTGTACATGCCACCTGATATGTAGCGATAATTAAGCATTGTATAACACTTCATACAACCTCACTGAGCTGTGAACACTAGTAGAAAACATGGCTTTGGTCCAGGCCAGATAAGAGCATTAATCCCGGTTCTATTACAAACCGAGACTAATGGGTGCATTAGTCCCGGTTCATGAGGCCAGGGCATTGGCCGAGCCTCGGGGGCCATAGGTCCCCGTTCGTCTGACCCCTTTGGTCCCGGTTCCAGACACGAACCGGGACCAAGGGCCTCGCTTCTGGCGTAGCCCCTTTAGTCCCGGTGGGTGCCTGGAACCGGGACTAAAGATCAGGCTTTTGTCCCGGTTCTAGCCACCAATGGGGACTAAAGAGATGCCTATATATATGCTCGCCCCTGCCCGCTCACTCCTTTGTTTTTTGGCCGGCCGGCGTGTGGGAGGTGTGTGTGCTCCTCTGCTCTCACCTCCTATGCACATGAGGTGTTCAATGAAATGCCCAAGCCATGCTTAAGCTTTTTCCTCTCCAACCTCGACCTCGAAGCTCCATTTTCCCCAAGATTTGTCTAGGTTTGGCAGTCCATCCCGTCCCGTCCCTGTCCTCACCGTTGTCGATCACCCGCCCCGATCTCGTCGCCGGCACCACCGTGGTGAGCCCCTTGTTCTTATCTTCTTTTTAAAAGAAAAAATTCTTACTTGTATGATTTAGATAGATACTTTTATAATTTTCTTACTTTTATTATTGTTTGTTATTATATAGTGTCATGGTTTTGGTATCCGCCCCCGTCGGCCCTTGTCCTGTCTATGATTCGGATGTGGTATATTATCTTTTATTATTACTTGTTTCATTTAGTGTTTATGCTAATTATGCCGACTAACGTGACATAGATGTTTTTATCTCAGAGGTATGTGAACCGGAAATTTCAACCAACCCTCTTGTTTGGAGGTTAAATTTAGTTGAAAAAGAAAACAATTACTTGGAGAAAAAATTGAAAAGAACTGAGGAGGAGAAGATGGAATTGGAGTTGCATGTTGAGGATGCCGTCGATGATCACAAGATCAAGATGGATGCAATGCGCTTGAAGATTAGAAAGATTAAAAAATATGTCATTCACAATGAGGCTTGGTATCATTATGTCGTTGGATCAATTGTTACCTTAGTTGCGATTATGATCGCATTTGTTGTTGCATTTAAATGTTTTACATAGTTGTATATTAGTTTCAATGTATGTTTTAATTAGATGGTCTAGAGAGCTATATATTGTTCTATGAGAACTATGTATGAACTTTATGTATTTATTTTTTCAGTAATAACATTTGATCAGTATTGTACTTTGGTTTCAATGTGATGATGAACTTGTATTAATTTGGTCACTTCTCTATTCATGATTTTCTGTAATGGTTTTTGATACACTTAATTATATAATGCACGCAGATGAACCGGCAATGGATGTACGGTGACCGACGCACCTCCGAATATATTGATGGACTGCATAAATTTCTCGAAGTGGCTGAGGAAAGCAAGAAGAATGGTTTTATGTATTGTACATGTATTGTCTGTGGGAATACGAAGGATCACTCTTCTGCGAAAAACCTTCACATCCACCTGCTTGAGAACGGTTTCATGCCACACTATAATGTTTGGACCAAGCACGGAGAAAGAGGGGTTATGATGGAAGACAACGAAGAAGAAGAGGATGATGACAACTATCCCCCTGAATACGGTGATACAGGAATGGGGGGAACTGAAGATCAAGAGGAACCAGACGATGTGCCCAATGATGAACTTCATCGGGTCATTGTTGATGCAAAGAGAGGATGCCAAAGTGAAAGGGAGAAGTAGAAGTTCGATCGCATGTTAGAGGATCACAAAAAAGGGTTGTACCCAAATTACGAAGATGATAGCACAAAGCTCGATACCACACTGAAATTGCTGCAATGTTCCTCTCCTCCTCCCTCCCTGTATATATTCTCTGATAAACACAAAAATTAATAAATGAGTTCAGGCTAGCTTTGCCCACCATAGTACCCTAGAAAAAACAAAGAAAAAAGACTTCTCGGAACTGAAAATTAATTATACAAGAGCATGTTCATTCCAGTCAATATTGGAAACATGACGGCGGATGAGATCGTGGACATTTTGGGTTGCCCTATAATCTCTCGGCCATGCACCTACCTCAGAATTTCGCTCTCTAGTAACAAAATCCCACAACATTTGCACTGACCCATCATCCAAAACATTGACAAGATATTTGCAGGATAGATGGAGAACCTTCTCTCTTGTGGTGGCCGGCTATGAGCTTTCAATCCAGACCTAATGAGAGGTTTCCTGTCCTGGTGCGAAAGTAGAGAGAGAAAGTCTATGTTCCAGAGAGAGAGAGAGAGAAGGGCGAGAGAAATGGGTCCTTCCCATAGTTGTTCTTCAAGAACATGTACGTATCCAGTAGTATGCCCATGGTTTGTCCCCCCCCCCCTCTGCATCCCTCTCTCTGTTTCTCTCCGCCTTTGCTTCACGCGCAATTAAGAATGATGTGTTCCTGTGATGTATACATGATCTTTTCTGATACGGTTTCTTTGCCTGGTCTTTAATGTGGCCAGATGAGAATGCGGCCGTTTCTTGATGATCATTGCTGCCACAGATCTGATATTATGTTCTCTTTTTTACTGCGACGGTTGTGAAGTTCTTTTCTTTTTTACCGAAGATTTCATCGTATCCCCCTTCTATTCTTGCGATGCATAGGCCGTGCATCTTGTAATTCAACAAAAAGGAAAATTTATTCCAACAAATGCAAAACTAGTTAAGTAACAATAAAAGGGTGACTGAAACTTAACAGAAGTAATTGAAATCACAAAGGTGACTGAAAACTAACAAAAAAGATACCCAAACTCTACTGGACACGTAAAAAAAGACTGAAATCAAATGCTTAAAAATAAGGAGACTTAGTTAATACAATTCTGCTGCTTTCATTGGTAAATAAAAGAAGAAGAGACTACGCTGCTTTAAATTCATCCATCAACCATCATCTACCGGATAGTTAACTAGCGCTGATTTTCAACAATATTCAGTTGGTGAAGGCACTTGTGTTGCACTTATGAACCCTCGCCCTCATCACTCAGTTGATAAATAACCGACACTGGTAGTCCTACAGAGTTCTGAAGAATAAGGAAAGTGTTCTACGTTGCTAGTTGTGCAAGCATGGGGAAGACATCCATGGAAGTTGATGCAAAGTTTGACTTGTTGAGACCACAAGAATACATGGGAATGGGAGGTCGTAGGAAACTCAATTTGTGGTCAACAAGAATATTTTCAGATGCTATCAGGGAGCTTTGTACCAAAAGTCAACCAACTCAGGCATCGCAGGACGGTTGAACATGCTTTGTATACCGCTACCGTGGCAGCCCAACTACGATGCCATGACAGCCATTACACCCGCCACGATAGGCGATAAGCTAGCGCAAGTATGAATCCTATTCTCCTGGATTGCTAACCCACCTCCCACGCCTCATCTGCTAATAGTTATGATTCTGTTAAGCCGATCCATGAGCTGTTGTAATTTGTATAAATTTCCTGAAATTGAATACATTAAGTTGCCACACAAACTCTTCTCCCTCGATTTCTTTCATGGCATCAGACGCTCATCCACAACCACGCTTTCGCACCTCCATCTCACCATGGCCTCACCTTTCTCCTCCCACTTCGGGGATCTCAATCCCTTTGCCGTCCTTGAGATGGCCACCGCCGACAACCTCTTCCATGTGCATATCCAGGATCACGTGCCAATCACCCTCAATCTTCACAAGCCCCCCTTCTCCACCTGGCGGACGTACTTCTCGCTAAAATTCTGCTAATTCCAGATCCATGACCATGTCGATGGCTCCGTGGGCCCGCGCCATTCATGCCGATGTCAACTTGATCTCGGTGAATGCCACCATGGACAAATTTCCATGTAAGTAGGCTATAAGTACTTGCGGCTTGAGGTACAATGAAACATAATTTATTTCCATCAGTAGTCTAGAGGAAGTTAGCAAGATCCCATTATTTAGGTAAAGAGTTGACGAAAGAAACCATTCTGGTTCGTGAAGTAGGAACCACTGAGTGGGTCGTGGAGCTTTGCACGTTTTTCTTCAAGATGCCCACTCGAAGTAGGAATCACTAAGCGGGCCGTGGAGCTTTGAACCTTTTTGCTGAAGGTGGCGACTCGATCTCTAGATCGGTTCTCTTCATTTTTGGAGCAAATGATCTTTACAAATATCATTAAGCAAGTAGAAAAAATATTTCCTAAACATGTAATGGAATCCCATAATGTTTATAAAACAAAATACTAATTATGTTCAGTGAATTTGAAGTACTCACAAATGAAAATTAAATCATAAGGGATGCAAATCTAATTAAGATGACTAACGCCTAAACCTGTATTGTAGGCAATCAAATCAGATCATCTGTATGATGTATGCATTTTCTAGTGCCAAATGCTTGTTGTAGCACAATTTTAGTGATCCTCATAATTTTCATCATGATCTCCTAGCACATCCGAGCATAACTTGTTACAAACCTCTCTATACAAAATTGTTCGCAAACTCCATACTCCGATTGTAATTCCATCAGTCTGGTCTTGCACGGTGGATCTGGATCTCTCCATCCAATGATCTCTATTCTTATTTCTTCTTTCCTTTTTTAGATTTCAACCTCTCGGGTAGTACTCTAGGTATGGCTCATATCGTAGTCGAGAGACCATGAGGCTTCATCCATCCACATGTTCTTGCCTATGTTCATTGCCCAATGCCCATCCATCAAGCGTGCCCAACGATGGTCCATCAATAGGGAGCAACCCCCAATTAATAATACCTTCCCTGAATTAAGACATGTGTGCTGGTCGTTGTGCTACGTCAAGATATATTAAATCCACAAATGCATCTGGTTTAAGTTTTTAACTTACAAGTCTCCTATGTCTACACCCCTCCTCCAGTCCACAACATTTGAATACTAGATTTAATGCTTTGCTAAGTCATGGTTTTCATGTCTTTAAGATGTGTTGGATTTCCTTCTCTACTCTCATTCCACACTCATTCTCAATAGGATAACACACAATATTTTCACCTGTATGCCAAATGGCATTCAAAGCCTTGATAGATTGCCTATTTTATGACCCATCGATCAAAAAATAGTAGACCAAATGTTCATGTATCTGAATGCATAGTTTCCTTGCATTCTTGACACGTAGGAGGCATATTGAATTTCACAACATCCAGAAGTCACAAAGGATCATGTATCTATGAATGAATATCTTAAAGTGAAATGTATCTACAAGAGACAACCACACTAGTGCAATCACGCTGGATCAAAGTTTGGTCATTGAATATCATCAGGAAAATGAATACTAACAAAATCTGGTAGAGCTTTTTAGACAAATATACCACCTTTATTTTCTTGCTGAAAATAAATAATTATGTTCAACCATTGTGCACTTAATAAGAGAGAATTAAATCATTAAGCTTTACCTTTTCTTGAAGAAGGAAAGCATCATTACTACCTGCCTCTGCATCAAGAAATGACCCGGAAAACCACCAAATAGATAAATCAGCACAACACAAATTAGCCGCAACTAATACATCCAAAGGCTCTATTTTTCTGTCTATTTTTCATTACTAAAAACACAACACAACTCAAAGAGGTCTCCCAATAATCTGCTCAGTTTTCTTCCTACCTAGGGTCGGTAGACCTCCTTTCATTAGGGCCTCGATTTGCCACCCCCAGCTCTCATTCAAGTTGATTGTGCTATGTGGAATTTACATTTGTGTGTGTGTGTGTGTGTGTGTGTGTGTGTGTGTGTGTGTGTACATGCCATCCGATATGTAGCGACAATTAAGCATTCTATAGCACCTTCACATGAGTACGTGACCCGGCCTCGCTTATTGCACCCTCCACAAGTTGTGAAGCACCCAAATAGTCATACTAGTCCATGGGGGGAATGTAACCGGTGCACCCGCACTTGTGGTGCTACTGGTGCACCGAATGACATAGAATATTTTTAAAAATCTGAAAAAATTCTAGCATGTTAACACAACATCAATGCATGGTTTCACCAAATTTTAAATATTTTTTGAGATACAAAAATGACAAATTTGACATCAATATGATAATGGGTCAAATCTACAGCCCAAGTTATGTTGTGCACTATTCAGTGTTGAACTTGTTGTTTTTGTTTTTTGAGTTATGTTTTGAATTATGACTTGGAATTTTGTGACAACCTACATTCATGTTGTGTGAGTGTGCTTAATTGTTTCAGATTCTTTTTTAATATTTTAAAAGCACAATGTGAGTTCGGTGCACCGGTAGCACCACAAGCTCCGGTGCACCAGATATTTGAATGTATCCGGTGCACCCGAACTTGTGGTGCTACCAGTGCACCCAATGCCATAGAATATATTTTTAAATCTGAAAAAAATCAAGCATGTTAACACAACATCAATGCATGGTGTCACCAAATTTTGTATAAAAATATGAAATATTTTTTGAGATACAAAAATAAAACATTTGACATCAATGTGATAATGGGCCAAATCTAGAGCCCAAGTTATGTTGTGCACTATTCAGCGTTGAATTTGTTATTTTTGTTTTTCGAGTTATGTTTTGAATTTTGACTTCAAATTTGTGACAACTACATTCATGTTGTGTGAGTGTGCTTAATTTTTTCAGATATTTTTGAATATTTTAAAAGCACAATGTTTTCTCCGTCCATGGGAGTGTATTGGGCGTGATCTCCGTTAGCTACAAATGAGAACAGCTTCAGCGAATGAGACATTGAACGCAAAGGAACTGAGCATGTATTCTTTCTCTACCTTGCTCCCGTTCTACTCTGAATCCTCTGCTCTCCGGTGGCACCTCTCCACAAGCTATATTTATATCCTCCACCTTCTAACCAATGACGTCGTGGGCTCATGGCCTCGGGCTGTGACACACCTATCTCCACTCCCATCATTGTTTTGGTACCCATTAACATAGATATCTGCCCCTGCCTTTTAAGATCCATTTGCACCCCATGCCCTTAAAAGGAACCCCTTTCCTTAATTCCACTCATTCCACACACATCCATACCATTCGAAATTATTGCCTTGCATACGACAGGAGTTCAACACCTGTGGTTTTATAGTCTTCCTGATCCTACGTACCACGATGATGTTATCAAATACCTGATGAATAATGTGTGCACGTGCTCGGACTCGTAGGGATAGGAGGAATGGGGAAGTTCACTATATCCATCCAACTTAGTATATCATGAATCAAAGAATGAAGATCTCTGTGCTAACGTGTAGAAGGTTGCTCTTTCTTCTTTCCCGGAAAGGAATTCTAAACGTAGTCTCGGCGATTATTTCCTAAATGTACTGGCCCGCCATCATCTGGAAATATATTGGTTGCAAGGTTTTGAATGCCTCTGCACAATCAATATTCGACTTATGTGATCCAAATGACATTATTAAATGAATATTTGTAAACAAGAATCTATTAACAATAATTTTATAGTATTTGTAAACAAGAATCTATTTTATAAGAGTATTAAGTAAATAATTGACATCATGGAAATTTTGTTAGCAAATAAACCCCAACTATTTTTTTTCAAGAAAATGCAAGAGAATTGTGTCTTTTTATTAAGCGAGGAAGAACCAAGTCGAAGTTACACAATGTGATGAGCTCTAGTGTGACGCTCAACCTCGACTGGCAAAGTGGATTGTTGCTCGAAAACCCTTCGGGCATACGGTCATGGTCCTCAGGTAGTTGATCGCACACCTTACAACCGTTAGGATGTTGCAAACTTGCAATTGTCGTCGAGCGAGACGATCCGCGATCCACAATCTTCTTCTACGAATAGCCAGCCAAGCGAAATTTTGATGTCGATTGGTGCCCATGAGCCCCAAATTTTCGTCACGCACGCGCAACTGCCGTTCCAAAAACAGAGCCAGATATGCCCGTCTTGCAGATTACCTGTGCATTAGATGAGTGCTTATTGTATGCTTGTTTGTTTGCGATAGAGTACCCGAAGTGCGCCGCTTGCTACTTCGAATCTCTAGTTTCACGGATCATCAGCAAGGCAAGTAACACTTTGATCATACCTCTTTACTACCCAGTTTTATTGCATTAGATCAATCCTCAAACACTTGCATGGTTAGGATCTGATTAATATGTGGGTTTTGGGAAGTAGATGTGGTAGAACCTATTACCTGTTTTTATTATCAAACCTTTGGGAGCTACTTCTACGTTTGCTTATATTGCCATGCTATGCTAGTAGACGTGGATTGAGTGAGTGTATCCATGACAGATGTGAGATTGTTAATTAATGGTTTACTTAAGGTGGCAACTTAAGTTCACATCTGGGTGGATTGAGGCACCTGGGGAACCCAGTGTTGCCTATAGTTTTGGAAATCCCGGGGTACCGTGTGATTCTCCTATGGACCGCCACCCACGCTCAAAGGGATCATGAGATTATTCATGCTAGAAACAACCGTGTGCAGCCGCAAGCTACTATGGGCTCTAGCATAGTTGATTAAGCCGCGTGAGCTCTTGAAGAGGTAGACTAGCAGATGTAGGGGATGTAGGTTGGTACTGTCTACCCGAAGTAGAGAGTTAATGCTTCTGAAAGACTGTGTCTTGGTCATCCGTTTCTCAAACACCATGTAGTGCGAGAAATCAAGCGGAGGAGATCGAGTCTTGCGGGGAGAAGTGCGCAAACCTCTGCAGAGTGTATAACCTAATCATGGTTAGCCGTGTCCCCGGTTATGGACGTTTTGAGTATCTAGTACTTGGATTATCAAGTGAATCTCAGCATGTTACTTAATTTAATTTTGTTGGGTTAATGATGATATTTAATTGGGATTGAGTTGGAGTACACTTCTCAATGTTTAACAACCACCATGATTGTTAAATTAAATTTATTCCTTTGCAGTAGGGAAAAATTGGCTTTATGCAAAACTGTAACCATAGAGCTTTCCACCTGCCAAATATGCATGTAGTTTAGTATATTTCTGTTCATTACTCTCTATGTGTTACATACCAGCATATTCCATGTGCTGACCCGTTTTCGGGCTGCAACGTTCATGTTGCAGAATTTTCAGACGACGAGTAAGGTGCCCTAGGTCGTGATCTTATACTCAGTGATGTCGTTGGAGTTGATGGACTCGCTTATCTTCCAAGCCTTCCGCTGTTATCGTTATTAGATGACTTAAGCCATATTTATTGTAATAAGTTCTCTTTTGAGACATTCGATGTAATAAGTGTGTGATTGCTACTCTGTTATAAATCCTTCAAGTACTGTGCGTGTCAGCATTACCGGTCCAAGGATGACACTGATGCACAGAGATCAGACTGTTTGAGGTCTGGTCGCTACAATGTATCCTAGGAAGACCACGGTCCAACGTCTCGGACAGTGACACATATGTTAGCGACTCGTTAATTAATCCTGGATTGATTAATCATTCCTGACCGGCAAAAGTAAGTGCAAGCATATGTTTGAGATCAGCTCGGCTCATTCACAAAACAGGACGTGTGTGCGCGGGCGGGCAGTCGAGGGAGGCAGCGGAGAAGGAGGAGCGTATGTGTACCACTCATCTTCTCAAGCTCTCAATGGCATGTGATAGAGCAACCCTTATAAAGGGGTCTCAACTCTCCTCAGCGTGTGATGTGGTGTTACCTTATTGAAGGTGTTATGTACTTGCTGTTGTATCACTCTTCATTGACTGATCTTGGCAATTTGGTGATGATGATGGCACAAGGGCGGTTATCCCTTCTTGAAGGCGCTGCTACGAAAGAAGTCCATGTGTGTAGTATGTATTTTGTAATGGCTCGGACAATGGTTGTCTTTTCTCTGTACTCTGCTTAATAATTAATAAAAATGGTTGTATGCATCACATTGATGCAGAGACCGGGGGTTTAACCTCCTTTTCAAAAAAAATCACTTGCCATACACCTACATTGGCCTTAGAGATTAACATGCATCATTGGTCATATGGGCTCAAATTCCATCTATGATTCAATAGCTAGTAGTTTATTCCATAATAATAGAGTTACAGTCTCTAGGGGCCCTCTATCAAGCCACACAGTCGTGAATCTTTCTGAGTGACTATACCTTGTCAGACAATCCGCGACACTATTCTATGACTGAAGCTAACAAAGATGTGCAAGAGAATAGAGCCGCACGCAAAAGCCTACAATAGAAAGATCTTAGCCCGTACGCTAATGGGAAGGTCCACCCAGACACAGGAGACAATGCATTAGTTATGAAAATGAAGATGTGCAGGTGCTTGAAAGATAATTTCCTGGTCCGTGCTTAAGCTGATGTTTTCATGGGGTTTATCCATTTTTGGACCGTTATTATCACTGGTCCCTTAGCTGTAAATGTGTTGTAGTATAATCGGTCAAAAAAAAGTACTCGATTATGGTGGTTCGTTGTTCCTACCGTGCCCTAGGTGCTTAGGCTAGCTTTCTGCATCCTTAGTTTCTAACTAGTTCTAGTATTTTCCTTCTCACTTAAACCATGTTTTGCTCCTTTATCACCAATAAAAATGTAATCTGGACATGGGTCGTTTGGAAATAAAAGGACAACGTCATGCAGTTTCAAATTCGTCCATTAGTCCTCATCTGCAATATCATTTTTTTTTCACAAGGCGATTTATTGTATTTTTGACATGTTCAGTTGGTGAGGCACTTGTGTATAGCACTTATGCAACCACAATATCATCTATGGATGATAAATAGTCTACACTTCTAGCATTGTAGAGTTTAGAAGAAGAAAATTGTAGGCTTTTACTAGCTATGGAAGCACATGAAAGACATATATGGAAATTTGTGCAAGTTTTTACCAGTTAAGTGAGTAGGAGGTAACAGAAAATTGGTGTTTGCTTCCTATAAAAAATTTGGCAGGTGTCATCAATTCATCAGTGTGAGATGTAGCTACACCACAATGGTGATATAATTGTAAAGTAGAATAGCATAGTGGGTGAACGACAACCTGCTGCCTTTATCTCTCTCACTGGAGCGGCCAACAACTGCCATGTACGCGCGTACACCATTTGCCGGAAGGACACACACATTAGTGCAGTGGAGATGATATGGTCTCAATTGATAGACTTTCCTTGTATGGATCACCCCCATTGTGGAGATTAGCCCGTGTAATTAGGAAATTACTAATTATGATACGCTCACCATTTTTGCATATATCTACTCTACATCCCTGGAAATATAGTAATGTTTTTTTTGGAAAATGTCCATATATGAGGATCCCTTTTTCTAATAGTAGTAGTGAGACTATTCCAAGGAGATCAAGTTAAAGTGGCAAAAATGTTTTGTCCCGATTGCGGCTCTAATTTACTCTTGGTGGCATTTTAGAAAGGAAAAAAATGTTGAATCCTCTGCAAAAAACAAACTGTTTGTTCTACCTGATAACCTAGAGCCATTTTATTCATTTTACATTCATCATGCTAAAGGAAATCATCATTCATCGACATTGTATAATGGTGATTCAGTTGCTATGTTTCACGTATGCCCGACGTCCTTGTCTTTGGGTTGATAAATATATTGTCGGTAGTTCCAACAATGCAAAGTTTAAAAAAGAAACAAAGTCATAAGGTAATAGATTACCACCTGTGTTGCTTAATTACACAAGCATCGATTGGCATTGCAATTGTTTTACATGTTGGAATGACAAGAACACATAAATACACCAAAACTGTGTTAGGTGAGATACTGATGTATAAGTGTGGCTTTATGACAAGAGCGACTTGTTTCCTTTGTTTCTGTGCATGTATTTCATTTATTAATAGTTTGATGCACAAATTCCAAACCTTTAAACTTAAATTCATTGTATGTTAAGAGAATCTAAGCAGGAACAATTACGATTATTTGTGTTGATTGAAATTGTGAATTTTTCCAGGGACCATCTATAACGCAGTATCACTAGTATGCCCCATCATTTAAAGTGCAGTTTCATGAAGAAGAAATATGCAATTGCATCAACTAAAGGTTCAACTGTGCACAATAATTATGGTGCAATTGCAACAAAAATAAAACAAAAACAAATGCCAAAAATGAGTGCAAGTGTAATTACAGCGAGGACAAGGAGCAATTGCACAAAAAGAAAAAGTTAATTGGAACAAATACATGACTAGCAAAGTAACCAGAAAATGGTGGCTGAAAATTCTAAGAAGGGACTGCAACTTACAAAAGTAATTGAAATCACCAAAGGTGACTGAAACCCAATTGAACACACAAAAAGATTGAAAAATCAAAATGGTGCATATAATTTAGTAATACTTTTAAAGTAATAAGAATCTAGTTAATACAAGTCTGTGTTGCTTTAAATTCATCAATCAACCATCATCTACAATATAGCGAATAAGGGTTAATTTTTTTTACTACATCATTGCATGGGTACGACTGTTATTCAGTTGGGTGAAGGCACATATGTTGCATTTATGCACACTCCCTCATGCCCCAGCTGATAAATAATCGACACATCTAGTGCTACAGAATCCATAAGAAGAAGAAATTATTCTATGTTGCCTGCTATGCTAGGGCAAGCTTGGGGAAGATATCGATGAAAATTAATGCAAGGTTTGACATGTTGAGACACAAGAATACATAGGAGTAGGAGGTAGCAAGGAACTTAATTTGTGAACAACAGGAAGAACTGTCACAACAATGATGGGTTTTGGATTGCAATTAATGCAGGAGATGATGGTTGACGAACTGTGAACCGCAGGTCTATAGTTAGTTGATCGCTACTTTGAGTATGTTTGAGTATGCCCTAGTATCTCATCTAATATTGTTATTAAGCTTAAGGTTTGAGGACATTTTGCTGATGACCTTTAGCAGTGGGTTTTTTGGTAGTGCTTGAACTTGCTTTCCCTTAATACTCGTCTCCTACAATCTCAGTACTATGTCTCTTTGTTATGTTTTTAATGGAGAAGTGGTTAGCCCAGTTAAAAAGAAAAATATCATTAAGCTGAGGTGTGACCCCCAGGAGCGTTCTCTTGATGACTCGCCTATTTTGAGCACTACTATGAGGCCCTTTGAGCACGTACCAAACTTCGGTGCGACTGCAGCAAAAAGTAGACAAAAAAATCTTAAAAATTGCAATTCCTCAAAAAGAAAAATGTATTAGTAACAAATGCAAAACTAGTGAAGTGACAATAAAAGGGTGACTAGAAGTTTAGAAAAGTGAATGAAACTTAAGAAAAGTAACTAAAATCAGAAAGCTAGCATAAGCTTAACAAAAACACATAATTGGACATGTAAAAAAGACCGAAACTTCAAATGTTACTAATACGGAGAGTCTACTTAATACAACGCTTCTGCTTTCATCTGTAATAAAAGAAGAAGAGACTATACTGCTTTAAATTAATCCAAAGGCCAACATCTAGCGGCCAGCATTGATTTGTAAAACAATTATTCAGTTGATGAAGGCACTTGTGTTGCACTTATGCACCCTCTCCCTCACCCCACGTTGATAAATAATCTGCACTAGTTGTTCACAAGAATAAGGAAAGTGTCCTGCGTTGTTTGTTGCGCAAGCGTGTGATACGTCTCCGTCGTATATATAATTTTTTATTTTTCCATGCCAATATTATTCAACTTTCATATACTTTTTGGCAACTTTTTATATTATTTTTGGGACTAACATATTGATCCAGTGCCAAGTCCCAGTCCCTGTCTGTTGCATGTTTTTGGTTTCGCAGAATATCCATATCAAACGGAGTCCAAACGGGATAAAAACGGACGGAGCTTATTTATGGAAAATATGGAAATTTTGGAAGGAAAATCAACGCGAACCAGTGCCTGAGGTGGGCATGAGGCAGGGGGCGCGCCTGCCCGCCTGGGCGCCCCCCTACCCTCGTGAGCCCACCGTAAGGCAGTTGATGCTCTTCTTTTGCTGCAAGAAAGCTAATATTCGGAAAAAATAAGGGCGAAGGATTCAGGCCAATCGGAGTTACGGATCTCCATATATACGCGAAACGGTGAAACAGAGCCAGAAGAGAACGCTGAAATAGAGAGAGACAGAGAGATAGATCCAATCTCGGAGGGGCTCTCGCCCCTCCCACGCCATGGGAGCCAAGGACCAGAGGGCAAACCCTTCTCCCATCTAGGGAGGAGGTCAAGGAAGAAGAAGAAGAAGAAGGGGGCCCCTCTCCCCCTTGCTTCCGGTGGCGCCGGAGCGCTGCCGGGGCCATCATCATCACCGCCATCTTCACCAACAACTTCACCGCCATCATCACCAACTCTCCCCCCCTCTATGCAGCGGTGTAACCTCTCTCTTACCCGCTGTAATCTCTAGTTAAACATGGTGCTCAACGCTATATATTATTTCCCAATGATGTATGGCTATCCTATGATGTTTGAGTAGATCCGTTTTGTCCTAATGTCTATTTGATGATCAAGATTGGTTTGAGTTGCATGTTTTATTATTGGTGATGTCCTATGGCGCTCTTCGTGTCGCGCAAGCGTGAGGGATTCCCGCTGTAGGGTTTGCAATATGTTCATGATTTGCTTATGGTGGGTGGCGTGAGTGACAGAAGCACAGACCCGAGTAAGTAGGTTGTTTGCGTATGGGATAAAGGGGACTTGATACTTTAATGCTATGGTTGGGTTTTACCTTAATGATCTTTAGTAGTTGCGGATGCTTGCTAGAGTTCCAATCATAAGTGCATATGATCCAAGTAGAGAAAGTATGTTAGCGTATGCCTCTCCCTCAAATAAAATTGCAATAATGATTACCGGTCTAGTTATCGATTGCCTAGGGACAAATAACTTTCTCGTGACAACAAGGTCTCTACTAAAAATAATTTAGTTGTGTCTTTATCTAAACAGCCCCTAGCTTTTATTTACGTGCTCTTTACTTTCTTGCAAGCTTACCCAAAACACCTACAAAGTACTTCTAGTTTCATACTTGTTCTAGGTAAAGAGAACGTCAAGCGTGCGTAGAGTCATATCAGTGCCCGATAGGACTTGAGAGAGTATTTGTTCTACCTTTAGCTCCTCGTTGGGTTCGACACTCTTACTTATCGAAAGAGGCTATAATTGATCCCCTATACTTGTGGGTTATCAAGACCTTTTTCTGGCGCCGTTGCCGGGGAGTCATATCATGGGGTGAATATTCTCGTGTGTGCTTGTTTGCTTTATCGCTAAGTAATTTTTATTTGTTGTTCTTAGTTGTTTTCTATCTTTAGTTATGGTTAGGAAACGCAAAATACCAAAAAAAAATTAGTTGTACCTACTGCTCCAATGGTTGAAGAACCACTCAAAATCTATCACACTCATGAAGCTTTTACTTGGATCATCTTGATCCCTTTGTGCTCAGTTGAAACCCCAACTAGCTTAGTTGAGGGCAAATCTTTAGATGAGCATGCTTGTTATGTGCGACAATCAGATATCTGAAAAAGGAAACTATTATGGGATCAAATTCAACGTTTGCAATGCTATGCTTGGAATTTATGCTATTATTATGATTTTACTTGTTGTTCGAAAATCCTAAGAAACACCTTCCCTACCAATGTGAGTTTATTGATAATGGAATCTTATCCTCGTATGCTAAGGGTGTTTATAATTACTATGATGTTCAACAAATTGAAGAATTTGTTGCTTTTAAGGGTGCTTACGAAATTGCTTCTTTGATTGAAAAGTATGGTGCTACTCTTTACGAATCTGAAAATTTTGCCATACTTAAATATTGCTATGATAATTATGCTTCTAATCCTTATGTTAAACCATATATTGAGCACTACTCCGTTGTCCAAGAAGAGAATAATATTTTGTAGGAAGCTATGGAAGAAGAAATTGATGAAACTGTGAGCTCATTGGATGAAAAAGATGAGGAGGAGAGTGAAGAACAAAAGGAGGAAGAGCGGATTGATCACCCGTGCCCACCTTCTAATGAGAGTAACTCTTCAACTCATACATTGTTTAATTCCCCTTCGTTCTTACCGAAGGATGATTGCTATGATGATTTCTATGATCCCTTGAACTTGTCTGAAATATCCCCTTTTTATGATGCTTGCTATGCTTGTGGCCAAGATGCCAATATGAATTATGCTTATGGAGATGAACTTGCTATAGTTCCTTATGTTAAACATGAAATTGTTGCTATTGCACCCACACATGATAGTCCTATTATCTTTTTGAATTCTCCCGATTATACTATATCGGAGAAGTTTGCTCTTATTAAGGATTATATTGATGGGTTGCCTTTTACCATTGCACATGATGATTTTGATAGATATAATATGCATGTGCTTGCTGCTCCTACTTGCAATTATTATGAGAGAGGAACTATATCTCCACCTCTCTATGTTTCTCACATGACAAAATTGCAAGAAACTTCTTATACTATGCATTGGCCTTTACTATGTATGCATGAATTGTTCTTTTATGACATGCCCATGCATAGGAAGAGAGTTAGACTTTGTCATTGCTTGATATATATTACTTTGTGCTCACTACTAAATTACAAATCATTGTTAATTAAAATTGGCTTTGATATACCTTGGGATCCGGGTGGATTCATTACTTGAGCACTAAATGCCTAGCTTAATGGCTTTAAAGAAAGCGCTGCCAGGGAGACAACCCGCAAGTTTTAGAGAGTCATTTATTCCTGTTGAGTGCTTTCATATAGTTTAAAAACAAAAAATAAAGTGGGGAACCCAAAACTTTTTCAAAAAGGAAAGTGAAAGTGAGAAAGGCAAGCAGTGTTGAAGCGGGAGAGCTCCTTGAACTTTGTTCATGCTCACGGAAACTTTGTGAATCTTGATTACAGAAACTTTTCAACAAAAATAATTATCCCCTTGTACAATTCCATTGTATTATAAAAATAATGTGCCAAGGTTTGCCTTTAGGATGTTTACAATGCTTGTTGGTTTGTACGGTGCAGGACAGAAACTTTGGCTGTAGTGCGCGAATTTTAATTTTTTACTGGAAAGTCAAATGGTTCTGATTCTTTTTGAACTGTCTTGCTGTACAAATTGTTTATGTTTCCTAATTGTGGAAGAATGTTTCAAGTAATAGAAGTATGGTTAATGTTCAGATTGTTACAGACTGTTCTGTCTTAGACAGATTCTGTTTTTGATGCATAGTTTGCTTGTTTTGATGAAACTATCAATTTATATCAGTGGATTAAGCCATGGAAAAGTTATATTAGAGTAGACACAATGCAAAAACAAAATATGAATTGGTTTTCAACAGTACTTAGTGTGGTGATTTGCTTTATTATACTAACGGATCTTACCGAGTTTTCTGTTGAAGTTTTGTGTGGATGTAGTGTCTAATCGAGGATGTCTCGATATGAGGAAAAGGAAGAGAGGCAAGAGCTCAAGATTGGGGATGCCCGAGGCACCCCAAGTAAGTATTCAAGGATACTCAAGCGTCTAAGCTTGGGGATGCTGGGAAGGCATCCCCTCTTTCTTCAACAAATATCGGTATGTTTTCGGATTCGTTTCGTTCATGCGATATGTGCAAGTCTTGGAGCGTCTTTTGCATTTAGTTTTTATTTTTCTTTTATGCACCATGCTGGTATGAGATGGTCCTTGGTTGATTTATAGAATGCTCTTTGCACTTCACTTAAATCTTTTGAGTATGGTTTTATAGAATGCTTCATGTGCTTCACTTATATCATTTGAAGTTTGGATTGCCTGTTTCTCTTTACATAGACAACCGCCATTTGTAGAATGCTCTTTTGCTTCACTTATATTTGTTAGAGCGCGGGCATATCTTTTGTAGAAAGAATTAAACTCTCTTGATTCACTTATATCTATTTAGAGAGATGACAGGAATTGGCCATTCACATGGTTAGTCATAAAATCCTACATAAACTTGTAGATCACTGAATATGATATGTTTGATTCTTTGCAATAGTTTTGCGATATAAAGATGGTGATATTAGAGTCATGCTAGTGGGTAGTTGTGGATTGTAGAAATACTTGTGTTGAGGTTTGTGATTCCCATAGCATGCACATATGGTTAACCGTTATGTGATGAAGTCGGAGCATGATTTATTTATTGATTGTCTTCCTTATGAGTGGCGGTCGGGGACGAGCGATGGTCTTCTCCTACCAATCTATCCCCCTAGGAGCATGCGCATAGTACTTTGTTTCAATGAATAATAATTTTTTGCAAAAAGTATGTGAGTTCTTTATGACTAATGTTGAGTCCATGGATTATACGCACTCTCACCCTTCCATCATTGCTAGCCTCTTCGGTACCGTGCATTGCCCTTTCTCACCTCGAGAGTTGGTGCAAACTTCGCCGGTGCATCCAAATCCCGTGATACGATACGCTCTATCACACATAAGCCTCATTATATCTTCCCCAAAACAGCCACCATACCTACCTATCATGGCATTTCCATAGCCATTCCGAGATATATTGCCATACAACTTCCATCATCATCATATACATGACTTGAGCATTCATTGTCATATTGCTTTGCATGATCGTAAGATAGCTAGCATGATATTTTCATGGCTTGTCCGTTTTTTGATGTCATTGCTACGCTAGATCATTGCACATCCCGGTACACTGCCGGAGGCATTCATATAGAGTCATATCTTTGTTCTAGATATCGAGTTGTAATATTGAGTTGTAAGTACATAAAAAGTGTGATGATCATCATTATTAGAGCATTGCCCCAGTGAGGAAAGGATGATGGAGACTATGATTCCCCCATAAGTCGGCATGAGACTCCGGACCTTACAAAAAAATAAAAGAGGCCAAAGAAGCCCACATAAAAAAAAGAGGCCAAAGAAGCCCACCAAAAAAAAGAAAAAAAATTAAAAAAAAGGGGAAAAGAAAAAAAATGAGAGAAAAAGAGAGAAGGGGCAATGTTACTATCCTTTTACCACACTTGTGCTTCAGAGTAGCACCATGTTCTTCATATAGAGAGTCTCTTGAGTTATCACTTTCATATACTAGTGGGAATTTTCATTATAGAACTTGGCTTGTATATTCCGATGATGGGCCTCCTCAAACGCCAGAGGTCTGCATGAGCAAGCAAGTTGGATGCACACCCACTTAGTTTCAGTTTGAGCTTTCATACACTTATAGCTCTAGTGCATCCGTTGCATGGCAATCCCTACTCACTCACATTGATATCTATTGATGGGCATCTCTATAGCCCGTTGATATACCTAGTTGATGTGAGACTTTCTCCTTTTTTCCTTCTCCATACAACCTCCGCCATCATATTCTATTTCACCTATAGTGCTATGTCCATGGCTCATGCTCATGTATTGCGTGAAAGTTGAAAAGGTTTGAGAACATCAAAAGTATGAAACAATTGCTTGGCTTGTCATCGGGGTTGTGCATGATGTGAATATTTTGTGTGGTGAAGATGGAGCATAGCCAGACTATATGATTTTGTAGGGATAACTTTCTTTGGCCATGTTATTTTGAAAAGACATGATTGCTTTATTAGTAGGCTTGAAGTATTGTTGTTTTTATGTCAAAGGATAGACTATTGCTTTGAATCACTCGTATCTTAATATTCATGCCATGATTAGACATATGATCAAGATTATGCTAGGTAGCATTCCACATCCAAAAATTATCTTTTTATCATTTACCTACTCAAGGACGAGCAGGAATTAAGCTTGGGGATGCTGATACGTCTCCGTCGTATCTATAATTTTTGATTGTTCCATGCCAATATTATTCAACATTCATATACTTTTTGGCAACTTTTTATATTATTTTTGGGACTAACATATTGATCCAGTGCCCAGTGCCAGTCCCTGTCTGTTGCATGTTTTTGGTTTCGCAGAATATCCATATCAAACGGAGTCCAAACGGGATAAAAACGAACGGAGCTTATTTATGGAAAATATGGAAAATTTGGAAGGAAAATCAACGCGAACCAGTGCCCGAGGTGGTCACGAGGCAGGGGGGCGCCCCCTACCCTCGTGAGCCCACCGTAAGGAGGTTGATGCTCTTATTTTGCCGCAAGAAGGCTAATATTCGAAAAAATCACGTCGAAGGTTTCAGGCCAATCGGAGTTATGGATCTCCATATATACGCGAAAAGGTGAAACAGAGCCAGAAGAGAACGCATAAACAGAGAGATAGATCCAATATCGGAGGGGCTCTCGCCCCTCCCACGCCATGGGAGCCAAGGACCAGAGGGAAAACCCTTATCCCATCTAGGGAGGAGGTCAAGAAAGAAGAAGAAGAAGGGGGGCCCTCTCCCCCTTGCTTCCGGTGGCGCCGGAGCGCTGCCGGGGCCATCATCATCACCGCCATCTTCACCAACAACTTCACCGCCATCATCACCAACTCTTCCCCCCTCTATGCAGCGGTGTAACCTCTCTCTTACCCGATGTAATCTCTACTTAAACATGGTGCTCAATGCTATATATTATTTCCCAATGATGTATGGCTATCCTATGATGTTTGAGTAGATCCGTTTTGTCCTAATGGCTATTTGATGATCAAGATTGGTTTGAGTTGCATGTTTTATTATTGGTGTTGTCCGGTGCTCTCCGTGTCGCGCAAGCGTGAGGGATTCCCGCTGTAGGGTTTGCAATATGTTCATGATTTGCTTATGGTGGGTGGTGTGAGTGATAGAAGCACAGACCCGAGTAAGTAGGTTGTTTGCGTATGGGATAAAGGGGACTTGATACTTTAATGCTATGGTTGGGTTTTACCTGAATGATCTTTAGTAGCTGCGAATGCTTGCTAGAGTTCCAATCATAAGTGCATATGATCCAAGTAGAGAAAGTATGTTAGCTTATGCCTCTCCCTCAAATAAAATTGCAATAATGATTACCGGTCTAGTTATCGATTGCCTAGGGACAAATAACTTTCTCGTGACAACAAGCTCTCTACTAAAACTAATTTAGTTGTGTCTTTATCTAAACAGCCCCTAGCTTTTATTTACGTGCTCTTTACTTTCTTGCAAGCTTACCCAAAACACCTACAAAGTACTTCTAGTTTCATACTTGTTCAAGGTAAAGCGAACGTCAAGCGTGCGTAGAGTCATATCAGTGGCCGATAGGACTTGAGAGAGTATTTGTTCTACCTTTAGCTCCTCGTTGGGTTCGACACTCTTACTTATCGAAAGAGGCTACAATTGATCCCCTATACTTGTGGGTTATCAGCGTGCGGAAGGCATTCATGGAAGTTGATGCAATATTTGACATGCTGAGACCGCAAGAATACATTGGACTAGGAGGTAGTAGGAAAATTAATTTGTTGCCAACAAGAATATTGCCACTACCTATCACGGGACATTATCGCTAAACACAAGACCCCTTTGATGATTTTGAACTGTGACTTGCAAATATGCAATGACTGATTCGTTTGTTGGAGGTGCTATTGACCCTCAGGAGTGTCCTCCCCAGAGTATCACCTACCCTAATCGCTACTTTGAGTATTCCCCACTTTTTCGGTAGCTTTGTGATCTTTTGGTTAAGAACTCAGTACACATTCAATACTTTGAGGATTTAGCATTGCTTTTAAATTTGGAGAATCTAGTTAATACAAGTATGTGTTGCTTTAAATTCATCAATCAATCATCATCTACAATATAGTGAATTAGTTCTGATTTTTTTCAGCTCCCTCATTGTATTTGTGGAAAAGATTGTTATTCAGTTGGGTGAAGGAGCTTATGTTGCACTTATGCATCCTTTCCCACGTCCCCCAGTTGATAAATAATGACACTTCGAGTGCTATAGAGTCCATCGGAAGAAGAAAGTCTTCTATGTTGCTAGCTATGCTTGTGCAAGCATGGGGAAGATATCCATGGAAATTAATGCAAGGTTTGACATGTTGAGACACAAGAATAGATGAGAGTTGGAGGTAGCAGAAAACTTAATTTGTGCACAACAAGAACGAACTCTGGCAAAAATGATGGGTTTTGGGCTGCAATTAATGCAGGAGATGTTCGTTGAGGAACTATGAACTGCAGATCTGAAGTTGTTTGATCGCAATTTTGCATAAGTTTGAGTATGCCCTAGGATCTCGCCAGCCATTGTTTTTAAGCTGGAGGTTTGTATGTTTGATGACATTTTGATGCCGTGATTGTGCAATGGGTTTCCTGGTAGCGCTTGGACTTGCTCTCCCTTCATACTCGCATCATGTAATCTTTGTACTATGTTTCTTTGTTATGCTTTTAATGGAAAGGGAGTTAGCCTAGTTAAAAAATGTTATTAAGTTGGAGGTGTTATTGACCCCGAGCGTCCTCCTAGTGATTTGCCTGTTATGATCACTACCATGACGTTGTTTGAGCATGTACCAAACTAAGGAGCAACTGTAGCAAAAAGAGAACAAAACAAATCTTTAAAAAAAGGTGAAGTGAAATTAAAACAAGGACAGGTTGCAATTCCACAAAAGTAAAAATGTATTTGCAACTAATGCAAAACTAGTGAAGTAACAATAAAAGGGTGAATAGTTTAGAAAAGTGACAGGAACTTAACAAAAGTAACTGAAATCACAAAGACATAAAATTAACAAAGAAAACTAAAACACAATTGGACATGTAAAAAGGACTGAAACTTTAAATGCCTAAAAATAAGGAGATTCTAGTTAATACAGTTTTGCTGCTCCATCTGTAATAAGAAAAAGAGTTTGTGTTGCTTTAAATTCACCCATCAACCATCACATGCAAATAGAAAACGTTGATTTCTACGATAGCTATTCAGCTGGTGAAGGCACTTGTGTTGCAATTATTCACCCTCTCCCTCACCCCTCGTTGATAAATAATCGACACTCGTAGTGCTACATAGTTCATAAGAATAAGGAAAGTGTTCTACATTGTTTGTTGTGCAAGCATTGGAAAGGCAACCATGGAAGTTGATGCAAAGTTTGACATGTTGAGACCACATGAATACATGTAGCAGGAAACTTAATTTGTTGCCAACAAGAATATTGTCAGTCCCTATCATAAGACGTTGTCGCGGAACACAAGGCCCCATGATTGATTTTGAAGTGTGACCCGCATGTGTGCAATGATTGCTTCATCCGTTTGGGGTGCTGTTGACCCTTAGGAGCGTCCTCCCAAGAGTGTCACCTACTCTGATCGCTACTTTGAGTATTCCTCACCTTTCTAGTAGCTTTGTGATCTTTTAGTTAAAACCTTGCGACACAGATAGTACAAAGTTGATAGTCATTTTTTTTCATCTATCAGATTTTTCTAGATCATTGTGTTATTTTGAGTTTGGGTTGATGGGCAGGAATTTTTTTAGTTGGATAACAATTAAAAGATTTTTCGATTTTGCCGGCTATTTTGGTGATAAGTGTCCAACTATCAACATGATAAGTTGTGCATGTTACTAATTAAATAAATTACAATTTTTATACATTTATATCTAAGACCAACTGAAATAAGCTCCAGTTGGATTTGTGTCGAAAACTGCCCTCGAGCTGGAGCCAATGGGCATGCTTGTGTGGCCCCCTTCTCCTCAACAGGGGCACGCTCCTATATATGGTTTCCTACTCGGTGTGGCAGTGCTGGGCGGCCTTCTCCTTCCGTGGTGAGATAAATCCACAAGGTAGATCCGCATGGCGATATTGTGAGGAAACATGTGGCACGTGGGGGCACTGTCTGAAGAGGGGGAAGGCATTCTCTTGTAGGATATGGTGGAGGCGAAACAGCTGCCGCATGAAAGAGGATAAGGAGGACAAATAAGAGAGATGTGGTATAGAATTGTCTTAGAGGAAAAATGCTAGCCATAGGGAGCAAACATAGATGGTTTGAAAAGAAATCCATCTGCTACGTTTATGTATTCTGTTGTCAGATTATCCTACCCACCAATGAAGCTCTGATTGTGATGGCCTATTTTTTGAAGCCCTGTACCATTGAAAGTTTCCTTTCTAAAGACCTTGGGAAGCATACTGATTGTTAGTAAGGTGTCTTCATAAAGAAAGGACATTCTTTTTTCTGTTTGGAAGTAGGTGTCCCATCAACTTCAGTGGCATAGGAGATGCACTAAAGTTTCTTCAGTGGCATTGTTACACAAAGTGCAATTGTAGTCATTCATAAAAAAAAACCTTTTATTTTGTGCATTGACCTATTAATTCTATCATGCTGAGTTAGCCAAAAGTAAATCCTATGTTTCAGTTTGCTAACACTCTGCCAAATATTCAAGGTATTGGAACCCGTTTCCATTATAATCAATTTTTCAGCTTTTATTTGTGGATATTTTTCGTTACCAAAAATTTGGAAGGTCAAATGATACGTCTCTGTCGTATCTATAATTTTTTTATTGTTCCATGCCAATATTCTTCAACTTTCATATACTTTTAGCGACTTTTTATACTATTTTTTTGGACTAACATATTGATCCAGTGCCCAGTGACAGTTCCTGTCTGTTGCATGTTTTATGTTTCGCAGAAAACCAATATCAAACAGAATCCAAACGGGAGAAAAACGGACGGAGAATTATTTTGGAATATTTGGGATTTTCCGGAGGAAGCATCAACACGAAACAGTGTCCGGGGTGGCCACGAGACAGGGGGGCGCACCCTCCCCCCTGGGCGCGCCCTGGACTCTCGTGGGCCACCTGTAAGGCGGTTGACGCTCTTCTTTTTCCTCAAGAAAGCTAATTTTACGAGAAAAATCTGGGTGAAAGATTTGCCCCAATCGGAGTTACGGATCTCCAGATATAAAGGAAACGGTGAAGGGGCAGAATCAGAGAACGCAGAAACAGAGAGTTAGATCCAATCTCGGAGGGGCTCTCGCCCCTCCCACGCCATGGGAGCCAAGGACCAGGAGAAACCCTTCTCCCATCTAGGGAGAAGGTCAAGGAAGAATAAGAAGAAGGGGGGCTCTCTCCCCCTTGCTCCCGGTGGCGCCGGAACGCCGCCGGGGGCCATCATCATCACCGCGATCTTCACCAACACCTCCGCCATCTTCACCAACATCTCCATCACCTCCCCCCCTCTACCTACAGCGGTCCACTCTTCCGCAACCCGTTGTACCCTCTACTTGAACATGGTGCTTTATGCTTCATATTATTTTCCAATGATGTGTTGCCATCCTATGATGTCTGAGTAGATTTTCGTTGTCCCATTGGTGGTTGATGAATTGCTATGATTGATTTAATTTGCTTGTGGTTATGTTGCTGTCCTTTGGTGCCCATCATATGAGCACGCGCGTGGATCACACCATAGGGTTAGTTGTATGTTGATAGGACTATGTATTGGAGGGCTAGAGTGACAGAAGCTTCAACCTAGAATAGAAATTTATACATACGGGATTGAAGGGGGCCAATATATCTTAATGCTATGGTTGGGTTTTACCTTAATGAACGTTAGTAGTTGCGGACTGCTTGCTAACAGTTCCAATCATAAGTGCATAGAATTCCAAGTCAGGGATGACATGCTAGCAGTGGCCTCTCCCACATAATATTTGTTGTCGGTCTAGTAAAGTAGTCAATTACTTAGGGAGAATTTCACAACTACTACCACCACTTTTCCACACTCGCTATATTTACTTTATTGCATCTTTATCTAAACAGCCCCTACTTTTTATTCACGCGTTCTTTACTTTCTTGCAAAACTATCCAACAACACCTACAAAGTACTTCTAGTTTCATACTTGTTCTAGGTAAAGTGAACGTCAAGCGTGCGTAGAGTCGTATCAGTAGCCGATAGGACTTGAGAGAGTATTTGTTCTACCTTTAGCTCCTCGTTGGTTTCGACACTCTTACTTATCGAAAGAGGCTACAACTATCCCGTATACTTGCGGGTCATCATCAATCAATAAGGTAGTGATTGTTCTCCCCCTACCTAATGTTGATATTTTTCGTATTTGATTATCACCTAATGCTAAATATTGGGAGTAAAACCAATGTTCTATGTGGGAGTTGTCAACGAGTACCTATCTATGGTAACTTGGATAACACCTGGGGGACAACTTGACTGCTTGGCGAGTTCATGGGATATGAAGATTTAGGTTTGACAAAATTAGTGTTGGAGGACATGATTCATAGTATGAGAGGCTAGTTATACAATTGTGTGTGGTTTTAAATTCATCTATCAACCATTATTTTATAAGAAATGTAGTTTGAGCCAATTTTCTCATATTCATTCTTTGATTATGTATTTATATATGGTGGGTGCTTTTTACATGTAAATATCCCTCATTATTACTTGGGATATGGCTCATATCATAGGCGAGACCATGTGAATTTGTACATCTACATGTGTTCTAGCCTATGTTCAATGCCTAATGCCCATCCATCATGAGTGCCCAACCAAGGGCCATCAACAGGGACCAACCCCCAATTAATAACACCTTCCCTAAATTAAGACACATGTGGGTTTTGGTCATTGTGCTACATCAAGGTACATTAAATTTGCAAACACCTCAGGTTTTACTTACAAGTCTCCTATTTCTACACCCCCATCCTATAGTTCAGAACATTTTCATACTCCGCTAACTCATGGTCTGCATGTCTTTCGGATGTGTCTGATATCCTTCTCTACTCTCATTCCACACTCATTCTAGGATAGCATACAAAATTATCACTTGTATGCCACATGGCATTCAAAACCTTGATATTGTATTTTTATGATTCATTGATCGACAAATAGTAGCTAAACATGTTCATGTATCCGGATGCATAGTTTGCTTATGTTCTTGAAGTATAAGTGCAGGCAGCCCAATGAATTTCACAACATCCAGAAGTCCCAAAGGATCATGTATCTAAGAATTAAGATCTTCAAGCGAGCAAGCTATGGATTAGATTTTTGGGCAAATACAACATCAACCACCACAGCAATGCGATTGTGCCGGATCAAGTATGGTCATTGGCTTTCATCAGGAAAATGAACTTGAACAACATCTTCTAGAGCATTTCAAACATACGTTCCTCCTTTTCTTTTCCTTCTAAAAATTAAAAATTAGCTTCAACCTTTCTACAGTTAATAAGGGAGAATAAAATCATCAAACACAAATTAAGCTTAACCTTTTCTTTAAAAAGGAAAGCATCATTACTACCCTCCTTTGCAGCAAGGAAAGATTCGGACAACAACCATACATACAAATCGGAAAAACCTAAATTATTTGCATTTTCTGATAAAAGGCCCTCTCTTCATCGATTTTAACTAGATTACATCATCTAGTTAGAGAGGAATGAGCGCAATAGGAGGCTCGTCAAGGAATCTATTATGACATGGGACCTTGGCCATGTATGGTAGTTCATGGGAAACACCATTAGAGTTTCTAAAATAGTGCGCAAAAGCAGTATTGGGGAAGGCACAAGCCAGATGGTAGCAATCTTCCACAATCATAGATGCAGCTCCAACTGATCCCCCTCCATTGTTTGTTCAGTTTATTAGTTCCAAATTATCCAAATTAATCATTAGCTTGCTACAAACCGGCACCCTGAGCAAGTATTAAGCCTTATCGGGGAGCTATTGCTTCAGCTGGTAGAACGTCATAGCACGTCTCAGAGATTTATTGTTTCATCTAATAGAACGCCATAGCATGTATAGATTTTCCAGTTGCCTGCATAGATAGACTTTCCTATGTCAAAGGCTCTAGTTTTCTGTCTAGTTTTCTTAAATCAAAACACAACACAGCTCAACGAGGTATCCTAATAATCATGTCAGCTTTATTCCTACCTAGGATCAGTAGCTCTACTTAATTAGGGCCTCGATTTGTAACCACTATGTATCCTTCAAGTCGGTTGTGCTATGTGGTATTTACATTTGGCATGTGTCTTGTACATGCCACCTGATATGTAGCGATAATTAAGCATTGTATAACACTTCATACAACCTCACTGAGCTGTGAACACTAGTAGAAAACATGGCTTTGGTCCAGGCCAGATAAGAGCATTAATCCCGGTTCTGTTATGAATCGGGACCAATGGGTGCATCAGTCCCGGTTCATGAGGCCAGAGCGCTGGCCGGGCCTCGGGGGCCATAGGTCCCGGTTCGTCTGACCCCTTTGGTCCGGTTCTAGACACGAACTCGGACCAAGGGCCTCGCTCCCGGCGTAGCCCCTTTAGTCCCGGTTGGTGGCTGGAACCGGGGCTAAAGATCAGGCTTTTGTCCCGGTTCTACCCACCAACCGGGACTAAAGAGATGCATATATATATGCTCGCCCCTGCCCGCTCACTCCTTTGTTTTTTGGCCGGCCGGCGTGTGGGAGGTGTGTGTGCTGCTCTGCTCTCACCTCATATGCACATGAGGTGTTCGATGAAATGCCCGAGCCATGCTTAAGCTTTCTCCTCTCCAAGCTCGACCTCCAAGCTCCATTTTCCCCAAGATTTGTCTAGGTTTGGCGGTCCGCCCCGTCCCGTCCCCGTCCTCATCGCCGTCGATCGCCCGCCCTGATCTCGTCGCCGGCACCACCGTGGTGAGCCTCTTGTTCTTATCTTCTTTTTAAAAGAAAAAAATCTTACTTGTATGATTTAGATAGATACTTTTATAATTTTCTTACTTTTATTATTATTTGTTATTATATAGTGCCATGGTTTTGGTATCCGCCCCCGTCGGCCCTCGTCCTGTCTATGATCCGGATGTGGTATATTATCTTTTATTATTACTTGTTTCATTTAGTGTTTATGACAATTATGCCGACGAACGTGACATAGATGTCTTTATCTCGGAGGTATGTGAACCGGAAATTCCAACCGACCCTCTTGTCGGGAGGTTAAATTTAGTTGAGAAAGAAAACAATTACTTGAAGAAAAAATTGAAAATAATTGAGGAGGAGAAGATGGAATTGGAATTGCATGCCGTGGATGTCGTCGACGATCACAAGATCAAGATGGATGCAATGCACATGAAGATTAGAAAGATTAAAAAATATGTCATTCATAATGAGGCTTGGTATCATTATGTCGTTGGATCAATTGTTTCCTTAGTCGCGATTATGATTGCATTTGTTGTTGCATTTAAATGTTTTACATAGTTGTATATTAGTTTCAATGTATGTTTTAATTAGATGCTCTAGAGAGCTATATGTTGTTCTATGAGAACTATGTATGAAATTTCTGTATTTATTTTTTAGTAATAACATTTGATCACTACTGTACATTGGTTTCAATGTGATGATGAACTTGTATTAATTGGGTCACTTCTATATTCATGATGTTCTGTAATGGTTTTTGATACACTTAATTATATAATGCACACAGATGAACTGGCAATGGATGTACAGTGACCGACGCACCTCCGAGTATATTGATGGACTGCATAAATTTCTCGAAGTGGCTGAGGAAAGCAAGAAGAATAGTTTTATGTATTGTACATGTATTGTCTGTGGGAATACGAAGGATCACTCTTCCGTGAAAACCCTTCACATCCACCTGCTTGAGAACGGTTTCATGCCACACTATAATGTTTGGACCAAGCACGGAGAAAGAGGGGTTCTGATGGAAGAAAACAAATAAGAAGAGGATGATGACAACTATCCCCCTGAATAAGGTGATACTGGAATGGGGGGAACTGAAGATCAAGAGGAACCAGACGATGTGCCCAATGATTATCTTTGCCGGGTCATTGTTGATGCAAAGAGAGGATGCCAAAGTGAAAGGGAGAAGTTGAAGTTCGATCGCATGTTAGAGGATCACAAAAAAGGGTCGTACCCAAATTACGAAGATGATAACACAAAGCTCGATACCACACTGAAATTGCTCCAATATTCCTCTCCTCCTCCCTCCCTGTATATATATTCTCTGTTAAACACAAAAATTAATAAATGAGTTCAGGCTGGCTTTGCCCACCATAGTAACCTAGAAAAACAAAGAAAAAAGACTTCTTGGAACTGAAAATTAATTATCACAAGAGCACGTTCATTCTAGTCAATATTGGAAACATGACGGCGGATGAGATCATGGACATTTTGGGTTGCCCTATAATCTCTCTGTCATGCACCTACCTCAGAATTTCACTCTCTAGTAACAAAATCCCACAACATTTGCTCTGACCCATCATCCAAAACATTGACATGATATTTGCAGGATGGATGAAGAACCTTCTCTCTTGTGGTGGCCGGCTACGAGCTTTTAGTCCAGCCCTAATGAGAGGTTTGTGTCCAGCCCTAATGAGAGGCTTCCTGTCCTGATGCGAAAGTATGGAGAGAAAGTCTATGTTTCAGAGAGAGAGAAGGACGAGAGAAATGGGTTCCTTCCCATAGTTGTTCTTCAAGAACATGTACGTATCCAGTAGTATGCCCATGGTTTGCCCCCCCCCCTCTCTGCATCCCTCTCTCTATTTCTCTCCGCATTTGCTTCACCCGCAATTAACAATTATGTGTTCCTGTGATGTATAAATGATCATTTCTGATATAGTTTCTTTGCCTGGTCTTTAATGTGGCCAGATGAGAATGCGGCCGTTTCTTGATGATCATTGCTGCCATAGATGTGATATTATGTTCTTTTTTTACTGCGACCGTTGTGAAGTTCTTTTCTCTTTTACCGAAGATTTCATCGTCTCCCCCTTCTGTTCTTGCGATGCAGAGGCCGTGCATCTTGCAATTCAACAAAAAGGAAAATGTATTCCAACAAATGCAAAACTAGTTAAGTAACAATAAAAGGGTGACTGAAACTTAACAAAAGTAATTGAAATCACAAAGGTGACTGAAACTTAACAAAGAAGATACCGAAACTCTACTGGACACGTAAAAAAAGGCTGAAACTTCAAATGCTTAAAAATGAGGACACTTGGTTAATACAATTCTACTGCTTTCATTGGTAAATAAAAGAAGAAGAGACTGCGCTGCTTTAAATTCATCCATCAACCATCATCTACCGGATAGTTAACTAGCGTTGATTTTCAACAATATTCAGTTGGTGAAGGCACTTGTGTTGCACTTATGCATCCTCGCCCTCATCACTCAGTTGATAAATAACCGACACTGGTAGTGCTACAGAGTTCATAAGAGTAAGGAAAGTGTTCTACGTTGTTAGTTGTGCAAGCATGGGGAAGACATCCATGGAAGTTGATGCAAAGTTTTACTTGTTGAGACCACAAGAATACATGGGAATGGAAGGTAGTAGGAAACTCAATTTGTGGTCAACAAGAATATTGTCAGATGCTATCAGGGAGCTTTGTACCAAAAGTTAACCAACCCGGGCAGCGCAGGATGGTTGAACAGGCTTTGTATACCGCTACTGTGGCAACCCAAATACGATGCCATGACAGCCATTTCACCCGCCACGGTAGCCGATAAGCTAGCGCAGGTACGAATCCTATTCTCCTGGATAGCTAACCCACCTCCCACACCTCATCTGCTGATAGTTAGGATTCTGTTAAGCCGATCCATGAGCTGTTGTAATTTGTATAAATTTCCTGAAATTGAATACATCAAGTTGCAGCACAAACTCTTCTCCCTCGATTTCTTTCATGGCATCAGATGCTCATCCACAACCATGCTTCCACACCTCCATCTGACCATGGCCTCGCCTTGCTCCTCCCACTTCGGGGTTCTCAATCCCTTTGCCGTCCTTGAGTTGGCCACCGTCGCCAACCTCTCGCATGTGCATATCCAGGATCACGTGCCAATCACCCTCAATCTTCACAAGCCCCCCTTCTCCACCTGGCGGACGTACTTCTCGCTAAAATTCTGCTAATTCCAGATCCATGACCATGCCGACGGCTCCGTGGGCCCGCGCCATTCATGCTGATGTCAACTGGATGTCGGTGAATGCCACCATGGACAAAATTTCCATGTAAGCAGGCTATAAGTACTTGCGGCTTGAGGTACAATGAAACATCATTTATTTCCATCAGTAGGCTCGAGGAAGTTAGCAAGATCCCATTATTTAAGTAAAGAGTCCACGAAAGAAACCGTTCTGGTTCATGAAGTAGGAACCACTGAGTGGGCCGTGGAGCTTTGCACGTTTTTGTTCAAGATGCCGACTTGAAGTAGGAATCACTGAGCGGGCCGTGGAGCTTTGAACCTTTTTGCTGAAGGTGGTGACTCGACCTCTGGATGAGTTCGCTTCATTTTTGGAGCAAATGATCTTTACAAATATCATTAAGCAAGTAGAGAAAATATTTCTTAAACATGTAATGGAATCCCATAACGTTTATAAAACAAAATACTAATTATGTTCAGTGAATTTGAAGTACTCACAAATGAAAATTAAATCACAAGGGATGCAAATCTAATTAAGATGACTAACGTCTGAATCTGTATTGTAGGCAATCAAATCAGATCATATGTATCATATATGCATTTTCTAGTGACAAATGCTTGTTGTAGCACACTTTCAGTGATCCTCATAATTTGCATCATGATCTCCTAGCGCATCCGAGCATAACTTGTCACAAACCTCTCTATACAAAATTGTTCGAAAACTCCATACTCCGATAGTAATTCCATCAGTCTGGTCTTGCACGGTGGATTTGGATCTCTCCATCCAATGATCTCTATTCTTATTTCTTCTTTCCTTTTTTAGATTTCAACCTCTCGGTTAGTACCCCAAGTATGGCTCATATCGTAGTCGAGAGACCATGCGACTTCATCCATCCACATGTTCTTGCCTATGTTCAGTGCCCAATGCCCATCCATCAAGCGTGCCCAACGAAGGTCCATCAACAGGGAGCAACCCCCAATTAATAATACCTTCCCTGAATTAAGACATGTGTGCTGGTCATTGTGCTACATCAAGATATATTAAATCCACAAATGCATCTGGTTTAAGTTTTAAACTTACAAGTCTCCTATGTCTACACCCCTCCTCCAGTCCACAACATTTGAATCCTAGATTTCATGCTTTGCTAAGTCATGGTTTTCATGTCTTTAAGATGTGTTTGATTTCCTTCTCGACTCTCATTCCACACTCGTTCTCAATACGATAACACACAATATTTTCACCTGTATGCCAAATGGCATTCAAAAGCCTTGATAGATTGCCTATTTTTATGACCCATCGATCAAAATATAGTAGACCAAATGTTCATGTATCTGAATGCATAGTTTCCTTGCGTTCTTGACGCGTAGGAGGCATAGTGAATTTCACAGCATCCAGAAGTCACAAAGGATCATGTATCTATGAATGAATATCTTAAAGTGAAATATATCTACAAGAGACCACCACACCAGTGCAATCACACTGGATCAAAGTTTGGTCATTGAATATCATCAGGGAAATGAATACTACAAAATCTGGTAGAGCTTTTTAGACAAATGTACCACCTTTATTTTCTTGATGAAAATAAATAATTATGTTCAACCATTATGCACTTAATAAGATAGAATTAAATCATTAAGCTTAACCTTTTCTTGAAGAAGGAAAGCATCATTACTACCAGCCTCTGCATCAAGAAATGATCCGGAAAACCACCAAATAGATAAATCAGCACAACACAAATTATCCACAACTAATACATCCAAAGGCTCTACTTTTCTATCTATTTTTCATAACTAAAAACACAACACAACTCAAATTGGTCTCCCAATAATCTGCCCAGTTTTCTTCCTACCTAGGGTCGGTAGCCCTCCTTTCATTAGGGCCTCGATTTGCCACCCCCAGCTCTCATTCAAGTTGATTGTGCTATGTGGAATTTACATTTGTGTGTGTGTGTGTGTGTGTGTGTGTGTGTGTGTTGTGTGTGTGTGTGTGTGTGTGTGTGTGTGTGTGTGTGTGTGTGTGTGTGTGTGTGTGTGTGTGTGTGTGTGTGTGTGTGTGTGTGTGTGTGTGTGTGTGTGTGTGTGTGTGTGTGTGTGTGTGTGTGTGTGTGTGTGTGTGTGTGTTTTGTGTGTGTGTGTACATGCCATCCGATATGTAGCGACAGTTAAGCATTGTATAGCACCTTCACATGAGTACGTGAACCGGCCTCCCTTATTGCACCCTCCACGAGCTGTGAAGCACCCAAATAGTCATACTCGTCCATGGGGGGAATGTATCCGGTGCACCCGCACTTGTTGGTGCTACCGGTGCACCGATTGACATAGAATATTTTTAAAAATCTGAAAAAATTCTAGCATGCTAACACAACATCAATGCATGGTGTCACCAAATTTTGTATAAAAATATGAAATATTTTTTGAGATACAAAAATGACAAATTTGACATCAATGTGATAATGGGCATCTAGAGCCCAAGTTATGTTATGCACTATTCAGCATTGAATTTGTTGTTTTTGTTTTTCGAGTTATGTTTCGAATTTTGACTTGAAATTTTGTGACAACCTACATTCATGTTGTGTGAGTGTGCTTAATTGTTTCAGATTCTTTTTGAATATTTTAAAAGCACAATGTGAGTTCGGTGCACCGGTAGCACCGCAAGCTCTGATGCACCAGATATTTCAATGTATTCGGTGCACCCGCACTTGTGGTGCTACCGGTGCACCGAATGCCATAGAATATATTTTTAAATCTGAAAAAAATTCAAGCATGTTAACACAACATCAATGCATGGTGTCACCAAATTTTGTATAAAAATATGAAATATTTTTTGAGATACAAAAATGACAAATTTGACTTCAATGTGATAATGGGCCAAATCTAGAGCCCAAGTTATGTTATGCACTATTCAGCGTTGAATTTGTTATTTTTGTTTTTCGAGTTATGTTTTGAATTTTGACTTCAAATTTGTGACAACCTACATTCATGTTGTGTGAGTGTGCCTAATTTTTTCAGATTTTTATGAATATTTTAAAAGCACAATATTTTCTCCGTCCATGGAAGTGTATTGGGCGTGATCTCGCTAGCTACAAATGAGAGCAGCTTCAGCGAGTGAGACATCGAACAGAAAGGAACTGAGCATGTCTTCTTTCTCTACCTTGCTCCCGTTCTACTCTGAATCCTCTGCTCTCCGGTGGCTGCTCTCTACAAGCAACAAGTATCCCAAGGTGGCAGCTCTCCACAAGCTATATTTATATCCTCCACATTCTATCCGATGACGCCGTGGGCTCACGGCCTCGGGCTGTGACACACCTCTCTCCACTCCCATCATTGTTTTGGTACCTATTAACACAGATATCTGCCCCTGCCTTTTAAGATCCATTTGCACCCCATGCCCTTAAAAGGAGTCCTTTCCTTAATTCCACTCATTCCACACACATCCATATATACCATTCAAAACTATTGCCTTGCATACAACAGGAGTTCAACACCTATGATTTTATAGTCTTCCTGATCCTACGTACCACGATGATGTTATCAAATACCTTGATGAAAAATTTGTGCATGTGCTCGGACTCGTAGGGATAGGAGGAATGGGGAAGTTCACTATATCCATCCAACTTAGTATATCATGAATCAAAGAATGAAGATCTCTGAGCTAACGTGTCGAAGGTTACTCTTTCTTCTTTCCCGGAAAGGAATTCTAAACGTAGTCTCGGCGATTATTTCCTAAATGTACTGGACCGCCATCATCTGGAAATGTATTGGTTGCAAGGTTTTGAATGCCTGTGCACTATCAATATTCGACTTATGTGATCCAAATGACATTATCAAGTAATATTTGTAAACAAGAATCTATTAACAATAATTTTATAGTATTTGTAAACAAGAATCTATTTTACATGAGTATTAAGTAAATAATTGACATCATGGAAATTTTGTTAGCAAATAAACCCCAACTATTTTTTTCAAGAAAATGCAAGAGAATTGTGTGTCTTCTTATTAAGCGAGGAAGAACCAAGTCGAAGTTACACAATGTGCTGGTCCAGCCACAAGAAGGCTTTTAGTAGAAGCCGTCTTGGGGCGGGGGGCTGAGCTCTAGTGTGACGCTCGACCTCGGCTGGCAAAGTGGATTGTTGTTTAAAGACCCTTCGGGCATACGGTCATGGTCCTCACGTAGTTGATCGCACAACTTACAGCGGTTAGGATGTTGCAAACTTGCAATTGTTGTCGAGCGAGACGATCTGCGATCCACAATCTTCTACAGATAGCCAGCCAATCGAAAAAAAATATGTTGAGTGGTGCCCATGAACCCCAAATTTTCGTCACGCACGGCGCAACTTCTGATCCAGAAACAGAGCCAGATATGCCCGTCTTGCAGAGTATTTTCCATGCAAAGCAAGCCGCCAAGGGAAAGAGTCAGAATGTTCCTCCGGTCTCACCATAAACAGGGTGCCCAAACTACGAGGTACCCAGCAACCGCCTGGACAGAAATTGGGCCCCTGATGCCCCTATTTCGGACAAACCACAGAAGATGGACGGCCAATTGTTCCATCCCCTTGCCATCCATCCATCTGTCACGCCAGAACATCATCGACTGGCGATCGCCCAGAGAACACCGGAGTGCCGCCTTGAAGGTTAAGGTCCACGGCTCCGTCCCGTCGAAGAAGCAGAGCGTCACCGAGACCGGGAACCAATGTATATACATGTAGACATTTGAGCTTTCCACATCAAGGGCTTCAATTGCTAGCAAAATCTATTTGCAGGCACGTATCTTTCCCATCAACGTCACTCAGGTTCAACTAGCAGAGCGTCTGCGTCTGTGTTTGAAAACCCCCGGCTAGATCGTTTCTCAATAAGAGCAAGTTGCTGAAAGCAACCTCTGGTACATATGCTACTGCCACAAATCTTGGTCGACATGCCGATATGACCTGTTCGCAGCCTGCGCGTGACGACTTTGACCGCCACGCTAGCTCTTCTGTGTGCGATGGCGATTGTACATAGGAGATAGCACCGTCCAACGCGCTAACTCATTCAGTGCATCTTATTTCTCGGTGCCACGGACATGCACGAATTTGGATCCGCATGGAATCCCACTTGCAGCAATTTCAACGCGTCGACCCATTTCGTCCGCATGTGTCCGTTTAAATCCGCGCGGGCAGAAAAATCGACCTAACGCATCGACTCAAACAAATGCGTGTTCGTTTTTCGTCCGCCTGTCGACCCATTCTCAGTCTAATTTTGAGCCTGATTTGCGTCGGCGCGGACACGAAGCGGTCTCGCGCGACGCGCGCCTACTCCTTCTCCTGGCCCACTAGTCGGTGGCACATTGGCCATTCTCTTTCACCCATATCGACAGCAAACCCACGCCCGCCCCCGCCCCGTCGGCGCAGCCACCCATTTCCGGTGCCTCTGCCAGCAGTCCGTGCCGACACACCTCGCCTCAACGCCGCCACCTCCCACGTTGCCGTCACCACCGCCTTGCCGCCAGGGCACCGAAGCTCTCACCCCCCCTACTCCGACGTCGTCGCGAGCTGGAAGCCGCCTCCCCGCCCCGGCCAGCTCCTTCGTCCGACACCAGTTGTTGTCCTGACGCCAACGCGCTCGTCGGACGCCGCCGGGCCAGCCACCTGGTCCAAGGGAGGCGCGCGTCTCTTCGCCGGCCAGCTTCTTCGTCGACGCCCGCAAGCTGTTGACAGTTTGCCAAGTACAAAATGCACTCCGCCGACAAGTTCTTTTTCCACAATTTTCTATGTGACTCCGGCGATTCCTCGTCCGATGATGAGGACGAGATGTTGGCTGCTGTGTTGGTCCATGACCACCTTAATAGGCAGCGGCCGTTGTTCCGGGGTTCGATCCCAGGGCACCTTGCAGCGTTGAATCGCAACGGAGAGAGTGGTCATTTTCTTCTTTGAAAAGACTAGTTTGACACAACCAACCCGCTGTTCAAACATCAGAAATTCCGACGGTGTTTTCATATGGCTAGGCATCTTTTCAGTAGAATTAGAGAGGGGGTGACCGGATACGATAATTATTTCGAGTGCAAAGAGGATGCCTTTGAAAGATTGACTTCTCATCTTATCAGAAATGCACTGCAGCCATCCGGATGCTTGCATACGGAGTGTCCGGTTATCACACTGATGAGTACGTCCGTATGAGCGAGTCAGCATGCCAGACTCCATGTACAGGTTCTGCAAGGTTGTGATTGCTGTGTTTGGCCCCGAGTATTTGAGAGAGCCCGATTTCATCATGAAATGCGTGATTGAGAAACTCACATGCAGCTGCAAAATGATTTGGTTGAGCATATGTGGGCTCATGTTGACAACCAATAGATTTATCTTTTTTTTCAAATGAATTTGAGACAATTTAATTTTTATCCGGCTTGTAAAATTATGCTAAATTTATTTGGTTGTGAAACTATGCTATTTTGTTTGTTTGTGAATCTATGCAAAATTTACGTATATTTAATGAAATACGGCGGCCAATCGACCACACCGGTAAATATAGGTCGGCGCATTGGACGCAATGCCCAGGCACGTAGTGTTTCTTTTCCCGGAGGGAAAAAAGTAAAGGGCGCTCAATGATCTGCTTAGATCAGCTTAGCTTTCATGTTTCGCCAACACTTTGTTTTTTCACGCTAGTTAATTTGATCTGCTAGTGGAGCAACAAGCAGGTATACCCACTACAAATTCCTCTACGTCAGTGCAGTGATAGATATGTTTCTTTTTTCTTAGCCAGCAAGAGAATATCTGATTATTTCACCCGCAAAAAAAAAAGAGAATATCTGATTATTTAAATTAATTTCTGCCAGAAAATATCTGAATTTTGTCTACATATATACTGGGCCGGCGGACTAGGATTCTTCACCTTACAGTCCAAAGAAACTTGAATCTTCCTCTCGTAAAGATCTTCGGCTAAGGGCAAAGATTCCCTAATTGCCATGCATTCAAGCGTTGCCAGATGAGAAAAATTTGGGAGGACAAGACCTGAGGCTCTCAGGAACAATCCCGCTTCATCTTTGCACACATGTGGAGGACCCCATGGAACGATTCATTTGCCCTTATTTTTAGAAGAGAACGGTGCATTTGCCGGGGCACAATCCAGCGAACCCTTTTCGGCCTGCCAGAGTTCGTCGGTAGGGAAGCCCAGCATGAACTTTGAGTTGGCCCAGAGGCCAGCTAATAGTTTTTTTAGAAAATGCCATGATAAAGAATTAGAAAAATGAAAAACGCTACAAAAGTTGCCACCTTTGTCGTCACCATCCAAAGCCTTTATGCAAAAATAAAATAAAAAGTAGAAGTTAGAAAAATAAAAATGGCATTTCCTAATAAACAAAAATGTAATCTCTTAATGTAAAAATGTCAATAAAAAGTGCCATCACTTAAATAATAAAAATACCATTTCTTAATATAAAAATGTCATCTCTTAAATTCAAAAATGCCATCTAATCATAATAAAAAATACCATCTCTTAATATAAAATATCATCTCTTAATAAACAAAATACCATCTCTTAAATATAAAAATGTGATGATGGTTAAACAGTCATGCTAATGTTTTAGAAAAATTTCATCATGATTAAACTGCCATGTTACCATGTAACATATTTTGCAAAATTGTTAAAACTGCCATGGAAAATTTTGTAGAAAAATAAAGTGGAGAAAAAAAAAAGAAGGACGGCCCGGGATTAGCTCACGATGCTGGCCGATGCGGTGCATGGGGTTGATTGGAAAAATAAAGCGTTTGCTCTAGTTGTACTTAAGAGGGAACTAGTTCAAAAGCTAACGTGGCAACGACCCTCCTCTGCTATTCGGGGAATGGTGGGGAGGGTTCTTGCTAGGAGTTATCAAAAATCTGACCGTCGACAGATTAGATTTTCGTTTTTTCTTCTTATTAGTTTTTTCGTCATGATATATAGGAGTGTGTTTAGTGGGATTCATCATTAGCCCATGTTTCTAATCCTGTTCATAGACTTAGGGTTTCAGTGTGTATAGGTTTTTGAAATTGGCATAATCTTAAGTGCTACTAGTCTCACAAGAAAATGAATACCGATGGCAAAGACAACATGTAACCTGTTTTGCTTTTTGACGGTGTTTGTTCACACTCTAGAAGCACCCCTGATGACGTACATACCGCACCAACCGAGGTGCGCCGTGCAAGCCGGCCAAGAGGTTGTACGACGTGTAGCCGAGAAGGATGCCGTCATTGATGAATATCCGACCAAAACTTTTTTGCGGGTTAATAATAGTTTATTGCATAATAATAGAGTTACAATTTAGAGGCAAGAGATCCTGAATACATGGGGGACCTCTATCAAGCCATATAGTCGTGGTTCTTTCAGAGCGACTATCATTACCACGCAATCCGCAACCCTATTCTGAGACTGAAGCTAACAGAGTTGTGCAAGAGAATAGAGCCGCAAGCCTACAACAGGAAGATCTTGGCCCACACACTTATGAGACGGTGCACCTGGACACAAGAGAAAATGCATTACCTATGAAGATGGAGATTTTGAGGATGATCCAACGGGTGATGCCTGAAAGATAATTTCCTGGTCCGCACTTAAGCTGGTGTTTTTCATGGGGTTTTATCCATTTTTTTTACCATGATAATCATTGGTTCCTTAGAGAGTAAGTTTGGGCTTGGTGAGGCACTTGTATATAGCACTTATGCAACCATGAACTCACTTCTCAGGTGATAAATAGTCTACACTTTTAGGGCTGGAGAGTTCATAAGAAGAACAATTGTACTAGGTTTTACTAACTATGCAAGCACATGGAAGATGTCTATGGAAATTTGTGCAAGTTTTTACCAGTTGAGTGAGGATAATACTTGGAGTAGGAGCTACCGGGAAAATGAGCTTGCTGCCTACACAAAAATTTGGCGGGTATCATCAGTGTGCAATGTTGCTACACCACAATGGACATAGAACCGTAAAGCAGAATTGCATAAGTGGGTGGACAACAACATGCAGCCCTTATCTCCCTCGCTAGAGCGGCCAATAGCCGTCATGTACGTGTGTAAACCATTTGCAGGAAGGACACACACATTAGTGCAGTGAACATGACATGGTCTCAACGAATAGTCTTTCCTTGTATGGATCACCCCCACGGTGGAGATTAGCCAATGTAATTAGCAAGCACTAATTATGACACTCTCAACTTTTTTTGCGTATATTTACTCTAGATCCCTGCAAAGAAAGTATAGTTTTTTTGGAAAAGGTCTATATATGGGGATCCCTTTTCCTAATAATAGTAGTCTGACTATTCCCAGGAGACCAAGTTAAACTGGCAAAAACGTTTTCTCCAGATTGTGTGTCTAATTTACTCTTACCGAAATTTTAGAAAAAAATGTTGAATCCTGTCCAAAAGTAAACTTTCTTTTTATACATGATAACCTAGAGTCGTTTTGTTCGTTTTACATTCATCATGCTAAACGAAATTATCATTCATCAAAGTTGTATAACGGTGGTTCAGTTGTTATGTTTCATGTATGCCCGACGTCCTCGTCTTTGGGTTGATAAATATATGATCGACACTTCCAACATTGCAAAGTTCAGAACAAAACCAAAATCTTAAGGTAATAGATTACCAGTTGTGTTGCTTAACTACACATGCATTGATTGGACAATGCAAATTTTTGACATGGTGGAACAACAAGAACACATAAGTACCCCAAAACTATCTTAAGGCGAGATATTGATGTGTAAGTGTGGCTTAATGATAAGAGCGACTTGTTCCTTTTGCTCCGTGTACATGTATTTGTTTTATTAATAGTTGATGCACAAATGCCAAACCTTTAAACTTAAATTCATTTTATATTAAGATAATCCAAGTAGAAGCAACTGTAATGAGTTGTGTTCCATGAAAGTGTTTTTTTTCAGGGGCGTCTATAATGTAGATGTCGCTGATATGCCCCATCATTTAAAGTGATGTTTCATGAAGAAGAAAATTGCAATTGCACCAATTAAAACTTCAACTACACAGAATACTTGTGGTGCATTTGCAACAAAAAAAGAACAAAAATAAATGCCAAAAAAGAATGAAAGTGCAATTACAAGGAGGACAAGGTGCAATTGCACAAAAAGAAAATTGTAATTGCAACAAATATAGAACTGGCAAAGTAACAAGAACATGGTGACTCAAAATTCTGAAAAGCGACTGCAACTTACAGAAGTAAGTGAAATCACCAAAGGTGACTGAAACCCAATTGACACAAAAAATGATTGGAAACATAAAACGGTGCCTGTGTTTTAGCACTGCTTTTAAATTAAGGTGAATCTAGTTAATACAAGTATGTGTTACTTTAAATGCATCAATGAACCGTCATCTATAGTATAGTGAATTAGTCTTGATTTTTTTCAACTCTCACGTTGCATTTGTATGACTGTTATACAGTTGGGTGAAGGCACTTATGTTGCACTTATGCACCCTCTCTCTCTCTCTCTCTCTCTCTCTCTCTCTCTCTCTCATCCCTGGCTGATAAATAACCGACACTTCTGGTGCTAGAGAGTCCATAAGAAGTAGAAAGTCTTCTACGTTGCTAGCTATTCTTGTGCAAGCATGGGGAAGATATCCATGGAAATTAATGCACGGTTTGACATGTTGAGACACAAGAATACATGGGAGTAGGAGGTAGCAGGAAACTTAATTTGTGCAAAAAAAGGAAGAACTATCGCAAAAGTGATGCGTCTTGGGCAACAATTAATGCAAGAGACGCTGGTTGACGAAACAGAACTGCATGTCTGTAGCTGTTTGGTCGCTACTTTGAGTATGCCCCAGGATCTCGACTGCTATTGTTATTAAGCTGGAGGTTTGAGGATGTTTTGATGATGAGCTTGTGCAGTGGGTTTTCAGGAAGTGTTTGGACTCGCTTTCCCTTCATACCCATATCCTGTAATCTCAGTAGTATGTATCTTCATTATGATTTTAGTGGAAAGGGGTTAGCCCAGTCAAAAATAACACGGTCAACATATTAGATTTCTGTTTTTTATTCTTAGTTTTTGCATAATGATATATAGAAGTGTGTTTAGTGGGTTACGTCATTAGCCCAAGTCTGTAACCCTATTCATAGGCTTAGGGTTTTTTGTGTGTTTAGGTTTCTGAAATTGATATAATCTTAACTGTTACTAATCTCTTAATTATTTCTAGTAATCTCGGAGGAAAATGAGTGCTGTTGGTAAAGCCAACATGTAATATGTTTTTTAGGCGTTGCTTCTTCACACTCTAGCAGCACCCCAGATGATGTACATGACGTGCCAGTCGAGGTGCACCGGGCAGGCCGGCTAAGGGGTAGTACGACATGTAGCCGAGAAGGCTGCCGACGCATATGAATATCCGGCCAAAGCATAATCCTTTTTGCAAGTCAATAGTACTTTACTGTATTTCTTAATATAGAGTTATAATTCAGAGGCAAGAGAATCTCAATACATGGGGCTCTCTGCCACACTGTATACCCGATTTTCACACGGAACTGATGTGCAGACGATTCAGTCTGCACACAGCGACACGACGGCAAAACCAGCCGTCCGCTGCACTTCAAGTACGAATGGACGAAGTGATATGGGCTGGCATGCAGAATTCATCCACACAATGTCGTGTGTATAGCAGCGTTGATTGTCACACAGCCGTATATCTCATTCAATATTTCATTGCACAGATCTCCATGTGTAGATGGACATACATGATATCGAGAGCATTTGGTGATTTGGACCCAGAGGCAAAACGCCCCTGCCCTGACCCGTCTACGATCTTTGGAACCCAGGAAGAGCAAATTTGGTTTCTTTTACGTTTCATACTTTCAATCTATCACAGCTTGTCATTCCCGTCCATGGGAGTGTACTATTTTTTTGCGAATAACATGGGAGTGTACTTGGCATGATGGATATGGCCTGATGGCCTGTGGGACTGGGCCGGTGGCTTGGCTCCGCTAGCTACTAAATGAGAGCAGCTTCAGCCGAGCGAGACACCGAACAGAAAGGAACTGAGCCTGTCTTCTTCTTATGCACTGCTCCCATTCTACACTGAACCCTCTGCTCTCCGGTGACTGCCCTCCACAAGCAGCAAGTATCGCTCAGTGACAGCTCTCCACAAGCTTTCTTTTTCTTAGGAAAAGCTCTCCACAAGTATCCCTTGGGCTATGACACACCTCTCTCCACCCCCATCATTGCTTTGGTACTGATTAATAGTTTAATACATATATTTTCCCCTGCCTTTTAAGATCCACGTGCACCTCATTAAATTCATTAAGCGTCGGGAGAACGACGGCCAACCAACTATGGCACGTGGTGCAGACTAGCTGCATGCAGTGAGAAAATTTTTGAAGTATTTTTTTAGATGAAGGTGAGGATTTTATACTTGAAATATTTTTATTTTCCTTTTAGATGGAGGTGAGGACCTCACGTATATTTTTTAAATGAAGGGCTATGCAAAGTGGTGCTCGCTGGTAGGATGCGGTGGTAATATTTTATTTTTTATTTTTACTTCTTATTTACATGGAGGTGAGGATTTTTTAAGATGTTTTTTAGATGAAGACGAGGACCCCATGTATTTTTTTAAATAAAAATGTGTGCACACCTTTCTCACAACATGAGGTGGCACGGGGTGGCGCCCCAACCACTAGTGTCCTTAAAACGAGCCCTATTTTTTATTCCCACTTATTCCATGCACATCCATACCATTCAAAATTATCTCCTTGCATGTGACCGGGGTTCAACACCTATGGTTCTATGATCTTCCTGATCCTAAGTACCACCGGTGATGTTATCACACTAGTAGAAAAAGGGGCTATCGTTGAGGCCTGTTTTGCCCATTAGTCCCGGTTCAATCCAGAACCGGGACTAATGTGAGCATTTATCCTGTTCGTGAGCCTGGGGGCCGCCGGGCCACGTGGGCCATTGGTCCCGGTTCGTCCGGACCTTTTGGTCCCGGTTGGTGGGACGAACCGGGACCAATGGTCCTGGCTCCTGCCCACCACTATTGGTCGGTTGGTGGCATGAACAGGATCAAAGGCTTCCCTTTAGTCCCGGCTCATGCCACCAACCGGGACTAATGGTGCTGCCTATATATAGCCCTCGAGCAAGAGCGAGCACACTGCTCTGTTTTTTCCGGCCGAGGGGAGGGGCTTGGTGGTGCTCTAGCTCACCTCCTATGCACACAAGGTGTTCGATGGAATGCCCGAGCCACACTACTTAAGCTTTCTCCTCTCCAAGCTCGACCTCTAACCTCCATTTTCCTCAATATTTGTCTAGGTTTAGCGGTCCGTCACGCCCCGTCCCCGTCTTCACCGCCGTCTATCACCCGCCGATCTCATCGCCCAGCACCACCGTGGTGAGCCTCTTGTTCTTATCTTCTTTCGAAAGGAAAAATATTCTTACTTGTATTATTTTCTTACTTTTATTATTGCATCTTATATAGTGCGATGGTTTTGGTATCCGCCCCCGTCGGCCCTCGTCCTGTCTATGATTCGGATGTGGTATATATTATCTTTTCATAACTATTGGTTCATTTATTGTTTATGAAAATTAAGCCAACCAACGTGACATAGATTTTATTTATCTAGGAGGTTGTTGAACCGAAATTCCAACCGACCCTATTGTCGAGAGGTTAAATTTAGTTGAAGAAGAAAACAATTTCTTGAAGGAAAAAATAAAAAACTTGAGGAGGAGAAGATGATATTGGAGTTGCATGTTGCGGATGTCGCCGATGATCACAAGATCAAGATGGATGCAATGCGCTTGAAGATGAGAAAGATTAGAAAATATGCCATTCATACCGAGGCTTGGTATCATTATGCCGTTGGATCAGTTGTTACCTTGGTTGCGATTATGATCGATTTGTTTTCACATTGAAATGGTTTACATAGTTTCAATGTATGGTTTAATTAATTTAGATGCTCTGCAGAGCTTTATGTTGTTAGATGAGAACTATGTATGTACTTTGGTTTTATGTGATGATGAACTTCTATTAATTTGGTCATTTAATTATCTATTCATGATGTTCTGTAATGATTTTTGACACACTTAATTATATATAATGCACGCAGATGAACCGCAATGGATGTACGGTGGCAGACACACCTCCGAGTACATTAAGGCGTGCATGCTTTTCTCAAGTGGCTGAGGCAAACAAGCAGAATGGTTTTATGTGTTGTCCATGCCCTATATGTGGGAATCTGAAGTCTTACTCGACCGAAAATCCTTCACACCCACCGCTTTACAAGGGTTTCATGCCACACTATAATGTTTGGACGAGGCACGGAGAAATAGGGGTTATGATGGAAGACGGCGAGGAAGAAGAGTACGATGACAACTATGTGCCCCTGAATACGGTGATGCTATTGAACATCAAGTTGCACTGACGATGTGCACGATGGTGCTGAAGCTGAAGCTGCTGAAGATCAAGATGAACCAGACGATGTGCCCCATGATGATGATCTCCGCCGGGTCATTGTCGATGCAAGGACACAATGCGAAAGTCAAAAGGAGAAGCTGAAGTTCGATCGCATGTTAGAGGATCACAAAAAAGGGTTGTACCCCAATTGCGAAGATGGAAACACAAAGCTCGGTGCCAGACTCAATTGCTGCGATGGAAGGCAGAGAATGATGTGCACGATAAAGGATTTGAGAAGCTCTGAAAATAATGAAGAAGAAGCTTCCAAAGGATAACGAATTGCCCGACAAGACATACGCAGCAAAGAAGGTCGATGCCCTCTAGGATTGGAGGTGGAGAAGATACATGCATGCCCTAATGACTGCATCCTCTACCGTGGTGCCTACAAGGATCTGAACGCATGCCCGGTATGCGGTGCATTGCGTATAAGATCGACGAGATGACCCGGTGATGTTGACGGCGAGCCTCCCGGAAGAGGGTTCTGCGAAGGTGATGTGGTATGCTCCTATAATACCACGGTTGAAACGTCTGTTCGTAAACGGAGAGCATGCCAAGTTGATGCGATGGCACAGTGAGGACCGTAAGAAAGGCGGAAGTTGAGAGCACCCACGACGGGTCGCATGGAGAAAAATCGAGAGAAAGTCTGGGATGAGTTTGCAAAGGACCCAAGGAACGTATGGTTTGCTTTAAGCGCGGATGGCATTAATCCTTTCGGGGAGCAGAGCAGCAATCACAGCACCTGGCCCGTGACTCTATGTATGTATAACCTTCCTCCTTGGATGTGCATGAAGCGGAAGTTCATTATGATGCCAGTTCTCATCCAAGTCCCTAAGCAACCCGGCAACGACATTGATGTGTACCTAAGGCCATTAGTTGAGGAACTTTTACAGCTGTGGAATGGAAGCGGTGTGCGTCGTGGGATGAGCACAAAAGGAGGAATTTGACCTGAAGGCGTTGCTGTTCGTGACAATCAACGATTGGCCCGCTCTCGATAACCTTCGTGACGGACAAACAAGGGATACCACGATGCACGCACTGTTTACTTGACACCGATAGTATATACAGGAAGCTGCAGGAAGAATGTGTACCTGGGCTATCGTCGATTTCTTCCGACCAACCATCAATGTCGAAAGAAAGGCAAGCATTTCAAAAGCGAGGCAGATCACCGGAAGAAGCCCGCCATGCGCATCGGTGATCACGCACTTGCTATGGTCAATGATTTACACGTAATCTTTGGAAAGGGTCGGCGGACTAGCTGTTCCGAATGACGCGAGAATCACGCACCCATGTGGAAGAAGAAATCTATATTTTGGGACCTACCCTCTGGAAAGACCTAGAGGTCCGCTCTTGATCGACGTGATGCACGTGACGAAGAACCTTTGCGTGAACCTGCTAGGCTTCTTGGCGGTATGGGAAGACAAAAGATACACCGAGGTACGAGAGGACCTGCAACGCTTTGCACGAAAAAGAGGGCATGCCTCCGAAGCAAGATGAAGGTCCTGCCAGCTACGCTCTTACGAAGAAGAGAAAGAAATATTCTTTCAATGCCTGCTCAATATGAAGGTCCCGACGGCTTCTCGTCGAATATAAAGGGAATAATAAATATGTCGAGAAAAGTTCCGAACCTAAAGTCTCATGACTGCCACGTGATTATGACGCAACTGCTTCGGTTGCATTGAGAGGGCTTCTACCGAAAACGTCCGATTAGCCATTGTGAAGCTATGTGCATTCCTCAATGCAATATCTTAGAAGGTGATCGATCCAGAAATCGTAGTAACGCTAAGGAGTGATGTGGCGCAATGTCTTGTCGGTTTCGAGCTGGTGTTCCCACCATCCTTCTTCAATATCATGGACGCACGTCCTAGTTCATCTAGTCGACGAGATTGTCATTCGGGGCCGTATTTCTACACAATATGTACCCCTTTGAGAGGTTCATGGGAGTCCTAAAGAAATATGTTCAGAATCGTGCTAGGCCGAAGGAAGCATCTCCATGGGCCATCAAACAGAGGATATCATCGGGTTTTGTGTTGACTTCATTCTGGCATTAATAAGATAGGTCTCCCTAAATCGCGGTATGAGGGGAGACTGACCGAAAAGGCACGCTTGGAAGAGACTCAATAATATGCAGGGACAGATATTCTTGGTCTCAAGCACACTACACAGTTCTCTAGAACTCTACCTTGGTGACCCGTATGTCGATGAACACAAGAACGATCTGCGCCCAAACACCCGGAGGCGGGCGACGATCGGATTACATGTGAACACATCAGACTTTCAGCAGTTGGTTGGAAACACGTCTCGAGGTGACAGCACTGTTTGTGATGAGTTGTACTTGTTGTCCAGGGACCATCTTCGATCTGTAATGATTTGGAAAGGATCTGAGATAAATGGGAATACATTTTACACGATTGACCAAGATGAAAAGAGCACCAACCAAAACAGCGGTGTCCGCTTTGATGCAGCAACCGACAAGGAAATGACACATATTATGGTTACATAGTAGACATATGGGAACTTGACTACGGAGTAGATTTTAAGGTCCCTTTGTTTAAGTGCAAGTGGGTCAATCTGTCAGAGGCGGGTGCAGGTAGACCCACGATGACGGAATGACAACAGTGGATCTGAAAAATCTTGGGTACACCGACGAACCGTTCGTCCTAGCCAATGATGTGGCACAGGTTATCTATGTGAAGGACATGTCTACCAGACCGAGGAAAAGAAAAGATAAGGAAGCGAATACATCATACAATGAGCCAAAGCGCCACATAGTTCTTTCAGGAAAAGGGACATCCACGGGAGTGGAGGGCAAGATGACATGTCTCAAGAGTATGAAAAGTTTCATGAAATTCCCCCTTCAAAGTCAAGGCTGACCCAAGCATCCCGATAAATGATGAAGATTATCCATGGTTACGGCGCAATAAGCAAACGACACAAGCGAATAAAAAGTGAAGACTTTCTCCATAACTATTATGATGATACCATGCCAACTTTGTAACACACGAGTATGATACCATTGTCCGCTTTGTTCATGAACATGCTATGCCAACTTTTTCAGAGTTCATTTGAAAACTATGAATTTGAAAACCTCGCCAACCAAGGGCGCCACACCGTTTATAATTAAGCCCGTCCCTCTCGCCTTGTTGAGCTCACAAACTTGTGATTCACACAAATTTCAAAGAATTCAAATTTTATAAAACTAATGGCACAAACAGAAAGTTTATAATTGTTCTAAAACAAATGGCACTAACAGAAAGTTTATAATTTTGCTGACCTAAAAGCAAAAAGAATTAAAAATAAAGCAAAAACCAAAAGAAAATAAATAATGCAGGAAACAAAAAAAACATGAAAAAAAATAATAATAGCAACAATAAGCATTTTGTTGTAAGTAGAAACAAAATAAAATAAATAAAGCAACAAAGAAAACAAAAAAGTGTTTTTGAATTTTAAAACTAATGGCACAAGCAGAAAGTTTATATTTTTCTAAAACTAAAAGCACTAACAGAAAGTTTATAATTTTGCTGACCTAAAAGCAAAAAGAATTAAAAATAAAGCAAAAACCAAAAGAAAATAAATAATGCAGAAAACAAAACAAAAAACTTGAAAAAATAAAATAGCAACAATAAGTATTTTGTTGTAAGTAGAAACAAAATAAAATAAATAAAGCAACAAAGAAAACAAAAAAGTGTTTTCAAATTTGAAAACTAATGGCACTAATAGAAAGTTTATATTTTTTCTAAAACTAAAAGCAAAAAGAAATAAAATATAAAGCAAAAAACTGCCACCTACTAGGCCCCACGGCGTGAATCGACTAGAAACCCTACATGGGCCAGATTCAGGCCTGTAGAGGCCCAATAGCCCTGAGCAAGAGCATGATTAGGCCCAAAGCCTGCATTAGAGAGGAGCTCGAAGGGACGCACACCAGCGCTTATAAACCAGTGCAGGCGCCTTCAACTAGCGAGGTGGGACTAAACATTTGGGTTCGAGGCAGCACAGGCCTTTGGTCGGTTGGTGGCACCAACCGGGACTAAAGGGGTTTAGTCCCGGTTGGTGCCACGACCGGGACTAATGCCCCTTTAGTCCCGGTTGGTGCCACCAACCGACCAAAACGCCGCTTCCGCCCTTTGGGCTGCTGAAATTTGGCCTTTGGTCGGTTGGTGGCACCAACGGTTGGTGGCACCAACCAGGGACTAAAGGGGCATTAGTCCCGGTCGTGGCACGAACGGGACCAATGCTCTTTCTATATAAGCAAGACTTGTGAAATTTCAGATTCATCGCCCATTTGCCCCAACCTCCCCGACGCCGCCAGCTGCCCCGACGCCGCCCGCGCCGCCGTCGTCGCCGCCATGCCCGTCGTCACCATCGCCGTCGCCGCGCCCGTTGTCGCCGCCGTTGTTCGCGCCGTCGTCGCCGCCGTCTGCCCCGCTCGTCGTCGCCAGACCGCATCTTCCCCAACGCCGTCGCCGTCCCGCTTCGTCGCCGCGCCCTCGCCATCGCCGCCCCTGCCTCGCGACCTCGCCGACCTCGCCGTCGCCGCCCTGCCTCCCGACCTCGCCGTCGCCTCCGCCTCCCGACCTCGCCGTCGCCTCCGCCTCCCCGCCGTCCCGTCGCGCCAACCTCGCCGTCGCCTCCTCCCACAGTGAGCCCCAGCGCGCCTGCCCTGCCCCAGCACCTGCCTGCCTGCCCCCTGCCGCCGCCATGATTTTTTTTTTCTGCATATATATGTGATGTTTTTTGTATATATATTGATGCATAGAATATGATGTTTTTATTGATGTATAGAATATGATGTTTTTATTGATGTATAGAATATGATGTTTTTATTGATGTATAGAATATGATGTTTTTTGCAGATAAATGTTCATGTATATATATTGATATATTCATTGATGTATAGAATATTTTATAAAAAGAAGAAGAATTTTTCTTCTTCTCCTCTATTCCTTCTTCTTCTCCTCTCTTTTTTTCTTCTATTTTTTCTTCTTCTTTCTTCTTCTTCTCTTTTTTCTTCTTCTCAATTCTTCTTCTTCTTCTTCTTCTTATTTTTATCGGGAACGAGGGTGTCGAGGATCGCTGAGGGGTCGACGGTCGGGAACTAGGCTAGAGGGTCGAGAGGGTCACAGAGGGGTCGAGGGTCGTCGAGGCCGGTCGAGGTTTCGAGGCACAAGGGTTTGAGGGTTCGAGGGTTCTAGGGTCGAGGGTTCGAGGGTTCTAGGGTTCGAGGGTTCTAGGGTCGAGGGTTCGAGGGTTCTAGGATCCGAAGGAAGAAGGAAGAAGAAGAAGAAAAAGAATGAGAGGAAAAAGAAGAAAAAGAAGAGGAGAAGAAGAAAGGAATAGAGGAGAAGAAGAAAAAATAGAATTTTTTTCTATTTTTTCTTCTTCTCCTCTTTTTTTTTCTTCTTTTTTTTCTTCTTCTTCTTCCTTCTTCCTCTTTTCTTCCTTTTCCGATAGGGGGGTACCGATAGTGTCAAAGTATTGAAGAAATCCATCGCTTCATCATTAGCCGGAAGTAACCATGGCATGATGGTACGAAGTCCTCCAAAGTTGTTCTGGAATGGAGTCCCGGATAGGATAATTTGCCTTTTGCTGAACTTTGTACCAAAAGCGAATTATCCTATCTGGACTCCGCTCCAAAACAACTTTGAGAGCTTCACCATCATGCACCTGTTACTTTAGCCTAATGATGAATACATGGTTTTGTTGAATCCTTTGACACTAGGCAACCTCCCGACCCTCGGCGATCTTGACCCCTTGACCCTCGACCGCTCGGCGATCCACGACCCTCTACCCTACTTGTGGGACATAGATGTCTGTTCAACGCCGACCCCCTCCCGATAGCTTCAACACGTGGGGGGAATTGATATTACGCACCCCTCCTAGCTTGAAGCGTTCTCGAGGCCACCCCCTAACCCTTGAAGCGTTGTCGAGGCCACCCCAAACCCTAGAGAAGCAGCGTCGAGGCCACTAATATGATTCCTTATTGTGATTAGCTAGCTAGTTCTACGTTGGCACTAATATATCCATATCTGTCATGTTTGAATAATAATTGCCATGTTGTAAATATTTGTAGAAACTATGGACACCCCCGAGACGAAGCACAAGAAGCGTTGTTGAGGGACATAATCGCACACGAAGTGATGCCGTCTCCTCGATGATGTTTCTCAACGTCGATAACGATGGTCTGCAAGGAGAGGGTGAAGAAGCAGCTGGCTATGATTTACATGGTCCGATGACCCAATGCCGGTGCAAGAAGTAGACCGTGAGGACGGCTCGGTGATCACCAAACCGAGTCCGCCAGGTATATATATTAGTTAAGCTGTCTTGACTAGCTCTCGTCTTTGTTTTTTTATATATATATATATATATATATATATATATATATATATATATATATATATATATATATATATATATATATATATATATATATATATATATATATATATATATATATATACACATATTAATTAACTCGTCTTTGTTCTTTTTCTAGCCCTCCGGATCGAGTACAACTTCGGTAAAGAGACGAGGCCCAAGAAAAGTTGAGCTCGGATGAAAAGTTTGAGATCATACAAATCGCTATGACGGCCAACCGATTGAACCCTACCGGACAAAGAAGGCATTTGTTGCTCGGTCGCGGGGTTACGGTTAGGGACAAGATCCCGATCAGCATCCACCAATGGTATAAGCCTAAGAACGAAGACCCTGAGGTGTCTTATGTCAATGATATGCAGAAAAATGATCTTTGGACTGAGCTGAAGTCAAATTTTACCCTACCGCCAGAGGATGATCCGGAGAAGCCAGTAATAGAGCCATTAATCAAGTCTTTTGCTCTTAAGAAGATGGCAGAACTATTCAGGAATTGGAAGAAAGACCTCAATACGTATGTCGAAAAAATGAGACACCAGAATTCACGGGCAAATATGAGAAGATCAGAGATGATGGCCCGCATTTGTGGCCTACAGGACATCGGAAAAGAGTAAAAGATGTCAGCGACAAACAAGAGAAATGCTGTGAAGAAGAAGCTTCATCATCGCACGGGTCGGTGGCTACCTCATAGCCCGCCTAAGGGGTCCAAGGCTGAGAATGATCTGCTTGATAAAGGGATCGAACCGAGACAATGAACTGGCAGACCGTTGCGGACTTGGTTCTTGGGGCGGCGGATCCTTGGACCCTATAACGGGAAGTGCATTTGGACGGACGAACAATTGGACATACCAGTCAAGAGGCTTAAGCATTATATCGAAGCAGCGCAGCAAGGGAAGTTCGTTCGAGACAGGGAGAAGGACGAGCTCACAATGGCCCTCGAATCCTAAGCACCACGGGCGGACACGAGGCACGCCAGCTCCCTTTCGTGGAAGGCTGGATTTCGGACGCAGGGGTTACAAAACCCATGAGAGGAGGAAGAAACCGGAGCAGAGCCTAATGCAGCGCTGCACGAAAGGGTAATGGGGCTAGAGGAACGAGAAGAGGAACGAGAAGCAGCCGATCACAACAAACGACCTGCGAAGCTTCCCGGCTACCCGCCATCTCAGCGGAGAAGCAGCGTGGCTTCCACCGAGCTGCTTCAGCGAGCAACATGCCTTGGCGGCCTCGCCAGCTATCCCGTGGATGCTATCACGGATCTGAAAGTTGCCACCTTATGGCGCAATGGAGCAATTTAAAGGTCAAGGCGGCTGTTGGCTCTGTTTATCCCACTAAACCCGACTCAACTTTTCACCGCCGCCGATTCCGAAGGATATGCTAAGGTGATGGTCGATGAAATAACGGAGGATTTGAGGAGCTCGGCTTGACCACCCTACCGGTGAAGGGAGTATCGGCTGGGTTACGCTCAAGACTCCATGCCTATGGCGGAAGGATCTCATCAACCTTCCGAACTGGACGCCTCCGCCTCCTCCTCCTCCTCCGTGAGTCAGGCACTCCGCCTCCTCCACCGCCTCCTCCTCCTCCTCCGCGAGTCAGGGCACTCCGCCTCCTCCACCGCCTCCTCCGGCGAGTGACGATCAGGGCACTCGGCGGCTCCTTCTCCGGCGTGGCGGCACTCCGTCTCCTTCTCCGCTGCAGCGGCGCGTCCGGCAGCCAGCCTCCTCCTTCTCCGCCTCGTCGGCAAAGGCGGAAGAGACCCGCCGCCCGCTCTGGCTGCTCCGTGGCGTCGTAGTCCTTCTCCTCCGCCTCGTAAGCAAGGAAAGAAGACATCCGCTCCGTCTCGCTCTGCCGGCGTCTAGCAATCTTGCCAAAGGCGGGAGGAGATATAGATTTGGTCCTTCTCAAGACTCGGAGAAGTTACCGCACGAGAGGAGCAAGGAGGAAAACGCGAAGATCGCGCAGATCAAGTGGATGACTGGTTTCAAGGGTTGAAAGCAAGAGACATCCACCTCCGGAGGAGAAGGTAGATCCGGTCAAAGCGAAGCGCACTGCTGCCCCGACAAAACCACCCAAGTCTCCACGAAAGGCAACTATGAGCGCATTATTGGAAAGGCATTTGCCGAGGCGGAGAGATCGGGAAGTCTGTCGCTGATCAAAGGATGAAAGAACGACGAGCTGGGAAACAAATTGCCCTGCTCGGCGAACAAGTTAAGAATCGTGCCCCCGCTCAAGGTGCTGCTAGCGACATCGTCGATCCGAGGATGGTGCCCGGTTATGCCAATCCTGAAGATTACTTGCCCTGACGATGTACAATTTGATTTCTTGAGGTGCAGATACAAAGATCTGAGTACGGGAAGCCTCTCGTCAAAGATGAAAGCTCTCTAACAACGATGATGCGAAGATTGCATGATTGGTACATGAAAACCTGCAAAGAGTGCGAGGGGAGGAATACTTTGTATTTGAGAGTTAAAAGGAGCATGACCTACTTGGAATTGAACTGTTGCCTATTCCATTTGAGGAGTTCTATCAGTTTTCAATCAATTGGCCCTCGATAAAGCAACGGTCACCTGCTACTCGTCTGTAAGTAGTACTACTGTCATTAAGTATCTCTATATAACTTAGCTCTTTCATTGCATGTATTTATAAATATCCTCACTATATTATGCAGATTGAAGATCGCAGAAATGAAGAAAAAACAAGTGGGTGATATTGGGTTCATTAACACATATCTCATCGATGCAAATGAGGTTAAATATCGTGCCAAGGAAACCGAGGCCAACTTGCTACGATCGTTGGAAATAAATGAACACAAAATACAATACTCTTTCCTTACAACTACACGTGAGTGTTACTGTCTTGTGGCATATTCAGTTTCCTTATTTAGTCCAGGTTATAGAAATGTAATATTGATGAGTTATGCATGCGTGCATGCAGGTTCCACTATATTCTCCTAGAGATTAAGCTTGAGCAGGAGTAGTAACTGTCTTAGACTCGAGACGAAAAGATCCCAAGGAGTATGCGGAAATGACTGAAATGCTCGAGAAGTAAGTTAAATCGATCATTATCCACCATATCAGCAACTTTGTTCATTTCTGATATCAAGTAATTGTTTTCTTTGTATGGCAGGGCTTGGGGAAAATTCACCAAAAAGCTCCGGACTACCAAGAAGCTGCAATTTAGACACCCGAAAGTAAGTACTATATAGTAGCATATTCCACGCGCATCTCCTAGTGATTCAAGCGCTAGTTTCATCAATACCATTTAGCATGTGCTTGCTAATTATCAGTTTGATTGACCTCTGTTTCTTGTAAAGTGGTTGTGGCAGGAACAAAGGAATGATTTCTGTGGATACTACGTTTGCGAGTCCATCCGCCACACGACCTGTGAGAGGGGCTACTCCGACAAACAATTTGAAGTGCGTAAATAAAAATATTCACAATTTTATTTTATTACCATCATTTGTGTTGAGTTTCATTCATTCATATATATATATATATATATATATATATATATATATATATATATATATATATATATATATATATATATATATATTGACCCTTTCTTAAAATTAGATGTTTGGCAGCGGATGAACTCCTAGCACCAGATCGCATGCGAGCAATTCAAGAGGAATTGGCGGCATTCTTTCTTGACTATGTGATCGCTGAAGACGGGGAATACTATGTGGACCACGCGTCCGTATTGTAAAAGATAATTATTGTATATATGTAGCCGGTAGTGTCGGATAGATATACGAGAACTTGTTGTTCGACCAATCTCTCGGAGAAGGAGAGGTGGTCGATATCACTTCTCTCTGTATGCATATATATGTTCATGACGATCTTCTGTTTGCTTAATTACTAGCTAGCTAGCATGTCTAGTTAGTCCTCTCTATACGTATGTATAGTACGTAGCGTCGACCAAGCACGGACAAAAGAAAGGACACTTTTCTCTATTAATTAGCTAGCTATAGCACAATATATGAAACACCTAAATTAACCCCCAAACCCCCCCCCCCCCTCTTTTAAAAAAAAAACAAAACCAGAGCCAAAGAAATCTTGTGGCGTGGATGATTATTGGTCCCGGTTGGTGCCACCAACCGGGACCAAAACTCCCGTCAGGCTCAGCGGACAGGCCACGTGGAGGCCCATCTGTCCCTGTTCGGATAGAACCGGACTAAAGGGTGAGGGTATTAGTACCGACCCTTTAGTCCCGGTTCATGAACCGGGACTAAAGGCCCTTATGAACCAGGACTATAGGCCCTTTTTCTACTAGTGTCAAATACCTTAATGGGTAATTTGTCTATATGCTCGAACTCGTAGGAATAGGAGGAATTGGGAAGTTTACTATATCCATGCCACTTAGTATATCATGAATGAAAGAGTGAAGATCTCCGAGGCAGCGTGTAAAAATTTGCTGTTCATTCTTTTCTGGAAAGCAATTCTAAAAGTAGTCTTGGCCATGATATCGGAAATGTACTGGGCCCCCAACTCCTGGCAATATAAGGAATATACTGTTTGCAAGGTTTTGAACACCAGTACTCAATCAATATTCAATTATGTGACGCAAAATGACAGTATTAAGTTAATATTTGTAAACAAGAATCTAGTGGCACTAATTTATAGCATTTGTAAACAATAATCTATATTGCAGGAATATTAAGTTAATAGTTGAGATCACAGAAATTTTGTTAGCAAGTAAACCCCAACTATTGATGCGCAAAAAAAAACCCCAGCTATTTTGTTTTCAAGAACACAGCAGAGAAGTGCATGTCTTGTCATTAAGGGAGGAAGAAGAATGGTGAAGTTACACAATGTACTGGTCCAGCCTCAAGACGGCAGACCAGCAGACACACGCCCTCTTCCATAAAGAAAGCTCAGCTCTAGTGCACGACCTCGGCTAGCAAGGTGGATTGTTGCTCGAAGACCCTTCTGTTTATTTCGAGCCAGATGAACTGGAGACAAGCCGTGATCACCAAGTTTAACATTTTCGCATGCTTCCCTGGCATCGCCGCGGTCACCCGTGTCCAGCATACATGGAGCTGGACTTGGGTCATTGGCGTGAATTGGCGTAGCCGGAGAGGCAGCAGCAGCGAGGACCACACCTCTCTCTAGAAAGGACATCCGAGCAGCATATATGGCCATATATGGCCATGGTCCTCAGGTAGTTGATCACGCAAGGATGTTGCAATTGCCGTCGAGCCAGGTAATCCGGTGCACAACCTTCCTCATACAAGCCGTGGCGCACATGAACCCCAAATTTCTGCCACGCATGGCGCATTTTCCCTTCCAGAAAATACTAGTGACCTATAAACGCTGTTATATTTCTTTCAAAAATGCTACTACATTTACAGGCAACTCCCATGCAAGGTAACTCACGGGCTACCCCTGACCAATCCCTTCGCCCGCCTGATTTAAAAGGTGGGCCCTGCTGCCCCTTGGTTTCCAGGTAACTACTGCAAGTCAGTCTGTAACTTTCCGTGGGATCTGCCTATAGTTGTATTTCTTTATGTAGGGAATACTTTCCATGTTATGCAAGCTGTCGAGAGAAAGAGTCAGAATGTTCCTCCAACGATAATCCTACACCTACGTAAACAAGCTACAAAGGGCTACGTAAGTTTCCAATCTAAACCTATCGGGCCCCTTATTTTAACGGGGGTTGGCCCCTTGCCCCCGCACCAATTCACTAATAATGCTCCACATCAACCATTATGTAAAATGTTCACGTAACTTTATGTGGATCTAGCAAAGCCTGTTCCTCCAGTCTCACCATTCGCAGTGTCCCAAACAAGGTACGCGCCAATCGCCTGGACCGAAAAAATGTCGCGAATCTATAGGTCATTCCTCAATGCCGAGCGTGAGCGTGAGAGTGAGTATGACCGAGACCGAGAACCAATATACATGTACGCATCTGAGCTTTCCACATCATTGGCTTCATTTGCTAGCAAATTGTAGTCGTGTTTTGCAGGCAAGATTTGTAGAGCGTCTGCGTCTGTGTTTGAGAAAAAACCCGCCATTGAGATCGTTTCTCAATAGAAGCAAGTTGCTGAAAGCAAACTGTGCTACATGCCACTGCCACAAATCTTGGTCGACATGCCAATATGACATGTCCGCAGCCTGTGCGCGTCACGATTTTGACCGACACGCTAGCTCTTCTGTGCGTGTGATGGCGACTGCACTGCATATAGCACCGTACAACGCGCTAACTCATTCAGTGCATCTAATTTACGTGCGTGTAGAACATGCACGAATTTGGGTAGGCATGGAACCCCTTATTGCTGGTGCACAGGCACGCAGTGATGTTTTCTTCTTTTAGGAAAAAAGGTAAGAGCATGCAGTGATCTGCTCAGATCAGCATAGCTTTGATGTTTCGCCAACGCTTTGTTTTCTCCCGCTAATTAATTTTCGTCTGCTACTAGTGGAGCAACCGGCAGGTATACCTAGGGCCGCAAACGAGTCGAGTTCGAGCGAGTTGGACCTGGCTCGGCTCAACTCATATTAAAATTTGAGCGAGCTCAAATTGAGTGAAGCTCATGATCGAGTTGTAGAACATGGCTCGGGCTTAGCTTGTAACGATCTCGAGTCGATTTCGAGCTAGTTTCGAGCTAAATGTGACGGTAAAAATTATAAATCTATTGCAATTATTCCAACTAGATAAGACACAACATGACATAAGAAAGCACTAAAAATAGTATTTCAATTAAGGCCATGATAATATAAATTTCTTCAAAGTAGTTTGAATTATTCTCTCACAACCAAAAGTCTAGTATCAACATAAGATAATGATTCATGACAGACATATACGAGTAATTTGGAAACAAATTATTGGCCAAAGATCATAAAAAGTTGCAACATAATGTAGGTCGGGGATGATCTTGGAGTTGTCATAGAACTTGAACTAAATATCTCCATCACTATACCAAAGAAGCACAATCGACCAACATATTAGAATTAATTAGTTTCAAAGATAATATAAACAATGCAACAATTTGAATGAATTTTTGTCATATTATATTTGTTTTTTTTACTAGTCTGTAGAAACCGAAGGCGCATATGCTGGGAACTTTTGCCAAAGAAAAACGGGATATTTAACACACAGTCGACTGGGTGCCATAATTAGGCCAAAATCTTCTCTGCACTTAATTAAGCTTCCATGTTTGCTGGTAAATAAATTGGAGAAAAATCATGGGCATCATATATGATAACAAATTATTTTATTTCCATTTAATATATGACATGATCATTTAACATAATGATATTATGTTGAGCTATCGAGCTAAAATCGAGCGAGCCAATATTGGCTCAAGATCGCTCAAATATCTTAGTCATTACGTGAAGTGTTCAAACTCGGCTCATTTCTTTTCGAGTCATTCTCGAGTCAAGCCAAAAAACGAGTCGATCTCGAGCGGCTGACGAGCCTCGAGCTTTTCTTGCAGCCCTAGGTATACCCACTACAAATTCTTCTACGTCAGTGAGGTGACAGATATGTTTTCTTTTTCTTAGCCAGCAGAAAATATCTGATTTTTTGAAATTAATTACCGCCAGAAAATATCTGAATTTTGTCTATATATACTTGGCCAGCGGGCTAGACCGATAGTATCCTTGCTCGAGAATCCAGACAATAGACCTGAACCACTCGCTAGCTATACCGGCAAGTCAGCAAAGCTCGTCCACTAATGGCGGTCAAGCTCACGCTCCCAGAGGCAGCACTGCTCTCCCAGGTGGCCAAGCTGGGCTCCCTCCTCGTCCTCCTCCTTCTCGCGCTGCTGCTGCCCGCCTTCCTCAGGGTCGCCTACGGCTACCTCCTCTTCAACGGCATCGTCCTCGCGCTCGGCATCCTGGCTTTCGTCGGCAGCACAGCTTCCACCGCCGACGAGTCCTCGAGTACCGGTCAGGCTGTCGCACCTGTCGGCGTCGCGGCCTCGCCGTTCCAGAGGGCTGGATCAGTCCGTCCCGACGACCGGACGGCTGTTGCTGATTATGATCGTGTGGTGGTTCCTGCCTTGGCGAGCAATATAATCGAGCTGAAGACCAAGACCAAGGAGGTGGTGCTGAAGGTGCTGAAGAAGTGCCCGTCGACGGCGAGCATCTTCTTCCTCAGCGCGCTGAATGGCAGACAGGCCGGCGGAGAGGAAAAGGGACGGCAAGAGGAGCAGGATGATTTTGAGGTCGACTTGGACGGCGACGTGACGATGAGTCGGCAGGAGAGGTTCATCGGCAACTTCCGCAAGGAGCTCAGGATGCAGAGACAGTAGCCCCCTGGAAGCTAGCTAGCGTAGATATTTTGGCTTAGCTTTTCTTCTCTCTCTCTCTTAATTTTTGTGTCATGATATATAGGAGTGTGTTTAGTGTGACACGTCCGTGACCACTTGTGTAACCTCTGCTCATAGGCTTAGGATATTTTCGGTGTGTTCGGTTTTCAAAATTGACATTATCTGTGCTGTCTTTTTTTTGCGGGGTACTAGTCTCTCAATTATGTCCGGCAATCTCAGAAGAAAGTGAATGCCGGTGGCTATATATGTGATGTAGCCTGTGTTTGTGCAGACGTTGCTTCTTCACACTCTAGAAGACCCCCGATGACCTACATGATGCGTCAGCCGAGGTGCACCGGGCAGGCCGGCCAAGGAGTAGGACGAAGTGTGGCCGAGAAAGATGCCGATGTTAATCTAATCCACAAGTAAACACTAAACATAGCATTCGCAATATGTAACTCATACCGATACCTAAACATTTGAGCATGTATATAACATAGAACCGAAACATCTATTTATAGTGTATTTACGGCTAGCACATGAATGAGCAAGAAGGGGATGAACAAATCATACCCTCCAATAAGCCGTGCTAAGGCCGCAGCGGACGCAACGGCTTCGGCCTCTTCCGCAGCCTTCTTCTTGGAAGCGTTGTCTTTAGCCATGGGTCGTAGTCGGGGAAGTAGTCGAAGCAGAGGACAGGGATGGGGACGGATTGGGAGCAGTCGCGCCGAGATGCTCCCCAAAAACCTTATCGTCTTTCTCCCAGTGTAGGATCTCGAAGGACGGGGTTCCGGAGGCCTGCTCTCTGTCCGGCCGTGCACTCGGCCGACATGATGGGATCATCAGGGGCAGCACGGTAAAAGGAACAATAGATGAAGGCTAGGGTTGCGCGAGGAGGGAGTCAGTGTGTTAGCTGCACTGGCCAACGCCTCCAATATATAGGCCGCTAGGCAAGGAGTCATGAGTCGATACACCCCGGGAAGGGAGTCGTCACACCCCGGGAAGGGAGTCGTCACACCCCAGGAAGGGAGTCGATGTATCCCGGGAAGACCATGGTCCAACGTCTCGGACATTGACACATATGTTAGCGACTCAATTAATTAACCATTCCTGAACGACAAAAATTAGCGCAAGCATATGTTTAAGCTCGGCTCGACTCATTCACAAAACACGACGCGTGTGCAGTCAAGGCGGGCGGCGGAGAAGGAGGAGCGCGCGTGTACCACTCCTCTTCTCAAGCTCTCAATGGCATCTGATAGAGCAGCCCTTATAAAGGGGTCTCAACTCTCCTCAACTTGTAAGGTGGTACTAAACTTCATCGCTTGCCATACATCTACATTGGCCTTAGAGATTAACATGCACCATTGGTCATATGGGCCCAAAGTCCATCTATGATTCAATAAATAGCAGTTTACTCCGTAGCGATAGAGTTACAGTCTAGAGGCAAGAGATTCTCAATACATAGGGGCCCTCTTTCAAGCCACACAGTCGTGACTCTTTCGGAGTGACTAGAGGCAAGAGATTCTCAATACATAGGGGCCCTCTATCAAGCTACACAATCATGATTCTTTCGGAGTGACTATACCTTGTCAGACAATCCACACCTATTCTGAAACTGAAGCTAACATAGATGTGCAAGAGAATAGAGCCACATGCGCAAGCGTACAACAGAAAGATCTTAGCCCGCACGATGATGGGATGGTCCACCTGGACACCGGAGACAATGCATTAGTTATGAAGACGAAGATGTTGAGAACGGTCCAACAAGTGATGCTTGAGAGATAATTTCATGGTCCGCGCTTAAGCTCATGTTTTCATGGGGTTTATCCATTTTTGGACCGTGATGATAATTGGTCCCTTAAACGGGAAGTTTGGTTGTACATGTGCTGGAGTATAATTGTTCAAAAAATGTACTCGCTTATGGTTGTTCGATGTTGCTACTGTGTCCTAGGTGCTTAGGCTAGCTTTGTGCATCCTTAACTTCTAACTAGTTCTGTCTTTTTCTTCTCACTTGAACCATGTTTTGCTCCTTTATCACCAATGAAAATGTAATTCGGACATGGGTCGTTTGGAAATAAAAGGACAAGGTCATGCAGTTTCAAATTCGTCCATTAGTCATCATCTGCACTATCATTATTTGTTTTCCACAAGCTGTATTGTATTTTTGACATGTTGTTCAGTTGGCGAGGCAATTGTGTATAGCACTATGCAACCAGAATATCATCTCTTAGATGATAAATTGTCTACACTTCTAACTTTGGAGTTCAGAAGAAGAAAATTGTAGGTTTTTAGTAGCTATGCAAGCACATGAAAGACATCCATGGAAATTTGTGCAAGTTTTTACCAGTTGAGTGAGGATAATACTTGGAGCAGTAGGAGGTAACGGGAAATTGGTGTTTGCTGCCTATAAAAAATTGGCAGGTATCATCAATTCATCAGTGTGAAATGTAGCTAGACCACAATGGTGATATAATTGTAAAGGCGAATAGCATAAGTGGGTGAACGGCAACCTGCCGCCTTTATCTCTCTCACTGGAGCGGGAAATTACCGCCATGTACGCGCGTACACCATTTGCGGGAAGGACACACACATTAGTGCAGTGGAGATGATATGGTCTTATTTGATAGACTTTCCTTGTATGGATCACCCCCATTGTGGAGATTAGCCCATGTAATTGGCAATCACTAATTATGATACAATCACCTTTTTTGCGTATACCTATTCCAGATCCCTGGAAAGAAAGTAATTTTTTTTGGAAAAGGTCTATATATGGGGATCCCTTTTCCTAATAGTAGTAGTGAGACTATTCCAACGAGTCCAAGTTAAAGTGGCAAAAATGTTTTGTCCAGATTGCGGCTCTAATTTACTCTTGGCGGCATTTTAGTAAAAAAAAGTTGAATTCTCTCCAAAAAATAATTTTTTTGTTCTACCTAATAACCTAGAGCTATTTTATTCGTTTTGCATTCATCGTGCTAAAGGAAATCATCATTCATCAAAGTTGTATAATGGTGATTCCGTTGCTATGTTTCACGTATGCTCGACGTCCTTGTCTTTGGGTTGATAAATATATGTTATGTACTTCCAACAATGCAAAGTTCAGAAAAAAGGAAAAAGAAAGTCGTAAGGTAATAGATTACCACTTGTGTTGCTTAATTATACAAGCATTGATTAGCAATACAATTTTTTGACATGTTGGAATGACAAGAACACACAAGTATAGCAAAACTGTCTTAAGGTGAGATACTGAGGTTTAAGTGTGGCTTAATCATAAGAGCGACTTGTTCCCTTTGTTTCATGTACATGTATTTCATTTATTAATAGTTTGATGCACAAATGCCAAACCTTTAAATTTAAATTCGTTGTATGTTAAGAGAATCTAAGCAGGAACAACTGTAATGATTTGTGTTGCTTGAAATTGTGAATTTTTTCAGGGGGGCATCTTTAACAAAGTATCACTGGTATGCCCCATCATTTAAAGTGCAGTTTCATGAAGAAGAAAAATGCAATTGAATCTACTAAAATTTCAACTGCACACAATAATTATGGTGCAATTGCAATAAAAATAAAACAAAAACAAATGCAAAAAAGAGTGCAAGTGCAATTACAGCAAGGACAAGGTGCAATTGCACAAAAAGAGAAAGGTAATTGGAGCAAATACAGAACTAGCAAAGTAACAAGGAAATGGTGGCTGGATATTTTGGAAAGGGACTGCAACTTACAAAAGTAATTGAAATCACCGAAGGTGACTAAAACCCAATTGCGGACACAAAAAAGATTTAAAAAATAAAATGGTGCCTACGTTTTTGTACTACTTTTAAATTAATGAGAACCTAGTTAATACAAGCCCGTGTTGCTTTAAATTCATCAATGAACCATCATCTACAATATATCAAATAAGTGTTAATTTTTTGTACTCCATCATTGCATTTGTACGATTGTTATTCAGTTGGGTGAAGGCACTAATTTTGCATTTATGCAAACTGTCCCTCATGCACCAGCTTATAAATAATCGGCACTTCGAGTGCTATAGAGACCATAAGAAGAAGAAGGTATTCTATGTTGCCAGCTATGCTAGTGCAAGCATGGGGAAGATACCGATGGAAATTAATGCAAGGTTTGACATGTTGACACACAAGAATGCATAGGAGTAGGAGGTAGCAAGAAACTTAATTTGTGCACAACATGAAAGAAGTGTCTCAACAATGATAGGCTTTGGGCTGCAATTAATGCAGGAGTCGCTAGATGATGAACTGTGAACTGCACGTCTACAGTTATTTGATCGCTAATTTGATTATGTTTGAGCATGCCCTAGGATCTCATCTGGTATTGTTATTAAGCTTGAGGTTTGAGGACATTTTGATGATGAGCTTTAGCAGTGGGTTTCCTGGTAGCGCTTGAACTTGCTTTCCCTTCATACTTGTCTCCTGTAATCTCAATACTATGTTTCTTTGTTATGCTTTTATTGGAGAAGTGGTTAGCCTAGTTAAAAAGAAAATTGTTATTAAGCTGGAGGTGCGACCCCGAAGGGCGTCCTCCTGGTGAGTCACCTATTTTGATTAGTACTATGAGGTCGTTTGACCACATCCCAAACTTAGGTGCAACAGCAGCAAATAGTAGACAAAAACAAATCTTGAAAAAAAGGTGAAGTGTAATTACGACGAGGACAAGTTTCAATTCCTCAAAAAGAAAAATGTATTAGCAACAAATGCAAGACTAGTGACTCGAAGTTCAGAAAAGTTAATGAAACTTAAGAAAAGTAACTCAAATCAGAAAGTCGCAAAAACTTGAAAAAAAAAGACAATTGGACAAGTAAAAAAGACTGAAACTTCAAATGTTAAAAATATGGAGAGTCTAGTTAATACAACTCTTCTGCTTTCATCTGTAATAAAAGAAGAAGAGACTATGTTGCTTTAAATTCATCCATAGGCCATCATCTAGCGGGCAACGTTGATTTGTACAACAGTTATTCAGTTCGTGAAGGCACTTGTGTTGCACTTATGCACCCTCTCCCTCACTCCTTGATACGTCTTCAACGTATCTATAATTTTTTATTGTTTCATGCTATTATATTATCTGTTTTGGATGTTTAATGGGCTTTAATATACTCTTTTATATTATTTTTGGGACTAACCTATTAACTGAAGGCCCAGAGCAAATTGTTTTTTTTTCCTATTTCAGTGTTTCACAGAAAAGGAATATCAAACGGAATCCAAACGGAACGAAACCTTCGCGAGGATCTTTCTTGGAACAAACGCAATCCAGGAGACTTGGAGTGGAAGTCAGAGACGCAACGAGGCGTCCACGAGGTAGGAGGGCGCGCCTAGGGGGGTAGGCGTGCCCCCACCCTCGTGGGCCCCTCGTAGCTCCACCGACGAATTTCTTTCGCCTATATATACTCTTATACCCTCAAAACATCCAGGAGAGCCACGAAACCACTTTTCCACCGCCGCAACCTTCTGTACCCGTGAGATCCCATCTTGGGGCCTTTTCCGGCGATCCGTCGAAGGGGGGTTCAATCACGGAGGGCTTCTACATCAACACCATTGCCTCTCCGATGATGTGTGAGTAGTTTACTGATACGTCTCCGTCGTATCTATAATTTTTGATTGTTCCATGCCAATATTATTCAACTTTCATATACTTTGGCAACTTTTTATATTATTTTTGGGACTAACATATTGATCCAGTGCCCAGTGCCAGTTCCTATTTGTTGCATGTTTTATGTTTCGCAGAAACCCCATATCAAACGGAATCCAAACGGGATAGAAACGGATGGAGAATATTTTTGGAATATTTGGAGAATATGGGAAGAAGAATCAACGCGAGACGGTGCCCGAGGTGGCCACGAGGCAGGGGGGCGCGCCCCTGACCCTTGTGGGTCACCCGTAAGGTGGTTGTGCTCTTCTTCAGCTGCAAGAAAGCTAATTTTCAGAAAAAAAAATCTCGGCGAAGGTTTCAATCCAATCGGAGTTACGGATCTCCGTATATATACGAAACGGTGAAAGGGCAGAATACAAGAGCGCAGAAACAGAGAGAGAGACAGAGAGAAAGATCCAATCTCGGAGGGGCTCTCGCCCCTCCCATGCCATGGAGGCCAAGGACCATAGGGGAAATCCTTCTCCCATCTAGGGAGGAGGTCAAGGAAGAAGAAGAAGAAGGGGGACCCTCTCCCCATCTCTTCCAGTGGCGCCGAAACGCTGCCGTGCTATCATCATCATCACCGCGATCTTCACCAACACCTCCGTCATCTTCACCAACATCTCCATCACCTTCCCCCCTCTATCTACAGCGGTCCACTCTCCCGCAACCCGCTATACCCTCTACTTGAACATGGTGCCTTATGCTTCATATTATTATCGAATGATGTGTTGCCATCCTATGATGTTTGAGTAGATTTTCGTTGTCCTATCGGTGGTTGATGAATTGCTATGATTGATTTAATTTGCTTGTGGTTATGTTGCTGTCCTTTGGTACCCATCATACGAGTGCGTGCATGGATCACACCATAGGGCTAGTTGTATGTTGATAGGACTATGTATTGAAGGGCAAGAGTGACAGAAGCTTCAACCTAGCATAGAAATTGATGCATATGGGATTGAAGGGGGGCCAATATATCTTAATGCTATGGTTGGGTTTTACCTTAATGAACGTTAGTAGTTGCGGATGCTTGATAATAGTTCCAATCATAAGTGCATAGAATTCCAAGTCAGGGATGACATGCTAGCAGTGGCCTCTCCCACATAAAACTTGCTATCGGTATAGTAACGTAGTCAATTGCTTAGGGACAATTTCGCAACTCCTACCACCACTTTTCCACACTCACTATACTAACTTTATTGTGTCTTTATCTAAACAGCCCCTAGTTTTTATTTACGTGCTCTTTATATTCTTGCAGACCTATCCCACAACACCTACAAAGTACTTCTAGTTTCATATTTGTTCCAGGTAAAGCGAGCGTCAAGCGTGCGTAGATTTGTATCGGTGGTCGATAGAACTTGAGGGAATATTTGTTCTACCTTTTGCTCCTCATTGGGTTTGACACTCTTACTTATCGAAAGAGGATACAATTGATCCCCTATACTTGTGGGTTATCAAGACCTTTTTCTGGCGCCGTTGCCGGGGAGTCATAGTGTGGGGTGAATATTCTCGTGTGTGCTTGTTTGCTTTATCACTAAGTAATTTTTATTTTCTGCTCTTACTTGTTCTCTATCTTTAGTTATGGATATGGAACACGAAATACCAAAACAATTAGGTGTACTTGCTGCTCATGGAGATGGGGATCCTCCTAAAACCCTCAATGCTCATCATGTGACAAATACTATGTACTACTTTGATAATCATGAGAAAGCCCTGTTCAACTTTGTAATGGGAGACACGTTGGGTCAATGTGCATACTTTAGGGATTATTGCTTGACTCAAAAAGGGGAACTATTATGGGATCAAATTTATATGTTGAAGTGGTATGCCAGGCAACTATGCTTGAGATATGATTATACTTGTTGCTCTAGGATGAAGGATCCACACCTTCCCTTTTCATGCAAATTTAATGATAATTAAACCTTGGCTTCTTATGCTAGAGGTATATATGATTACTATGATGTGGAACAGATAGAACAATTTGTTGCCTTTAAGGGTGCATATGAAATTGAATCTTTGTTTAAAGAATTTGAAGATTTTGATGATTCAGTTTATAGACCTGAAAATTTAGCTATCCTTAAATATTGCTATGAGAATTATGAATACAATGCTGATATTGGTGCATTTATTGAGAAAGTCTCCGCTGTCAAAGAAGAGACTAATATTTTGCGGGAGTCTATGGAAGAAGAAATTGATGAAAATGTGAGCTCATTGGATGAAAAAGATGAGGAGGAGAGCGAAGAACAAAAGGAGGAAGAGCGGATTAGCTACCCGTGCCCACCTTCTAATGAGAGTAACTCTTCAACTCATTCATTATTTAATTTCCCTTCGTGCTTACCGAAGGATGATTGCTATGATGCCTGTTATGATCCCGTTGATTCTCTTGAAATATCCCTTTTTGATGATGCTTGCTACGCTTGTGGCCAAGATGCCAATATGAATTATTCTTATGGAGATGAACTTGCTATAGTTCCTTATGTTAAACATGAAATTATTGCTATTGCACCCACGCATGATAGTCCTATTATCTTTTTGAATTCTCCCGACTACACTATATCGGAGAAGTTTGCCTTTATTAAGGATTATATTGATGGGTTGCCTTTTACCATTACACATGATGATTTTGATAGATATAATATGCATGTGCTTGCTGCTCCTAATTGCAATTATTATGAGAGAGGAACTATATCTCCACCTCTCTATGTTTCCAACATGATAAAATTGCAAGAAACTGTTTATACTATGCATTGGCCTTTACTATCACTACAAAAAATACACTTCCGTGATGATACGTGTTTGTCACAGTAGGTCGCTTTTTTTGTCATGCATGTACATCCATGACAAATTTATGATGAATCAAGATAGTCATACTGTCTTTGTCGTAGAAGTGTTCCATGACATTACCAAAATTATCATCATGGAAGTGTCCACTTCCATGACGATAAATCGCGTCACGAAGTGCTTTTCGTCAAGGGTGACCGACACGCGGAATCCACCGTAACGGACGCTGTTAAGCTATCGGGTCGGGTTTTGGATCCGATAACCCGTTAACAGCCCGACCAATGGGAAATTTCCGTGTAAAATTCTTATTGGCGAGACGAAACACGTGTCACTCGTCAATGGGTCGAGATAAGGCGCCTATGATACGTCGACCGTGGCACGGCCCAACAGAGCCCATTCCTGTGTAAAGGCCGGCCCGTTTGACTTGGTCAAAAGCTGGCGGGCCGGCCCATGGAAAGCCTGCTAACGACCTCTTCGAATATAGCCCATTTACAGCCCGCTAACCCAAGGCCCGTTACACCCTATCCGAATTAGGCCCAATAGCGTCATCTAGGCCATCCAATATTATTCCAGCCTGTTTTCACTTCTGGTCCATGTATGGCCCATGACGTCTTTCGGCCCATATGAGGCCCTATGTAACTCTTGGCCTATTAACGGCCCATGGTGAAACTGGCCCGTAATGAACAGTGTATTACTTTACACCCATTAACAGCCTGTGGTGAAACTGGCCGTGATGAACAGTGTATCACTTTATACCCATTAACGACCCGTTATTCCGTAGGGCCGTTTCCAGCCCATGTTATCTTTCAGCCTTCTCAGAGCCCATTTATTCTTGGGCTCATTTCCAGCATTCGTTTACTTACGACCCGTTACTGTCATTTTCTGCTTGGGGGCCAAATTCAGCCCATGGTTACAGTCGGCCCATTTGTGGTTCGTTAATACGTTGGGCCGTTTTCATAGCGTCATCAAATACGGCCTATTAACGATGGCCCGTTATGGTCGGCCCATGAACGGGCGATTCCAACTCTAGCCCGTTTACAGCCAGAATGCGGTCTGTTTGGCCCATGTTTGGACAATCGATCATACGACCCGTATAAGGCCCATTGATGATACGACCCGTAGAAGGCCCATTGTTTCTACGGCCCGTAGAAGGCTCACTGCTTCTACGGTCCGTAGAAGGCCCACTGTTTATACGGCCCGTAGAAGGCCCACAGTTTCTACGGCCCGTAGGAGGCCCAGTGTCACTACAGTAAATATTAGCCCATGGTTATTGTGGCCTAGTTTTAAAAAATAGGTTATCGCAACCACTAGCAAACCGCAGAAAAAGAACTGCACTGACTACAAGCAAACAAATAAACAAGACAACAAGGAAATAAATAAGCAAGCAACTTACACTAGGCTATCACGGCTATTACATATTACATCCACTGGGCATCAAAGTTCGCCACCAAGTGCAAATATAGGAACATAGCAACATATAAACGCCGCAGCAAAACAAGTCCGAACGGAAACCACTTGTAAGAGCTCAAGAAACAATATCACAGGTACCCATAATGCTGGCAAGATGCTTAGCAAGCTTATTAACTTTCTCTTGTTTGGCGCTTAAGTCCTCCGGCGCTTCTTTGTTGCACAGAAAGTATGCATCTGAATTCTGCAGGACTTCCTCGGTCCTTGACTTCTGTCGCATAACATCTGATCGATGTCTTTCAACTTGAAGTTGAGACTCAAGAAGCCGAACTGATTCAGGCAACGAGTTCAAAGAGCTGGTGCCAGCAGTGGTAGCCAATAACTCGAACACTACATCAAGACAGGACTTTGGGGTTGTCTCAGTGTCTTCAATATAGTTTTTATCAGCTTTCTTGGAGACCAACAGGGATGTCTCACTATTTTGAACCTTATCTGCATTACTTCCTTTACCATTGCATAACAGGGTACTCTTCTCTAATATTTTATCCGCGTTCTAAAAGAGAAACAAACAAACACATCTCAGGTTTACAATGTAGTATATGAAACTCATTTTGGTAAACCAGTTCAGTAGTAAGGTGGACAGGATAACATCATGAAACAAACATATATCTATGTAGTATGGTCACTGTATGGTCTATATCATTCCAGTTTATGTTGCCAAACCAAGATAGATACAGTTCGAATCATATCTATTTAAGACAAAGCAGCATAGACAGAATATAAGTGGGGGAAACTACATAGCAATAACAACACTTGTAATGTGCATGGCATGAGAACATAACTGTTTATTCAATTGAAACTGAAATCAACATAGAGCATGTTACAATAGCAAACAGCCAAACACGTTGAAGAAACAGGTTTAATACATACCTGTTGCGCCATTGGAGTTTCAATTGCATCCTTCAAATTTGAAATTAGTTGTTATCAGTAAATATAGTGATGCAAGAGCAAAGTAGTATGAACCATAGCTACGGAACCTGACCTGAGAACAATTCTTCTTCTGCTTTAAGCATTGACTTCGGGTTCGGAGTGGTGGTCCTCGTGATTTGGGCACTGCAGTTGCCTTACTAACTGCTCGTGTTTGGGTGCTCTGTGGTGGAGACGGTGCTGTGTCAACGGGAATTGGGTGTCTATCTGCTGGGGTTGGGGTTAGAAGGGGTGTAGCTGGTTCTCTGTCCAACTGGGTAGGGTTACAATCTTCATGAGTGTGGGTTATGTGTGGTGGGGATGGTTCTTGGGCAAGTACAACAATGGTTCTATCTGCATTGACAGGTAGCACGATCTTTTCTGAAGACCGTGTTTTTACTCCCACAGATACTGCCATCACTCCCTCCAATTGAAATGGCTGATAAACAAGAAAAGTAATTGAATGTACAGACATTGTAAGATAGACAGGTGCAATGGATAGTAGGGAAGAAAACAGGGCATGGAATAATTCACATTTATGTTGTCTAAGCAAACAGAATAGCAGGACATAATTTCACATATATGATGGCTAATTAAACAGGATACTCGGGACTACCGAAAGAAGCTGCAATTTAGACACCAGTAAGTACTATATAGTAGCATATTCCACATCTCCTAGTGATTCAAGCGCTAGTTTCATCAATACCATTTAGCATGTGCTTGCTAATTATCAGTTTGATTGACCTCTGTTTCTTGTAAAGTGGTTGTGGCAGGAACAAAGGAATGATTTCATGGATACTACGTTTGCGAGTCCATCCGCCACCGACACTGTGAGAGGCTACTCCGACAAACAATTTGAAGTGCGTAAATAAAATATTCACAATTTTATTTTATTACCATCATTTGTGTTGAGTTTCATTCATTCATATATATATATATATATATATATATATATATATATATATATATATATATATATATATATATATATATATATATTACCTTTCTTAAAATTAGATGTTTGAGTGGGATGAACTCCTAGCACCAGATCGCATCGAGCAATTCAAGAGGAATTGGCGGCATTCTCTTGACTATGTGATCGCTGAAGGCGGGGAATACTATGTGGACCATAGCGTCCGTATTGTAAAGATAATTATTGTATATATGTAGCCGGTAGTGTCGGATAGATATCGAGAACTTGTTGACCAATCTCTGGAGAAGGAGAGGTGGTCGATATCACTCTCTGTGCATATGTTCATGGCGATCTTCTGTTTGTAATTACTAGCTAGCTAGCATGTCTAGTTAGTCCTCTCTATCACGTATGTATGATGCGTGGCGTCGACCAAGCCGGACAAAAGAAAGGACACTTTTCTCTATTAATTAGCTAGCTATAGCACAATATATGAAAACACCTAAATTAACCCCCAAAACCCCAACCCCCCTCTCTTAAAAAAAAACAAAACGAGCCAAAGAAATCTTGTGGCGTGGATGACTATTGAGTGGGTTGGTGCCTTGCACGGGACCAAAAACTCTCTATGCAGGCTCGGCAGACGAATGCGGAGGCCCATCATCGATTACAGATAGAGCAGGACTAGGGTGAGGTATTAGTACCGACCCTTTGTCCGGTTCATGAACAGGACTAAAACCTATATGAACAGGACTATAGGCCCTTTTCTACTAGTGTCAAATACCTTAATGGGTAATTTGTCTATATACTCGAACTTCGTGGGAATAGGAGGAATTGGGAAGTTTACTATATCCATGCCCTTAGTATATCATGAATGAAAGTGAAGATCTCGAGGCAGCGTGTAAAAATTTGCTGTTCATTCTTTTCTGGAAGCAATTCTAAAAGTAGTCTTGGCCATGATATCGGAAATGTACTGGGCCCCAACTCCTGGCAATATAAAGGAATATACTGTTTTGGGTTTTGAACACCAGTACTCAATCAATATTCAATTATGTGACGCAAAATGACAGTATTAAGTTAATATTTGTAAACAAGAATCTAGTGGCACTAATTTATAGCATTTGTAAACAATAATCTATATTGCAGGAATATTAAGTTAATAGTTGAGATCACAGAAATTTTGTTAGCATAAACCCCAACTATTGATGCGCAAAAAAAACCCCAGCTATTTTGTTTTCAAGAACACAGCAGAAAGTGCATGTCTTGTCATTAAGGGAGGAAGAAGAATGGTGAAGTTACACAATGTACTGGTCCAGCCTCAAGACGGCAGACCAGCAGACACACGCCCTCTTCCATAAAGCTCAACAGCTCTAGTGCACGACCTCAGCTAGCAAGGTGGATTGTTGCTCGAAGACCCTTCTGTTTATTTCAGGCCAGATGAACTGGAGACAAGCCGTGATCACCAAGTTTAACATTTTCGCATGCTTCCCTGGCATCGCCGCGGTCACCGTGTCCAGCATACATGGAGCTGGACTTGGGTCGATGGCGTGAATTGGCGTAGCCGGCAGCAGCAGCGAGGACCACACCTCTCTCTAGAAAGGACATCCGAGCAGCATATATGGCCATATATGGCCATGGTCCTCAGTAGTTGATCACGCAAGGATGTTGCAATTGCCGTCGAGCCAGGTAATCCGGTGCACAACCTTCCTCCTTACAAGCCGTAGCGCACATGAACCCCAAATTTCTGCCACGCATGGCGCATTTTCCTTCAGAAAATACTAGTGACCTATAAACGCTGTTATATTTCTTTCAAAAATGCTACTACATTTACAGGCAACTCCCATGCAAGGTAACTCACGGCTACCCCTGACCAATCCCTTCGCCCGCCTGATTTAAAAGTGGGCCCTGCTGCTATGGTTTCCAGGTAACTACTGCAAGTCAGTCTGTAACTTTCCGTGGGATCTGCCTATAGTTGTATTTCTTTATGTAGGGAATACTTTCCATGTTATACAAGCTGAGGAAAAGAGTCAGAATGTTCCTCCAACGATAATCCTACACCTACGTAAACAAGCTACAAAAGGGCTACGTAAGTTTCCAATCTAAACCTATCAGGCCTTATTTTAAGGGGTTGGCCCTTGCCCCCGCACAATTCACTAATAATGCTCCACATCAACCATTATGTAAAATGTTCACGTAACTTTATGTGGATCTAGCAAAGCCTGTTCCTCCAGTCTCACCATTCGCAGTGTCCCACAAGGTACAGCCAATCGCCTGGACCGAAAAAATGTCGCGAATCTGGGTCATTCCTCAATGCCGAGCGTGAGCGTGAGTGAAATGTAACGAGACCGAGAACCAATATACATGTACGCATCTGAGCTTTCCACATCATTGGCTTCATTTGCTAGCAAATTGTAGTCGTGTTTTGAGCAAGATTTGTAGAGCGTCTGCGTCTGTGTTTGAGAAAAAACCCATTTGAGATCGTTTCTCAATAGAAGCAAGTTGCTGAAAGCAAACTGTGCTACATGCCACTGCCACAAATCTTGGTCGACATGCCAATATGACATGTCCGCAGCCTGTGCGCGTCACGATTTTGACCGACACGCTAGCTCTTCTGTCGTGTGATGGCTGCACTGCATATAGCACCGTACAACGCGCTAACTCATTCAGTGCATCTAATTTACGTGCGTGTAGAACATGCGAATTTGGTGAGCATGGAACCCCTTGCTGGTGCACAGGCACGCAGGTGATGTTTTCTTCTTTTAGGAAAAAGGTAAGAGCATGCAGTGATCTGCTCAGATCAGCATAGCTTTGATGTTTAACCAACGCTTTGTTTTCTCCCGCTAATTAATTTTCGTCTGCTACTAGTGGAGCAACGCAGGTATACCTAGGGCAAGCAGTCGAGTTGGCGAGTTGGACTGGCTCAGCTCAACTCATATTAAAATTTGAAGCGAGCTCAAATTGAGTGAAACTCATGATCGAGTTGTAGAAATGGCTCAAGGCTTGGCTTGTGCGATCTCGGTCGATTCGAGCTAGTTTGAGCTAAATGTAATGATAAAAATTATAAATCTATTGCAATTATTCCAACTAGATAAGACACAACATGACATAAGAAAGCACTAAAAATAGTATTTCAATTAAGGCCATGATAATATAAATTTCTTCAAAGTAGTTTGAATTATTCTCTCACAACCAAAAGTCTAGTATCAACATAAGATAATGATTCATGACAGACATATCTGAGTAATTTGGAAACAAATTATTGGCCAAAGATCATAAAAAGTTGCAACATAATGTAGGTCAGGGATGATCTTGGAGTTGTCATAGAACTTGAACTAAATATCTCCATCACTATACCAAAGAAGCACAATCGACCAACATATTAGAATTAATTAGTTTCAAAGATAATATAAACAATGCAACAATTTGAATGAATTTTGTCATATTATATTTGTTTTTTACTAGTCTGTAGAAACCGAAGGCGCATATGCTGGGAACTTTTGCCAAAGAAAAGCGGGATATTTAACACACAGTCGACTGGGTGCCATAATTGAGCCAAAATCTTCTACTTTTAATTAAGCTTCCATGTTTGCTGGTAAATAAATTGGAGAAAAATCATGGGCATCATATATGATAACAAATTATTTTATTTCCATTTAATATATGACATGATCATTTAACATAATGATATTATGTTGATTATCGAGCTAAAATCAATGGCAATATTGGCTCAAGATGGTAATATCTAATCGATTCATTAAGTGTTAAGCTCGCCGTTTCTTTTCGAAGTCGTTAAAAGTAATGCAACGAAATCGATCTCGGCGGTGGCGGCTCGAGCTTTTCTTGCAGCCCAGGTATACCCTTAAATTCTTCTACGTCAGTGAGGTGACAGATATGTTTTCTTTTTCTTAGCCAGCAGAAAATATCTGATTTTTGAAATTAATTACCGCCAGAAAATATCTGAATTTTGTCTATATATACTTGGCCAGCAGGCTGGACCGATAGTATCCTTGCTCGAAATCCAGACAATAGACCTGAACCACTCGCTAGCTATACCGGCAAGTCAGCAAAGCTCGTCCACTAATGGCGGTCAAGCTCACGCTCCAGGCAGCACTGCTCTCCCAGGTGGCCAAGCTGGGCTCCCTCCTCGTCCTCCTCCTTCTCGCGCTGCTGCCCGCCTTCCTCAGGGTCGCCTACGGCTACCTCCTCTTCAACGGCATCGTCCTCGCGCTCGGCATCCTGGCTTTCGTCAGCAGCAGGCTTCCACCGCCGACGAGTCCTCGAATACCAGTCAGGCTGTCGCACCTGTCGGCGTCGCGGCCTCGCCGTTCCAGAGGGCTGGATCAGTCCGTCCCGACGACCGGACGGCTGTTGCTGATTATGATCGTGTGGTGGTTCCTGCCTTGGCGAGCAATATAATCGAGCTGAAGACCAAGACCAGGGAGGTGGTGCTGAAGGTGCTGAAGAAGTGCCCGTCGACGGCGAGCATCTTCTTCCTCAGCGCGCTGAATGGCAGACAGGCCGGCGGAGAGGAAAAGGGACGGCAAGAGGAGCAGGATGATTTTGAGGTCGACTTGGACGGCGACGTGACGATGAGTCGGCAGGAGAGGTTCATCGGCAACTTCCGCAAGGAGCTCAGGATGCAGAGACAGTAGCCCCCTGGAAGCTAGCTAGCGTAGATATTTTGGCTTAGCTTTTCTTCTCTCTCTCTCTTAATTTTTGTGTCATGATATATAGGAGTGTGTTTAGTGTGACACGTCCGTGACCACTTGTGTAACCTCTGCTCATAGGCTTAGGATATTTTCGGTGTGTTCGGTTTTCAAAATTGACATTATCTGTGCTGTCTTTTTTTTGCGGGGTACTAGTCTCTCAATTATGTCCGGCAATCTCAGAAGAAAGTGAATGCCGGTGGCTATATATGATGTAGCCTGTGTTTGTGCAGACGTTGCTTCTTCACACTCTAGAAGACCCCGATGACCTACATGATGCGTCAGCCGAGGTGCACCAGGCAGGCCGGCCAAGGAGTAGGACGAAGTGTGGCCGAGAAAGATGCCGATGTTAATCTAATCCACAAGTAAACACTAAACATAGCATTCGCAATATGTAACTCATACCGATACCTAAACATTTGAGCATGTATATAACATAGAACCGAAACATCTATTTATAGTGTATTACGGCTAGCACATGAATGAGCAAGAAGGGATGAACAAATCATACCCTCAAATAAGCCGTGCTAAGGCACTTGCGAATATGGCAACTTGGCCTCTTCCGCAGCCTTCTTCTTGGGCGTTGTCTTTAGCCATGGTGTCGTAGTCGGGGAAGTAGTGAAGCAGAGGACAGGGATGGGGACGGATTAGGAGCAGTCGCGCCGATGCTCCCCAAAACCTGTCGTCTTTCTCCCAGTGTAGGATCTCGGGCGGGGTTCGGAGGCCTGCTCTCTGTCGGCCGTGCCTCGGCCGACATGATGGGATCATCAGGGCAACACGGTAAAAGGAACAATAGATGAAGGCTAGGGTTGCTTGAGGAAGTCAGTGTGTTAGCTGCACGGCCAGCGCCTCAATATATAGGCCGCTAGGCAAGAGTCATGAGTCGATACACCCGGGAAGGAGTCGTCACACCCGGAAGGAGTCGTCACACCCGGAAGGAGTCGATGTATCCGGGAAGACCATGGTCCAACGTCTCGGACATTGACACATATGTTAGACTCAATTAATTAACCATTCCTGAGCGACAAAAATTAGCAGAAGCATATGTTTAAGCTCGACGACTCATTCACAAAACACGGCATGTGCAGTCAAAGCAAGGCGGCGGAGAAAAGGAGGCGCGTGTACCACTCCTCTTCTCAAGCTCTCAATGGCATCTCGATAGAGCAGCCCTTATAAAGGGGTCTCAACTCTCCTCAACTTGTAAGGTGGTACTAAACTTCATCGCTTGCCATACATCTACATTGGCCTTAGAGATTAACATGCACCATTGGTCATATGGGCCCAAAGTCCATCTATGATTCAATAAATAGCAGTTTACTCCGTGGCGATAGAGTTACAGTCTAGAGGCAAGAGATTCTCAATACATGGGGCCCTCTTTCAAGCCACACAGCGTGACTCTTTGGAGTGACTAGAGGCAAGAGATTCTCAATACATAGGGGCCCTCTATCAAGCTACACAATCATGATTCTTTCGGAGTGACTATACCTTGTCAGACAATCCACACCTATTCTGAAACTGAAGCTAACATAGATGTGCAGAGAATAGAGCCACATGCAAAGCGTACAACAGAAAGATCTTAGCCCATACGATGATGGGATGGTCCACCTGGACACGGAGACAATGCATTAGTTATGAAGGCGAAGATGTTGAGAACGGTCCAACAAGTGATGCTTGAGAGATAATTTCATGGTCCGCTTAGCTCATAGTCTCCCTCCACTGGCCCCTCGCACCATCTTCTAGCCCCCACGGATTTTGCCACATGTACAATCTAGCAGACTCCATGGTTGAACTTAAGCATAATGCACAAACCTCAAAACAATGGTTCTCTTTTGTTCTAGAATCTTCCATTATCATAACTGCCCAAACTTTTTTTATAGTTGAATTGCCATTATTTGTTTTTACTTTATGCTTTACGACAATTCCATGAATCATAAAATAGATTAAGGGCTTCTTTGATTCAAAGGATTCTCAAAGGAATTTTGGAGGATTCTAATCATTAGAATTTTCCTATCTTGGTTGTTTGATTAAGTAGGATTGTAAACCATAGGAATTTTCCATATGATTCATTTGCACTAGATTTCATGGAAACATCCCATCCCTCAAACCTCTTTGAAAGAATTCTGCGTTTTTCTATGCACAATCAAACACTCTTACAATCCTGTAGGATTCAAGGCGACATTCCACTATAATCCCATGTTTTCCTATTCCGTTTTTAGCTTTTTATAAAAACTAATTTATTTTGAATGAGATGAACTATAAGAATTAAGCGAAGGGCTACATCAGGCATATATGACTCAGAGCTTACATGCTATAATGTGGTATTTATTCATAATTTGGTTGCAAAATCTGATGCGTGCAATGCCGTGACCTTACTAGTACTTGAGTTTGTGCAAAACACGTAAATTAGAATACCAATGGGGCTACGGTGTCTCTTTACAGTTCATGAAGCCCGTGGCACATGTGGGCGTTGTCGCGACCTCCTTGCGTGGATTGATCACGATGATGTGCTGGTTCGAAGAATGTACTCGTCCTCCCAGCCATCTTGGCGGTACATGGATGAAGCGAAGATGTGCACATGCCATACCTCATTCCTCGCCCTTTGGAGTACCGGGAAAATTTTGTACCAAGATCCACCCATGTGATAATTTGGCGTGTAAAGTCGTTCACTTCATTGATGGTCAATTAATACGGGCAGCAAATTGAGTGGACATGAGGGAAAGAACATTATTACTCCCTGGCATGCAGTAGTTAAATCGTGGGTTGCTAGTAGTACTTCCATTGGTCTCCTTCGTATTTTGTGCCAATTTTGCATAACATAATATTTACGCATTTGAGCAGTGTAGTACTTGAAATTTATGTTCCGCTAAACTCATGGGAGCCGTTTGGCCTCAAACCAAAACCATCAATTAATCTTTACCTTGTTCCCATCACATTGAAAGCCTGCTCACACCTACTAGTAGTACATACCAAACCTGAACGGTTCCCACTATGCAGGTATCATACTAGTGCTAGTACTTAGGTTATAAAAGGGAACTACCTAACGAAATCACTCTACCTTTCCTCATCATAAGTCCTTCTTCTTGTCCTCGTTGCCATGGCGGTGGCGGAGCTCTGGTCGAGAACTACTCGTAACAAGGGAGAGCAACCAAGGCTGCGGAAAAAAAGGGCTCGCCGCCCGCGAGACCTCGAAAGATCTCTCCGCAGGCGGCGATGGCTCCGGGGAGCTCCTTAGCAGAGGCGAACATGCCGGCCGGCGGAGCTGATCGTTATCCCACCGATAAGCGATCAGCTCAATGGCGAAGGAGTTCATCAAGGCTGATGAACTGGCCTCAAATCCAGTTGACCGCCGGCGGGTGGTGGCTGCTGAAGAGCATTGCCTGGAGAAAGAAAGGCGACCGGCGAAATCGGCGACCAGGAGGACAATGAAACTCTGCCAGATCGACCGTTGTTGAAGAGAAGAAGCGCGGCTGGAAGAGTGAGAATAGTAGATTATAGATGATGCAGGCCCTCGCCATGGAGCAGAAGGACAGTTGGCGAAGCTCCGCCGAGCACATGGCTCTGCGTCAAGAGTACGTAATATGGCGTGGAACAGATGATGAAGGCTCGCGTCGAGAAATGCGCGTCATGGACACAATGATGAAGATGGAGGAGACGCGTAAGGAGAGATGGAGGAAGTCGATGGGCGATGACGATTCGACTCATGAGCAATTAGGTCATTGGGGTGATAATCTTCCTTCTTCTTTTTGCTCATGTTTTCATCTTTTGTTTGGTGTTTGCCGCTTGCGTGTCATGTTCTCTGCGAGCATGAATAGAACAATGTTTTTTAGGAATGAATAGAACAATGCTAATAAGGAGATGACTAGCAAATTAGATCATTTTTTCGCCATATGGCCTTGGGCTGCGTGTTTTGTGCTCCTCCGTCACATTACTACTCTAGTGGAAAACTTGAGTATACCATGGGTTCTTTGCTCCTCGATCAATTAGGTGTGCATTTATCTGAGAAGGCAAATCACAAGCCCCGCCTTCCAGCAATAATGCGTCAAATCACAAAGGCCCTCGCCTCTCGTGAAACCGACCAAGCTAGACTGCCCGCCCTCTAGCCTTTAAAAATGTATACTTTTATTAGCTTGGTAGTATCGACGGTTAGCGCCATGGAGCAAAACTTGAAATTAAAAAAAGATGGTACATATAGAGGCGCTTCGTTGCCAAATTATGCACATAGTACTATTAAAAGGCTAGTCACAATAATGGTGTCGCACAACCCACCCTCAAATAAAACTAGAGGGTACTTGGATCGGTTTAGTCCATGACTAAAATTAGTGGGACTAAAACATGCTAGCCTCACCCATGCTTGGATCCAAATACTAAAAAGGCTAAATCAAGTTAATGAGCATTTATCCTCCAAACCCTCCAATCTAGAACTACTTTGTGTTAAAGGAGAGGAGTTAAATGTAGTGAGAGGACTAATCCACATTTTAGTAGAATACCCTGACTAAAAAATTATCTCAAGACTAGTTTTAGCCCTCTTTAGTCGGGGGTGCTTGGAACTTTAGCCTCTTAAAGAGACTATTTTTAGTCAGACTAAAATAAGTCCCTTGGATCAAGCACCCTCTAAGCATCTGGAATTCTTTGACAAAACTAAGCACCTGAAATTCTTTGACAACTAAAGCTGGCTGGCTATATGATGTTGGCCATATATATTGTATGCGTATATAATGTGAAGAAAGCAGTGGTAGTACTATACCAACTAAAGATGAAATGTAAGAAATACTAGTATATGCGTCTTGAAGAGTTAAAATAACGAGGAAAACATAACATAGTTATTTGGGGGCTCAGCACAACACACCCTCAAATTAAATTAAGCACACCTGAAATTAAACTTTGCAATTCGGTGAAGCTTGCATTAGAACCACCATGAGAACAGCGACAACGCCACCTTACTGGAGTCCTCGTCCCGTCCTCGACTTAGTCCTTGTCCTCTTCCTCTTGGCGATACTTCTTTGCTTGAACACACTTTACATTACTCTTCATCCAACCCTTGTAGATATTGAAGCAAGGTAGCCATCCATTGCAGCGTCTTGGATGTGGTCTATATCTAGTACATTTAAGCTGCCATGCATGACGATGAAAGCGTGTATGGAGGTTTCTCAGTTTTACCGTCTGAAGGATGAACCATGGCTCTGCTAGGGTCAGCATTGAAGGTGAAGAGGACACCAGCCGATTCTTACGGAGGTCGAAGGTGTTGCCTACTAGGACCTACCGGCATGAGACTTCTTTGTCGTTACCAAGTCTCTGATAACAATTTGACTAGGTTGCTCGAGGAAGTCCTTAAAATCCGGCACTCAGCGTCGGCATGGCATATGTAGACCAAGCATAAGTCATGCCGCATAAACCTGATCGGCAGGCTTCTTCCTCTCTTAGTCTTTAGATCCTTCTCTCGTCCCGGGACGTGGTGTACTCAACATCTAGCCCAACGACCCACATCATCTGAGTTTTCAAACATGCTTACGAAGCGAAAGGCATCCTTTCACCATCAGCGGAAAAGCGGGTGTAGATGGCGTCGAACTCATCGCGGTGATGGTTCTAACCTTGTACTCACCGCCGATCATGGAATTTGGGAGGTGGTTTGGATTAGTGGAACTGCGTAATGTGAATGGGCGGGGCGACTAAGTGAACCGCCGTAGTATTGAAGAGGCGTGCGGGGGCGAGTAAGGCGAACTGCCAGCGTCTTGAGCAGCGGTGTGTCTTCCATTCTCCCATGATCACGGGCTTCAAAGAGCCCTTGGATCTGAATCGAGCAGTTGCATCGTGATTCTAGACCTATGGGTGAATATCCTATCTGGAGGTTATTCGCAAATTTTAGCAACTTAGCATGCGACCGTTTGATCTCGGATCAAAGGCTGCCACAAATCATAGTCGCGCCACCACCGCCGTCGCGTTGCTTTCGCGCTGATGTCGCATTGGAGATTTAACACGTTGAGTTAGGCTATCGATGTTGGCATGTCATATAGTCATCACTTAGTCACTCATACTACAACAAGGTTGGCTATAAGTGTATTTTTTCTCTTCTCTATCTCTTTCTTACGTACTCAAGGAAGAAAGCAGTGCTAAGTAAGCCGTGTATTTATTGCATTGCCAAGGAGTGACCTCTTCCAATGAAATGGTGTTGCTAAGTTTGCTTCATTTAATTAGCTATAGACTCAAAATTGTCTTTTCACCTAGGTACACCCGCAGCACCGTTTCCTCCTTGGGTCGCAAACTAGTCTCTCTCTTCTTGATTAACTTACCACATCGGACTTTATGCCTATGTGGAAAGCTTAAGCACTGTAGCTGTAGGAGCAAGTAAAAGTAAGTACAATGATGCGCTTTACATGGCATTTTGCATATGTGGAGGAAAGAGGCAGGAAAAAGTGGAGGTGGGCTCTCATGCAAGGCCAGCCTCTACTACATGGTGGAGCATTGGGAGAGGCACTTTGTATGGAGGTGGTCAGAATGCAGGAGACTCAAGCCTTTAATGGCCTTGAGTTAAAATGATAATAGGCAAGTCAATCATGGGGCCTCGCATCCCATTAGTAACTTCATTGTCAAATCACACAGCCCTACGTTTGCAGCACTACTCTCGTCTTCTGGCGTCTCTGTCATCCCGACTAGGCAGAACTGCCCGCCGCCTACCGCGCTGGGAAAAGCCCCTCCCTCGACTTTTAAATAGTATACTGTATACTAATTTTGTATCCATGGATTAAGCCCACGCCATGGAGCAAAGCGTCTAGAAAAGCGGATGAAGGCGGTGGTCTTGCAATAGAAAGAGGGAGGCGAGGCGGTGGTTTTGGAATGGAGATGATGGAGAGGAGGGAGGTGGCTTTGCAATGGAGAGGAGGAGGAGGAGCATCTGACAGCGATTTAGGATGAACGAAGACGTATGGCGGATCAAAATCAAAATCAATTTACCCTTCAATTAAGCGACCATTATTAACTAGTCTCCCTTTTATTTTGGGTTAATTGACCATGATTTTCACATAAATATATGTTATCGTTGTATACAAGGCCACTATCAAAATTACAATTTGTAACTATACAAGGCCACTAACATTAATCGAGGCAAAATTGATGGCGTTTGCCTCGTGCTAACTTTCGAGGACATGCGGGAGTGAGAAGGTTAGCTTGCAGTCCCAACATTAATCAACCAATGAGGAGTAAGAGGTTGGCTTGTTGTGCTTGGAGAGAAAAACCACATTAATTAACACAACAATCAAGGTGACAAGCTAGCTTGCAACATTGACTTAAACATATAGCATTGGTTTTACCTTGGTACAATATGAGTTTATGGCCTTGTATACAAAAATGGAGGAGTATAATTTGAAAGTACATTCAGATCTGAACCAAAGCGATACAATTTTGGTGACATGCATTCAAATTCTGCTTATCAAATACAGTGCGATGGTCAAACTTTGACCCAAAATCATAAAACAACAAAAAATACTTCCAAGACCAGCGCGCTCTTCGCTCTTCTCCTCTTAAACCACAGCCGCTCCTCCTGTTCCAATCTAAATGCAGCGCGCTCCTCTCCTCTTCCATTTGAAACCACGCCTCCTCCTCTGTTCCCAGTCCAAAACCAGCGTCCCCTCTCCCGTTCTAATCAAAACCAGTGCTGGTCCTCTCCTCTTCCATTCAAAACCACACTTGGTGAGTGAAGGTCTTTAAATGAATCGATGGAGATTACAACGATATGTGAGGATCGCCAGATGGCAACCTAATGAAGCTAGCTAGGATGTTGGAGATACTGTCTTATTTTGACAACAAGGACCAACTAACGGCGACATCGACATCCATGGCCAAATATATGCTAGCAGGCGAAAAGCGGCGATACTCGGAGGGCGCCCGGGTATGGAAACTGCTCCTGCAGGCCATGGAGCAAACAGATTCATCGAATCCGATCGTGAGGAAGCGGTTGTGGGAGTATCAATCGGATGGAGCATCCACCGAGATTGAAGGATCGAGCATCTCTGAGGTGCCGTTTGTGAGGTGTCCTGCGAGGCGAGCGGTGGAGTCTTCGTCGAACAACTGCCAAGAGGAAAGAAGTTGGCCAGCAGCGCTTCCGCCATCGTCTCCTTGCGTTCACATCGTCTCACAGGCTATGCGCACGAGGAATAGGAGCTGCACTAACCAACCATTCGGGCAGGTTGTGAATGTCGAGGAGCTTAGGGTTGTCGTATTGCAGGTTGTGAATTGTGTTTTGTGTTATATATTTTGAGTACTTTCAGATATGAATGTCTTTTGAATTTCAGATTTGCATTATTGAGCATATAAAGTATTTTATGAATTCTAGATATCTATTTTAGCACTTAAAAAATGTAGTTTCATAGGAGTATAAAAGTGGAACAATGTGATTCTCAGAGAAGAAACTACAAGTTTCAGTTTCAGATAAGAAACTGCAAGTTCAGTTCGAGATAAAAAACTGCAACTTTTCGAGGCAAACATTTATATTCGGCCTTTTCAAATAGGGTTAACATCATGTTGGAAGTTTTATTCATGGTGAAAATGGAACTACCGGTTAACATCATGCTGATCAACATTCATGCATAGCACATCTTCATATGATGCAGTCAAAATGCCCACACAATCGATGCATGGCGACGAGAAAACGAGGAGCAAGTTTTGGCAAGTGTTGGACGTGGTTTTGAGGTCCATAGGCCTGTTTGTATTTTCTTAGGGCCCTCATGTAAACCGGCCTATGGACCTCCCATCCGAGGTTTATTTGGCAGCCCAATTTGTATTTTTTGAAGAAAAGCATGAAGTCTATTATTTTCTATATAAGAATAAGACTTGAGGTCAACTTATGTTTCTAACTATATTATATATATTTAAATTATTTATATGTTGACTATTTAGTTCACATATAATTGGCAAATAGATCTGCATACCCAGCCTCTAACTCGGCGGCGCCTGCCCACCCTCAGCAAGTCCAGCTCATGGCCCCATGGAGTGACCATATCCACGGGAATGGCTTTGGAAGACAGGAAGATGTACAAAGATGCATCTCCCACATGTCTACAAGCTTCCAGCGGATGCTCAGCCGCTCGACTCCGTCCCAGCCAACACTTGATGCTCTGAGGAGGCTCAAGGAGGAAGATGGAGGGGAGGCGGGCAATGCGGATCAGCGGCAGCTCTCTCACGAACCCGGTGCATCGTGAATGTGAAAGTCGCGTTATATCGACTAGAGGGGGTGAATAGGCGATTTTATGAATTCTTCAGAGAATTTGCGGTGAGAAATTCCTGCGAAGAACTACTTGTGGAATAAGTACTCAAGTAAGCATAAGAGAATCGGGCATGGTCATCATGATGAAATGAAGACAAACAAAAAGTCTGAAAGCGTAAACAGGATAGCACAAGATGAAGACAAAGCGGTGAAGAAATTGGCGAGGAAATTGAAAGTCTTGATCAAAGTCTTCAAACACGATATGAATGAACACTCAACACAGTAATGAAATGAAAGAGTTGAGGAAATAGAACAAGTTAGGAATGGGTGAGGAAGACAGTTTGGTAGACCAGTTCAACTGTTGTCTCGGTTAATACGTCTACGGTTGGGCATTTGAGTATTTAAGCTTCGGGGACCTGCAGTCCGGAGACGCAGTCGTTGAACACATGACAGGACGCAGAAGTCCCTCACTGTATTCTCCTTGAACTAAGGTCCACAGGACCTCGTCCAATCACTTTCGTGGTAAGTCTTGAGCGACTTCCAAACCTTCACAGACTTGGTCACTTTCGGCGATCCACAATTCCTCTTGGATGCTCTAGACCATGGCGCTAGCAAATCTGGAAGAAGCACAGTCTTCAAAAGGTAACAAGCGTCGGATCACACGAGGATCAATCTCTTGATGATGCTCAATCACTTTGGGTTTTATGGGGGTTTGGTTTTGGTTTTCCTCACTTTCGATGATTTTGGCTCAAAGTCCTCGGAGGATGGGTTGCTCTCAAATGACAAGTGTCGAGTTTCTCTCGGAGCAACCAACCAGCTAGTGTGGTTGTAAGGCTGACTATTTATAGCCTAGGGAGCAACCCGACATGATATGATATAAATGCCCTTCAATGATATGACCGTTAGGTGGATAAGATATTTTAGGACAGTTGTGGCGTGACCTTAACAAGATTCGGAAATTTGACTCTCAAATTCCTCAGGGCTATCATGTTCCTCACTATGTAAGCGATCCGCATGGCAAATTCCTAACTCCTCGGTCAGAACAAATTCCTCGGTGACGAGAAGAACTTCATCTCACTTCATGAAGAAATTGGTAGGCTGTATGAGATTTCAAAGGCTTCACTCGAAGGGATTGGTAGGTGTAGGATTTTGAGTTGAGCATCACATGGAAATTTTTCCTTAGTATTTCCTCGACCCCTTTAACGATCACGGTGTTTCCTATGACTCAAAGAAAGAAAAAGCGAAACTCTGAAAACAAAAAGTCTTCACACTTCATGTTCCTCAAATGAATACCAAGTCTTCAAGGTCACACAATTTCTTCACTTTCAAAGTCTTGAGAAAGTCTTGAAATACCAAAGTCTTGATCGAAGAACTTCATTTTGAGAATTGAGCTTTCTCTGTAAATATCAAACTCCTCATAGACTTATAGACACATGTACACTCTTAAACACATTAGTCCCTAACCTATAAGTCTTCAATACACCAAAATCACTAAGGGGCACTAGATGCACTTACAATCTCCCCTTTTTGGTGATTGATGACAATATAGGTTAAGTTTTCAACGAGGGATAAACATATGAAGTGTAAATACGATGTTGAGGAATTTGATTGCAAGATATAGAAGAACTCCCCACGAAGATGTGCATAGTGAGGGATTTTCTTTTGAGGCAATGCACATTTGAAGGATTGAATCATGGAAGATCTCCCCTATATCTTGTAATTCCTTACACGCATTTGACATATAATATGAAGAATTTGAAATGCATGATGAAATATGGTGCTTGATGAAATTCAGCATGCGTGATAACATTAATGAGGAACAAGCATGCAAAATAGCGCATCAAAGTATCGAACACAGTGCATCAAAAGTATCAAAACACCATCGGGTTTAAGATTACAACTCGATCAATAAAAGTTTAGGAAAGAGCGAGTTGTAACTTAACAAAATGCCCATATAATAGACCGGCGAAGACTAACTCAAATTTCTCCCCTTTGTCATCGAATGACCAAAAGGATCAAGCGAGGACTAAGCCCTGAAGAATTTCAAGTTGATGAAGGGCGCCCGGCGTTGTTAGGGTCGGTTGTTGTAGTGGGGCCTGCGCGATGTAGTCCAAGTCTTCATTTCTCATCGGTGTCTCATGATGAAGAATAGGAGCTAGCCACCAAGGAAGAACTTTGACCTTCTTGTATTTCTTGGAGGATGCAGACCGTCAAATTCTTCCTTGAGACCCATTGTCGTCAGTTCTTCCGTGTTGTAGACATTTGAAAGAACAACCAAGTGCGTTTGAAGGTTTCATGGAGGTAGTAGTGGTTTTCTTCTTTGCATTTGTGTAGAGGTCATGTTGTGAAGAATTGAACCAAGCGGCCTGACCCATTTATGATTCGATCAACCTTGATGAAGGCGAGGGTAACTCACGATCAGTCATCACCACAGGTCTTTGTGGCTTGAGGACTTTGCTTGGCTGAGGTATTTCTGGCGAGTCATGTGTGGCGAGTCATCATTGGTGGAGTAGGATGCAGTTTTCTGCATGTCCATCAATGGACGAGTGCCTTCATCGATCCTAGCAGTTGCCTTGCCCTTGTCATCGGTGAGGTAAATGTCCATTTGAAGACTTCAATCGGGGCAAGTAGCTGCGTGGTTCGAGTATCAACCTTTAATTGGTGAAGACCTTGTCTGAGAACCTCATAATCCATGGTGCATAAGGCTTGACTCAAAAGGTGACATAGCAATATTCACGAGTCCTCATGAAGAAATCATGGAAGTTGGCCAGAGCATATGAATGATATTGAAAAGCATATTCTTCATGATGCCAGCGACTTCTTCATCATTTGAGTCGTGGCCTTTGATAGGACTCATTGTCTTCGTCAGAATCCGATGAGCGTCAAGAGGCACATACAATAATTCCTTGCGAGAATTTGGTTCTTAGGGCTAGCCACGGCTTCAAAGGCATCATCGGCACTTGCATATAGTGATTTGAGCTCGGGTTCGTTGTAGATACAACGAGCACCATCAAGGGAGGGGCGAGTGGTAGAGCACGAAGCAATTCGATTCTTTGGTGCCTTGTAGTAGTATTTTCAGACATCGATCTAACACCCATGAGTTCATGTCTTGGCGTCTCGGTGATGTGCAGCGTTGCATAGAATTGAAGAATGAGTTCTTCATTCCAATCACAGATGTCGTGCGAAATTGAAGTCATGTGTCGTGAAGAACACGAGGGCTGGCTCGAAGCTGGGAGACTCCATGTCCACATGAGGAATATGTGCATGATCGAAGACTTTGTCTTTGTTGAAAACCGAGGAATAGAAATTGGCTTGGTGGCAGTCGAAGCGCCTCTTCCTTATCGAGCAGAATCATATGGATTATGTCAGTGAAGAATCGTGCTCTGAAGAAATCTTCAGCCTTGAACTTTTGCTTTGTTGAGAAGGATTCTTTGGCTTTGGCGTGGAGTGTCGGTGAGTTGCATCACGACCTCTGGAATGCAATCTCAGGTTCTTTAGTGAGGAATTTCTTGTTCCTCTCGAGTGCGATCGAGGATCAGCGGCCGGAGTTCATCGATGCTAGTGGCTGGAATTTCTTCATGGACGAGATGAAGTGGGATGAGTTTCTTGAGCCCATTATAAGCTGTTGGAGCAGGGGTGAGGAATCTGTTGAATTGGGGTGAAGAGTGGAGAATTTGGATCTTGACTTTCCCAAAAGTCATCGTTCATCCTTGGCGTTGTGCTTCAATATCCACATCTTCTTCAATTTCCTCAACACGGGCTCTTGGCTGTGAACTGAGGCATAGCGAGAAATGATTGGGGTTGAAGGATTGCTTCCACTTCAATTTCTTCATCAATCTGCTCGACGAAGCGGCAGAATGATCTTCTTCATCAGATCCGCTGGGATCTCATAATCTTCACCAAAAGGAACAAGGTCCTTTGATGGAATTGAGAAATTGGAACAGCATCAATAGGATTTTCAAAGGGCTGGTCATTGGCTTCATTTTCTTCGGCGAAGAATTTGGCCTTGTGATGCTTTCCGTTTCTTCACTGCAGCTCGTTACGCAGCCTTGGTCTTCTTCACATCAGGCAGGATGGAAGAATTGGAGTTGGTGTTGGCGCGGGAGGGCTGAGGAATCTGGTTGATTTTCCTCGGAGCGTCTGATTGCCTGACTTATTCGATTTCTTGAGCGCACCACTAGTGGATGCCTTGCAATTTCTTGTTGGCTGGAATGGGATCATCAGCCTGGAACTAGCATTGTCTTCGACCTTTGAACTTCATCGGTGATCTTGGCATGTTCTTCGATCGTGAGCGAGGCTCCGGCTGAGGAATTTCATGTTGCGTTGGGGTAGCAACATTGGTGAACTTCTTCGTCGAGGTTGGCAATCTGACTTTGGCTCCTTGCCAATCAGCATAATAGGAGTTAAATTTGTCGTTGAGGGCTTTGATGTCGACTGCATCTTGATAAGTTCTTGAGTTGTCATCTTGACAACGTTTTTCTTAGATTTCTCCTTTACGTACTCGATTTCTTGATCTCTGGCTGTATCAAATTTCCATTTCTCCTCTTGGATGAAATGAGTTAGCATGTGACTTTGGCGGTGTCAACTTGAAGTCGAGCATAGGAGTGTTTGGGTCCTTGTGCGGAGATCAATGTAGTCTAGGATCGCTCTTGGATCAACAGATGGCACATGTGTGCCTTTGGCTCTAGCGTCCCTTTCTTGGCGGTCTCGATGATTTCCGTAAGTTCATCATCATCAGCCTCATCATCTTGGTTGGCTCTTGGAGCGACATGTTTCTTCTTGGGACTTGGCGAGGACCTCGTCCATTTGTGGCCTTAGTCTTGGAGATCGGGCAGGATGAAGAATTTGGTGCGGTGAGGAACTTCTTTGAAACACGGAGGCAATGGAGATGCTGCAGTCCTTTGACCGTGGCGGATGCACAGTCTTGAGGACCTTGTCGGAACTCTTGAGGACTTTGTAGGAGCAGGTGAGGACTTGGGAGGAGCAGGAGGCAGCATGAGGAATTGGCCGTGAGGGCACGGTGAGAACTTGGCCGTGAGGGCCTTTGTTGGTGAACACTTGGCTTGTGTGCGGGCTTCTTTGCCATAGATTTTCTTGGCTTAGCGAGGCCTCGATGGCAGCAGATGGAAGTCCTCATTTAATTTCCTCACAGCCTCATTGGCTTGTCTTGCCAATTTGGCTTGGCGCTTGGCCCATTCTTGGAAAGTCCTCACCAGCTTGATCTTTGGTGGGGTGACTTCTTGGCCAGTGCCAATGGAGCTCTTGGGCATGGAGGATTGAGGCGAATTTCTTCATGTACTTTGGAGTTACATATCTACTCCCTCCATTCCTTGCCCATCTCCTTTCAATCCTTTGAATCGCACTTAGCTGATTTTTATTTTCTTTGGAACTTGGCTTCATCAAGTGTGCAATAATCAGCATATATTTCCTCGGGGATCTCAAGCAGATCATGACCTCAGGCCTCTTTCCTCCTTTACTGGCTTCTTTCCTACGCCATATTCTTGGTGAGGAATTTGAACAACGAATTCTCTGAAGAAGTATGCAATTTTCTTCGAGACGCTGCAAATGAGTTAAGTTGATGAGAACCTAGTGATTCAGCAGGACATGAGTACTGTGAGCAGTATAGTTGCGAGGAATTTGGAGAGGTCATATCGTTCTCGAAGGTTTTCAAAAAGAACTAGTTTGAGGAATTTGACGAGATGAGCCTTGAAGAATTTCACTAAGCGATCTTTGTCTTAGGTTCGAGTTGTATAGATCGAGGATCCACACAATTGAGGAATCTTGAAGAAAATCATTGCTTAGAGAAGCGAATCAAGATCATATTTTATTTGAGGTGTTCATATGTGTGAAGATTTGAAGAATAAACACCTTTGAAGATTTTCAGGAAGGTTTGAGAATCAAAGCGAGTAATAAAAGTAACTTTTAATTACGAAGTGAAGAACATGACAATGAGAAGAACAGATGGGAAGTTAAATCGAGTTAGATCTTCCATGCCCTAACTTGGCGGAGGAAGACAACTCGGCTGGCGGAGTGAAGATTTCAGATCTGGTCGCGAATCGTCGGACGAGTCGAAGCGATGAAGCTTTTCCTCACGGCTGACGATGGAGTAGCGGCGCGCTAGGGTTTGAAGCTCGGCGAGAGAGAGCGGTCGGCGAGTAAAGGAAGTGAGGAAGGGAGAGGGGTATATATAGCACGGTGAAAAACTGTTAGCCGAAGATTTGGGACTGACGTGCCTGACCCTTCTCATTAGCTTGACATGTGTCACCCACGTCTTGAGAAGTGGAGATTGTGTTAGATCGTGGGTGAATAGATAAATCTATCGTGGAATGCGGGACGTTTGAGCGGCAAAACGAAAGTTTGGATAAGATCTGTTTTAAAGTTCCGTTCACTTAATTTCTTAGGTGACTAGGACACAGTGAAGATTTTGAGCGAGTTTCAAATAGAACGCACATGAAGAATTTGTGAATAGATTGGGTTGAGTATAGCAAAGAGGGAAGGGTCCGATCACATTCACTTAGCGAAAAGCGACTTGAAGAAATAGCCATAAGTGAATCTTGTAGAGGACATAAACCCATATATATATATATATATATATATATATATATATATATATATATATATATATATATATATATATATATATATATATATATATATATATATATATATATATATATACTAGCGGAAAACGAGTGAAGATTTTGAAAAGTTGAAGAATTTGAAAAGCTGAAGAATTTCAAAACTGAGGAAAAACTCAAATTGAAGATTTTCAACTTTGGTGGTGGCGTGACCCACGTATAAGAATGATGATTTCAGACACGCGTACAATTGTCGTAGGGTTACGAGAATCAAATTCTTCATTAATTTCTTCACACTTAGAGTGTTATTCTTCATTGATTGAAGAAAAACGTGTCTTCATGTGTTGCACATCTAAGTCATCAATTTTGCATAAGTGTCAGGATGTGTGTCCTTTTCAAAGAACATTCGAAGATTCTAAGATATTTAGCTCACACCGCAACTTGCTAAATCTCTTCTCATCCAAGGGCTTTGTGAAGATATCGGCTAGTTGTTCTTTAGTCTTCACATGCTCGATGGAGATGTCGCCCTTCAACACATGATCACGAAGAAAATGATGGCGAATTTGAATGTGCTTTGTCTTGAGTGCTGAACTAGGTTGTGAGCAATCTTGATGGCACTCTCATTGTCACGATGAGAGGCACATTCTTCACGTTGATGCCGTAGTCCTTGAGAGTTTGCTTCATCCACAACAATTGAGCACAACAAGAGCCAGCAATGTATTCAACTTCCGCGATGAAGCGGTGATCGATTCGTTTTCTTGAGGACCAACGGACCAAAGATCGTCAGAAATGACAAGTACAGGATGTTGACTTGCGGTCCACACGATCACCAGCATAGTCAGTCGAATATCAATGAGATCAAAAGTAGAGCCCTTGGGGTACCATAATCCTAGTGTTGGTGTGAGCTAGATATCGAAGAATATGCTTCACAGCCTTATGGTGTGATTCCTTGGTGTAGCTTGAAATCGGGCACACATGCAAACACTAAGCATTATATCTGGCCTAGATGCACATAAGTACAATAGAGAACCAATCATGGGCGGTATACCTTGTGATCGAAGTCAATACCATTTTCATCGATGCATAGATGGCCATTTGTGGGCATAGGAATTTTAACACCTTTGCAATCTTGCATGCGAATTTCTTGAGGACATCTTTGAGGTATTTCTCTGAGATATGAATATGCCATTGTGTTGTTGGCGAATTTGAAGACCTAAGAAGAATTTCAACTCTCCATCATAGACATTTGATATTCTTCACTCATCATATAGGCAAATTCATCACTATAAGCGTTGGTCGATACAGCCAAAGATAATATCATCAACATATATTTGGCACACAAACAGTTCACCATCATATGATTTAGTAAAGAGAGTAGGGTCGAGTGAACCGGGTGTGAAGCCATTCTTCACGAAGAATTCCTTCAATGTATCATACCACGCCCGTAGAACTGTTTGAGACCATAGAGGGCCTTGTTGAGTCTGAAGACTTTGTCGAGGATTCTTTGGATCTTCAAAACACGGGGTTGAGCAACATATACTTCTTCCTCAAGCTTACCATTGAGGAATGCACTTTTACATCCATTTGATATAAAGTGATATTATGATGGTTAGCATAAGCAAGTAATATCGAATAGCCTCAAGTCTAGCAACAGTGCAAAAGTTTCATCGAAATCAATTCCTTCAACTTGTGTGTAGCCTTGAGCTACAAGTCGTGCCTTATTCCTCACCACAAGGCCATTTTCATCTTGCTTGTTGCGGTAGATCCACTTTGTGCCAATGATATTATGCTTGCGAGGATTTGGACGTTTGACCAGTTCCGGACATTGTTGAGCTCGAGCGATGTAATTCTTCTTGCATGGCTGAATCCACTCGGGCTCGAAATGCTTCATCTACCTTAGTGGGCTCTGTGATAGAGACAAAAGCATAGTGCCCACAAAAGTTAGATAAATGTGAAGCTTTTGAGCGTGTGAGAGGACCGGCACTTCAATGTCATCGATGATCTTGTCAACTTGCACTTCTTTTGCAGCGAGGATGAGCTGGTTGTCGTCGAGGAATTTGATCATTTTCCTCGCACCATTGTCTTCAACATTATCTTGAGTGCATCATTCGGCGTTCTTGCGTCAGGAATGAATTCTTTAGCAGATTCTTGATAGGAATGACATCCTCGGTTGCCTTGAACTTGATAGATTCCCGGAGTTGGTTCATCTAACACGAAGGTAGGTGCTCTCTTTGCGAGCCATTAGTTTCATCGAACCGCACATCTGATATCAACAATCTTGTGAAGAGCGATGTTGAAGACTCGTAGGTGTCTGAGTCCTTCCGTAACCAAGCATAAAACCTTCATGTGCTTTGGTGCAAATTTAGAATTGTGATGAGGATCTCTAATCCAGCATTTAGCACGAAGACTTTGAAATAACTCACATTGGGTTTTTGTCGTTGAGGAGTTCATAGGCAGTCTTCTTGAAGAATTTGTGAAGATATACTCTGTTGATGATGTGGCACGCGGTATCAATTGCATCAATCCAAAAATGACTAGGCGTTTTGTATTCATCAAGCATAGTGCGAGCCATCTCAACAAGAGTTACATTCTTGCGCTCCACGACGCCATTTTCTTTGAGGAGTATAGGGAGCAGATAACTCATGAGTAATACCAAGTTCATCAAGATAGGCATCAAGACCGGAATTCTTGAACTCAGTTCCATTGTCACTCTGATGTGTCGATCTTCACACCAAAGTTAGTTGAAGCCCTCGAGGAAAATCGTTTGAAGACTTCCGCACTTCATTTTGTAAGTAACAATGTGTACCCATGTGTATGAGTAATCATCAACAATAACAAAGCCATATAGAGATGCATCATTAGTATTTCTTTGAGTAATGATTAGGACCAAAGAGGTCCATGTGAAGCAATTCGAAGGGACGAGTAGTGGTCATGATAGTCTTATTTGGATGCTTGGCCTTGGTCATTTTCCAGCTTCACGGGCTCCACACAAGTGATCCTTGAGAATTTGACATTCTCAATGCCAATGACATGCTTCTTCTTTGCAAGCGGTGCAAATTCCTCATGCCTGCATGACCAAATCGCGATGCCATAGCCATTACAAGCTTTTCAAGTAGACACC